>CM067522.1:14899167-15431534 GCA_034509495.1 Acestrorhynchus altus | reverse complement strand
TATATATATATATATATATATATATATATATATATATATATTTTTTTTTTTTTTTTTTTTTTTTTTTTTAGAAATCTGTCTAAAACAGACATTAGTCAGGTAGTGCTGAGGTTAGGAGGGTTGGAGGCTAGTATGTGATATTCTCTTGCCTAAGAAAATATCTTGAAATGTAGGCTGTACATAATTTATCTCTTATTATACAGTGAGCTGTCATGCCAAAGGACTCTGATCCTTTCTACTATCGATAATCACAGTATTCCGTCCAAAAAAGTATTGTTCAGTTATGTCAAAAGTGTTAGTTTGTGGGATGTTGAAAGTTGAGTAATGGCCGCCACTGATTCATGTCTGTTAGAGGATGCTAATGTTAATTTAAGGGTTAAAGATTAATTTTAGGACCAACAGTTTGTATTAATTCACCGAATGATTGCTGATATTTTGGTCCTTTGAATTAGCAACTGCATAAAAACTAAATAGCAACTTGTTGTTATTGGATTGAAGTTGAGAATATGATTTATAGACATTAAATCTATGGCTTGTAATATTGTTTCCTGGTATTGTTTTTCTGTTGAATGATTTAAGAATATGGTGTTATTTCTTTACCTTAGTCTTTCTGTGGTGCATCTAATAAAATGGCAAAAGAAGGAAACACCAAAGTTTAGTACTTAGTACTTTTATTATTTAGTACTTTTTTAAAGGTATCTATTTAGTCATGTTCAGGATCTTGTTTTGTTTTTAGCTCTTGCTACTGGAACCTTAATTTCCCTGAAGGAACCCTCCCAAGGGATCAATAAAGTTCTATTCTATTCTATTGTTAAATACAAGCATTAACTCTTCACATTATTTGTCATTATTTGTATGGATCTCACTGCTATTACTCCACTAGTTTTTAGCCATTTCAATGCTTATGTAACTACCAGTGACATACCTGTGATGTCCATTCCAAAATGTCTATATCAGTGCTCATCTTGCCTGCTCCAGGAGGGCTTTGGACTTTGGATTCAATCCTAATCCACCCCACCGGATCCAACTAATAACCGCCTTCACACATTCTTGCTGGGCTCAGTAGATGGGTTTAGGCTGGGAATTTTGGAAGGTACTGGAAGGTAGCTCCTCAGCTACAGTGTTGGTAATTCCTGGTCGATATACTATATGTATTACATTTATGTATGATTAGTAATTTACACAAACTCAAAACAAATGATTCAAAATTTGACATAGATTTGTTATTTTCATGAACTATAAACCAAACTGGTCTTGGAATATTTCACTTTACATATAATTAATATAAAATAGCTTATCTTTAAAATAGTATATAGATGGTAATATTAAGTAGTTTAGACTGGCCTACTTTTTATTACCGATTTAATAAGGTTTAACTAAATAACCTGCAGGCTTGTGTGAAAAGCACATTTTCTATGTGCAATAATTATAGCAGCTGTTTGTGTTTAAGAGCAAAAAAAGATGTCAAAACAAAGTTTTATTAATCTGTATTACAAATGTACACATTATATTTGTCAGTAACATTAAGACTGATGTGTAATACCAGTAAATAAACATCACAGAACTGATGAGTGGTGACACAGTATTGCCTTTGGTCAATGCAAATGTAACAGTCATGTTGATTTTCATCTAGAAATATATTTTAAACTACAAGATTCAAGTTATGCTTTCCCACTCAACCACCCTTAATTAGAGGGATGTACTAGTGCCTCTAAAAAAATTGAAACTTGTGAAAAAGTTCATTCAAATGGAAATGTATCTTGTTTTCTATTCATTACATGTTTGGGTTTTTAAGCTTTTAAAATAACTTTCTGTTTCAATCACGCAGAAAACATTTTCTTCTGTTCCTTCACTGCTCTGCCCCCTGCTACCCTCCACCATGGACAAACCATGGACAAACCATGGACAAACCATGGGGGCATTACACAGAGCTCTGGCATGAGAATGAAATGAAATTTAATAAGATTAAATTTCAATATTTAAATATAGTAAAAACAGTGTCCCACTTTTTTCACATTGTATTTTCACATCATATGATATAAAATATATATATTTAGCTAAAATATATCAAGATATTATTTTTGTCCATATAGTCCAGCCCTATTACATATATAGTGAATGTTTTCAAGCCTTTTTTCCCAGAATCAACATTAAAAAGGCTTGAAATATGTCACTGTAAATGTAATAGATATAGAAATATGATGGCTTGCCTTTTTGAATAAAATTGTTCAATTGAAATCAAGGCATAAACAAAGTTTTGAGTGAATACAACAGTTATGAATGCATTTACTGTCCTATACATACAGGACTGTAGTCCACCTGCATACTTTATTAGCCTCCTTTAACCCTGTCTTTCAGTGGTCAGGACCCTGCAGGACCAACACAGAGCAGCTATTATTTTGGTCGTTGTCATTCTTCAGTGACACTGACATGGCAGTGGTGTGTTAGTGTGTGTTGGGCTTGTATGAGTGCTGCTGGAGTGTTTTAACACTGTGTCCACTCACTGTCCACTCTATTTGATACCATGTCCTTGTAGATGTAAAGTCAAAGATAGAATCTATTACTGCACTGTTTGGCCGTTGCACATTGGTCTAGTCCTTCATCAGTGGCTGACTATTCTCAATCCAGCAGTGACATTGAGGGGTTTAAGCACGCCAGCAGCACAGCTGTGCCTAAGACACTCATACCAGTGCAACTCACATTAACACACCACCACCATGTCAGTGTCACAACCGTGCTGAGAACCACAAAATACCTGCTCTGTGGTGGTCCTATAGGTTCTTACCACTGAAGAACTGCGAAAGGAGGATAACAAATTATGTAGAGAAACAGATGGACTACATTCTGTAAATATAGAATTCTGAACAATTCTATTGTACAATATTACAACTTTTTTGAGACGCACTAGCTGCTGCATTCCAGCTAATTGTGTGGGGCTTGTTCACAAAAAGCAGAGGTTTTCTCCATGTTCAATTATGTCATTAAGTGAAAAAATTCTTAGAAATTTCAGAAAAACACACATACACAAAACATAAAGTGATCAAATATTCTCAGAATTAGTAGAAGATCAACAGTAACATCAGACCTGATCAGACCCATCCCATATTTGGTCCTCAAAGGAAACCGTTCGTGGACCAATGTTTAAGAACCTTCAGAGCCATAAAAACAACAGAAAGAACAAAAATCCAAAAAGCAACAGCACCTTTTTGGGGGAAACATGAACCTAACTTAGCCTTGCCACTGATATTATTTATATATTGTTGCTGTCATAACAAACCTCATATTTCAGAAAAGATCAATTTATCATATGTTAAACCATTTAATCAATTTCTTGTGTCACTATTGCAAAAGATATGTAAAAATAAATATGTAAGTAATTAACAGAATCACACAGGTTTGATATGACAGGGATGATATCTTCTTAAAGGAGCATTCCAGTGGGTCATCAGATGCCCACCAGGCCAACAAAAGTCCTTTTCATTTCCCATGGTGAGCAGAAGGAGCCATTTGATCACGCTCTAGTCTGGAGCTGCTCTGATGACCTGGAGCCCCAAAAGAAGAGGTACCACTGGGACCACCCGAGGAGGACGCTGAGGGGTAGAAGTGAACATCCACAGCCACAGAGGTCATACCCAGGGATACGCAGTGGGACAGGAGGAGAGGGGAGGAGCCATGGGAGATGTTAATGCTGTGGTGCACTGGGGTGGCACAGGGCTCACTGGTCTGCAGGGTCAGCGAAGAGCGGAGGCCTTCCTCCTGAGCGGCTGGAGGGTTGGGTGGGGGTGGGGAAGGGGCATCCTGACATTGTCCAAAATCCTGACTCTTCCAGTCTTCCATGCACTGGAGCTGGATGTCTGACTGGGGGGAGGGGGTGACCTTGCCTTCCTCAAAAGTTGTTTCCAGCTGATGCAGGGAGGGGATGGCATGGATTACTGCATGTTTTATGACTTTGAAATATCATTGAATTTGTTCCAAAAACACCAAGTGAAGTAAGTAAGTAATGTGCATTGGTAGCCCAGAACAGCAGCTGGAAAACAATTCGTTAGTACTGCAATCACAATGGTTTGCTGGAAATCTGACATTTAACCAAAAGTACTGGCTGCATCTTAGTACATGTTCTATTGTATTTTGTTCGAAAGTTACACAAAATGTGTTGCCCGTAACTAGACATAAACATATGTTTGTGGACAGCACTTCTAATGAATGCATTCCACTACTTTAAATCTTGGAACCATAACTCATAACTCAAGATTAGATCATCTGCAGACATGATAGACATACCATTACAAACTACAAACGTATACAAACGTATACTATCTAACCATTGCAGTTTCATTGTTTGATGATCTGTCAGCAAGTAATCCAGCTCAGAAAACAGAAAACATTCTCATTCCAAACTGAATTTAATTCCAATATAAATGCCCATGGAGCCTGAATAAATGTCCTGAGAATAATACCAGTACATACATAAATAACAAAGGTAATAGAGGACAGGTTGTTTTTTATTTTACTTGGACCACTATAAAGCATTTCAAACAACTTAGTTTTAAAAATATCCTTGTCAATCTAATCATTACAAATAAGTCATCAAAATTCTTGCATTTTCAGCTCAAAAAGTGTTTTTTAGTCTGTTAATCTATTTGTATTCTGTTTAATCTGTTTTACATGTCAAATGAAGACACATTTGAGTAGCTTATGATCTCCTGAAAATAACAATATCTAGCCTGTGTGACTGTCTCCTAGGATAGGAGGTACAGACACAGATGTGCAAACACACACAAACTGGGTATTCCCTATAGAGTGTTCTTTCCAGTAGATTTGGACTAATGCCAGGGAGGTGAGCAGTATAAAACTCACAGCATTGAGCTATGGAGCAGTGGAACTAAATTTTCAGGAATGTGGTGGGATGATCATTCAACATTCTTCCCTCACTCTTGTGGCTGAATGCTATGAAATCCTCACAGCAGTGCCCCAAATTTAAAACCCTTGTCTTCAGTAGAAACAATGTATATCCAAATACTTTTGTCAAAGCATTGTTCTTCAAGTTAAATAGCATTCTTTGGAAGTGATTTCGTCCTCACGCTTCTCGACTTACTAAAACATTCATAAAATGAAATGTCACTGACCTGGTCCTCCTCAGAGGGCTCAGGGTGTGTCTCTACTATGACTGGTAGGTCCTGGATGGGCTGCAGGTCCTCATGGACATCATCATAAGAGGATTCCAGCAACAAGGTAGATGGACTGGATGCAGGGGGGTGAGCTCTTGTCTCAGATGTGTTTGGACTCTGTTCAATCACTGCAACCATGTTGTCATCCTCAAATGCTCTGTAGGAAACATTAGCTTAGTGTTTAATTAAAAAATACACACACATAATATCTATAAGGTATTCTGTATATTGTGTAAATACCATGTATATGCTGTATATATATGTGCTGTATTCATATAGCATAAAATCAAATCTCACTTATTATCATATGTTCTTTCAATTGCAAGACGTTCGCCATGTCTGCATGGTCCACCAAGGCCTCTTAAGGCTGTGATAAAAAAGTATAAGGTAGAAAGTAGTGGATGTTAATGATTACGTCTTTTTAGAATGACAGCAATGTCCCACATACAATGACTGTTTACAAGTCTTTGCAAGTGCTTTAGAGCTTTCATCAGTGTTTCACCTGCTCGTCCTGTGGGTTTAGCTTCAGGGTCGTTTTTTCGAAACAAGGAATAGAAAGCCATAGTGATGAAGATAAATGCCAAGGAAACTCCCACTCCTACCACTATGGGAATGTCATGTTTTTCAAGTACAGGTAGCCAACCGTGAGATTTCTTCTTTAGTCTGAAAAACACACAGTTTATGATGTAAAAAATGAATTTTGAAACAGAAGAAGACTGAATATATAACCCTGTGGTACACCATCACCCAATATTAACACAATCTCTAAATATAGCAGCATGAATAGTACTGTAAGAAAAAATGTAATAACCATAATATGCATAATACACTACCTGGCATTATTGTCAGTGGTTCTCATAGGAGCCTTTGAGGTGTTTTTCTTCATTGTTTCAACCAGTTCTGTATTATTAGTCTGCGATGCTTTGGTGGCACCAAGTTGTTTAGTAGGTTGACTCCAGTTCTGATATACTTCCAGAGGGGATGTGGTAGTTACACTGTGAATATACCCCGTAGAACTATGTGTCTGAGAAAAACCATTAAGGGCATGAGCCACTGAACTGGAGGATAAATGTTCTGGATGTTGACTAATTTCCTCAGAGGACTGGGTGTAAATAGTGTGAGTCTGGACTTTAAGGCTTGGATCCAGGGTTGGCTGATCCGGATGCTGTGCAAATGGCTTGGCAGGACTATCAGTATTGGCAGGCTGTTTGTTTATTGTATTTGTTTCTGGGAGTTTGGAGTGAGGGCTTACATGTTTGTGTGGTTGTACTTTTTCTCTTATGCTCATGCCTTCTTGGTCAGTTATGGTTGTATAGGTGATGTAAGGAGTAGAAGTGCTGATGGAATATGTTGGCAAATCCTTTACATAAACATCTACAGCTGTGAGAGAGAGAGAGAGAGAGAGAGAGAGAGAGAGAGAGAGAGAGAGAGAGAGCGAGAGAGAGAGAGGGGGGAGGGAAAACCTAATAAGAACACAAGAAGACTCTTTGTTTTTGTTGTGTTTTCATGAAGAAACTGGATATGGCCTACTTGTGGGGTTTGACAGTTGGTGAATAGGTTTCTCCTGATCTTCAGAAAGCCTTAAATTCTTGTAAGTGGTGGAGTTTGAGGGTTCTTCCAGCTTGATTCCTGGAGACTGGAAGATGTGGGAGAAAAAAAACTTGTCATTATGGACGCTTGGAAATAATCAAAATGTCACTGTCTTGTGGAATACATTGAAATAATCACTAAAAGCCAGTCAGATGGGATGAAGAAGTCTGCATGACAATGTTTGCCGCTTTTTAAACAAAGATGAACAATAGCTGGAATTATTTAAATAGCAGCACTGATGTTGAGATGAGAATACAACACTGACTTCCACAAGCTACTCACTGCAGATGATGCATCCTCTCCAGGATCAGCTTCAGGTTAGAGGATTCAATTGATTAGACTCAACCAAAGTTCTCTCTGACAAAACATTGACGCTAAAGGGCACATTTGACTGGTTCACATCTATTTCTAAGTTAAAGATGTTGCTTACCAGGTGACACTGTTATGAGTGCTTTGCGACTATCATAACCAATGTTATTTTCAGCTGTGCAGTAATACTCTCCTGCATCTGACTGTTGAGCACTTGTGATGTATAGGGTTCCATTATCTGTGGATGAAATGTAATGGAAGGCAAAAACGTTCAGGGTGATTGGATTGGAATCAATGCTTTCACACCAATATAGTGTGTTGATCCTAATTGGAGTGCTATGTATCCAATCTCCGACTCACCATCAGTATATATCCGTGATGAAAGTGAGAGAGCAGTGTGAAGGGCACTTCTGCTCCAGATGTACCTCAGTGGAGAGTTTCCCAGAGCTTGACATGGGAGAATGATAGTGCTTCCCTCGGACACGTTCACTGACCCCATGAATGACACAATGACTGGCTTTGCTGATGACAGTGAAAAATAATAAGAATGATTCAGATGCAGATTTCTCAAGAAATAAATGGCAACCGTACAGGAAACTGTAACTAAAAAATCTTTACCAGCTATATGCAGGGTACTGATTTTCTTGTCCTGCCCCACAGAATTGGAGGCTGCACATGTGTAAAAACCTTCATCATAGATTCTCAATGAAGAGATGTAAAGAGTTGCATTTCTTTCCCTTTATTCAAAGTAAAAACATAGCCATTATAAATAACAGGTCTGTACAGTATGGAAAAAACAACATAACATGACTATAATGTGACATGGCTTGCTATACTGGTGAAGCTTTGAAGTGCCTTAATGATTAAATATGGTCTTGAAATTACCAAGGTTATTT
Source organism: Acestrorhynchus altus (assembly GCA_034509495.1). NCBI lineage: Eukaryota > Metazoa > Chordata > Actinopteri > Characiformes > Acestrorhynchidae > Acestrorhynchus > Acestrorhynchus altus. The sequence continues at coordinate 15,423,571 of CM067522.1, read as the reverse complement.
ACATTTGCTGGAGCACACATTCACCACCAGTATCACCAGTATCTAAATATTTTGGAATGTAATGTTTTGCCAAATAGCCAGAGGAACTCATTTGGAACATTTGACATGGCTCTGATATTGTGTTAAAGGGTTAATTTTCAGCCTTTTGCAAAAGCCAGTATCACATTGATGATTAAGGAATGATACCACCAATCAGCCATAACATTATAACCCTGCTTGTACCCCCAATTAATCCATTCCACTGACCATACAGGAGCACTTTGTAGTTCTGTAATAACAGATTGTAGTGAGCAGTGTCCTGCAGGCAGCATACTGTGAGCAGTGTCCTGCGGGCAGCATATTCTGAGCAGTGTCCCGTGGGCAGCATACTCTGAGCAGTGTCCCGTGGGCAGCATATTCTGAGCAGCATCCTGTGAGTAGCATCCTGTGAGCAACATCCTGTGACCAGAGGATGACCAACACAAACTGTGCAGAAACAGCTTCTGTCTCTGACTTTACATCTACAAGTTGGATGAACTACGAAACAATGTCTAGTAGAGTGGACAGAGAGTGGACACTGTTTTAACACTCCAGCAGCACAGCTGTGTCTGATCCATTTGTGCCAGTGCAACACACCACCACTATGTCAGTGACATAGCATAGTATTTGCTCTGTGATGTTCCTGCGGGGTCCTGATCGTTGAAGAATAGGATAAAGGGTTAACAAAGTATGCAGAGAAACAGATGTGCTCCTGTGTGGTATGAGAAGCTGATAAAACAGTCAGTGTAGAATCAAGGAAGTGGTCATAATTTCATGGCTGATCAGTGTATGTATACAGTAACCTGATTTATGGCGGTCTCTAAAAATTACCCTATGGTAACTTTTCCTCCTGTTTTCAGTGAATGGCCCTGCTTGGTCCACTTTATGGAGGGAACAGGGTGCCCTGATACATGGCACTGGATCAGCACCTCTGCTCCCACTGTAGAAGTCACTACCAGGGGCCACATAGTCACAGATGGGGGAGCTGTCAAAGCAAAGCAACCAGAACCAAAAACAATGAGCTTGACATTATGTATGCTACTCCCTGTGTTTGAGAAATAACATAGAAAAACAAATTCTGCATTCAAATGACCAGTTAACTTCTAAATCCCAGGTTTATTGCATATTAAGGCTTTTTATTCCTTACAGACTACAATGCAAACTAGCTTGTAACATTTTGGACAAACGTATCAATTTTAAAAGTTTATACATTTTTTTTTATTTTTAGTTTAAAAGATTACATTAAATCAAATCTACACAATTTTTACACAAAACTGAATTATGTGCTCATAGGGCTGCAATATCATACCATGCATGCAATGATAACATACCCAGAACATCCAGGAAGATCTTTCTCGAGGTTACAGCCCTTCGTAGATAAGAATTAGATGCCCGACAAAAATAGTATCCCCTGTCTGTCTCCTGAACACTGTAAAAGACATAACTGTAAAAGCAAACCTCTAAACACTAACAATAGCCTTAAATTTTATTCATTCATGCACACCTGTGGAACAGCAAGTCTCCGGTAGGCTCTATTCTGAGGTGCGGCCTGGGACGAAGGAGCCGATTGTTCCTAAACCAGGAGACCTGTGCTGGCGGTCTGCTGTGTGGAGGTCTGCAAGGCAGGGTCACTGAGTCTCCTTTCCTTATGGTTGTATTTACTGGCTGGAGAACAAATGTCCAGTCCATCACTATGAGGTAGAGACACAGAGAAAGGACCCTTATGTGTAATACAGTCATGAGAAAAGTTTAAGACATCATATCAACACCTTTGACTTTAACATATTTAAGCATATGGAGATAGAACTTTATTGATCCCTTGGCAGGGTTCCCTCAGGGAAATTATGGTTCCAGAAGCAGCATCAGTACAGTACAGCAAAGAGTACATAGTGTTGAAAGTTTAGTAAAGAACCACCATAGACATATAAAGAATATATGATATAGAGACTATATTACAAGTTACTGATTTCATTTGGACATTTCATATAAATTACCTATGTTGAGACATGAATTGAATACATATAACTGAAGAAATGTCTTTTACAAATCATTTGTAAAACGTTTTTTGTTAATTAAAGGTTAGTACCCCCTGCTTTGTCACTTAGATGCTTCCTATAACCATCAAACAGTCTCTGACTTTTCCACATGACTGTATGAATATATTGTTGTGTTTACATAGTGCATGTGATGAGGAATTGGATGGTTTCCAAAAAGCAATGTTTTATGACAAATACAATCCAGTTAAGACACATGCAATGACAGTGGCATTTTGTGGAGCTGTAGCCAGTTGCGAATGTACTGTCACTGAATAATTCTATTAATAATTCTTAATACCTTAATACTTAATACAATATATTGCATATACAGACATACCTGCAGGAAGGAGATATGCTGGCTGTGATTTCAGTCTTTCCATCTCATTGTAAGCCTCACAGTGATAAAACCCTTCATCTTCTGGCAAAACTCTCCTGAAGAACATTTGGAAAGGGATCATTTTCATTCATTATAAAAACTCTGCGAGACAAATAAGAAACGCAAACTATTTATGCTACTGAACTAAAGCTCAGTATCTGTGTATTCAATGTATTTATAAAAAATAATAATAATAATTCTGCATTGTACCAAAACAAATTGACAAAAATTGGATAATGGATAAAATGGGGTTTATAATGGTTTGAAATTTTATTAATTGTCAAAACACAATATAACTCACTCAAACACAAGCAGTTGTCTGTCACCTTGCACGTCCCATCGAGAGTTATTGAGTAGCATTTGGTCATCTTTGAACCACTGCACTGCTGGAGCAGGGAAGCCTTGAGCTACACAGTGCAGAGCAGCCTTGGTTTCAGCAGGCACTGTGAGATTCTCTGGGCTCTGAGTGATCTCGAGAAATGCACTGACCCCTGCAACAGTAACCTTGCATAAGACACCTCAACCACTGAGAAATGAGAAGCAATGGTTTTGTGACAACATGCTTACTGACAAGAACATACCATGGACTGTTAGAGTGGCAGCGGTGCTCTCTTTGCTTATGTTCAGTAAAGGATTGTTGGTCAGACAGACATAAACGCCTTGGTCTGCTTTGGTGGTATTGACCAGGTGCAAAGTGCCTGAGGTCTTTCTCTGGCTGCCGCCTCCGTATTGACCCTGGCAATAAAAAACATGCATGCAGACAGAGTTTACAGCACTGTGGGCATAAGAAAAGTGTGGACTCATAACTTTACAAGGGGAACCTCAGTTCATTCTCACTTCCTTTATTTTTGTATGGACATATGTACATGAATTGCCTTTAGCAGATTTCTAAACATACTTTTGTAGCAAACTTGAAACTTTTGGACACTATTTTTATTAGTGTTGAGTTCACTTTTTCATATATTTGGATATTAACAGAGCAAGATATGGGCTGATACAATATCATTGCTACCTATCATCATATTGTTTTTAAGTAACATTTTGTTTCAATCTTTTTTTTTCTGCTCCCTTACTCTGTTCCACCCCCTGCTCTCAGCTCCTCCTCCACTCTGCTCCCCACCACCCCCATTCACGCACTCACATACACACTATGGAGGGGGCATAAGAATTTGTGTATAAAGAAGGAATGAAGATGCAGTTTCTGTATGTTTAAATATAGTAAACAATAAGCATTTTTCACATAATAAATTGTATTGTATCTCTCCATTCACCTACACCTTTTTGTCCATATTGCCCAACCCTATGCAAGGTCCTCAAACTGTGGTATGCGTGCCTTGGTATGCAAAGCATCCCAAACTGGTACCCCAGATGACCTCATAAAATCTGCTTCACTAAAATATAAAGGTTTCACTTGAAGATTTTTTAGGTTTTTATTTCTTTGTGTTTAGTGCTTAACTCGTTAGAACCTGAATGTAAGCCCACACTCCAGTTCTTCACTCTCATAACTATAGTACTATAATTATTATAAATTTGAATGGCCCTACAAAAGAACCCTGTAGAATTTAATATAAGATAAACAACAATAGTTTCTGCATTAGGATTAATATTTAAATAAGAGTTAAAGGGGTCAAAGTTCCCAAGATTTCTTATGGACCAGAAACAATAATGAAACATCTACCATGGTAGCTTGCAGATTGCAAAAGTGGGCTGCACGCAATCAGCGGAAAACACTGGTAAGAGATGACATGACATGTTACATCTAGTTCTAACCAAGAACATACAGTATAAAGACAGCATCCAGTGGCATCTAGTGGAACACATATGAATTACACATGTGGGCAACCTGAAATTCAAAAATCTTCAGAAACAAAGAATACTTTTAGATATTTTTTTGTAAAATGGAGGATTTTTGAATATTTTAAAAGCACAATGTGATGTTTCAATATATAGTATGTACTCACACCTTGGGCTCTGGCTATGTTTTGTATTGTTTGAAAACCTCTAAAAAGTTCTTACAGTCACATGCAGTCAGGTTAGTCCATCTTTAAAATAGTTAAAGCAACCAAAAAAAAAATCAAACCAACTTAAGTTGTGCTGGAGCTGAACTCCCCTATTTGTACCCCTATCAAGTGTGACATCATTCCGGCAAAGAATGCTCTTAGTTCTTACCTGAATTTGAGTTCCTTTGGTAAGAGTTATGCCATTCTTCAGCCATGAGATGTTTGCAGGTGGAGAACTGTCCCCAGATACACACTGGAAAAACACATCTTGACCCTCATTGGCACTCTGGGACTGAGGACTGAAGAAGACGTTCTCCAAGTCTGTCAACAGAAAACTGAAACTCAGGGAGCAATAAGTGCCTAAAAATGTTAAGTCTGGTTTAACATTTTTAGAAATTTGCCCACTTTAGCTTTAAGATATCAACTTAGATTTAGATGTATGTTCAGTTTGAACTAGTATAAAATGACATGCTTTAAACATATTGTGTTCAAGCAAACTTGTTTATGAAAAACAGCCTAAAAACAACATACATGCTTTGTTGACTGTGACAACTGTTCTGATCTGCTTGTTTCCATTCTTAGCACTGCAGATGTACCCTCCCAGGTCTTCCTCTTGTAGATGGGCAAAGAACAATGAGCCATTGGCCATCTGGTGAACTCCAGCACTGAGGCCACCACTGTCTTTCTCCCATTTCACTGGTAGAACCCTCTGAGGACTGGAGTCATAGACGGCACAGTGCAACATCAACGGGCTGTTCAGAATGCCGACTTCATCCTTTGGTAGGGTGGAGAATACTAGGGCAAAGGAAAAAGGTGTCCTCATATTCAGATATTCATATTTATTTTCAAAACTCGGGTGATCTCATACTTCTGAATAATTCTCTGATGCAGAGAAAAAAAACATAGTTGCCTTAAAGGTTTAGAGCCAGTCACACATCCCCAGTCTATAACATTACCACCACCATGCTTCACAGCTGGGCTAAATTACGGTTTTGCCTTTGTCAGTAAAAAAAATATTCATTTTAGGTTTAGAATCCTGAAGACTAACCTTAGCTGAAGAAGAAAAAAGGCATGTAGTTCCATAGATGCTGTCCTTGGGTCCTATTTGGACAACATGGCTCTGCTTGTAGTTTGGTGCCCGAGAGCCTTAGAAATGTCTATTTAATGTTCTCTAGATTAACAGATTTTATTCTGAAGTTTTCAGGAATCTCACTTTTCTGAGGAATGACTTGACAATTTATGTTCTGCCAAGTTCTAATTTTAGGATTTAAGGCTTGTCATAAACTGAAGCAGTCACACTGGATACTCATCCCTGATTCTAGTAGTATTTAAAAGGGCAAACTCCTTTTCACACATTCAGATTGTAAAATTGATATGTTGCCATCAAAAACATGAAAGAAGTCCCAAATCTGTGTATCAGTCCAATATGAATCAATCTAGTACATATACCACTATAACCAACTCTAAATTCTGAAATTCACATAGGAGGCAGGCACTTTTCACGGGACTGCATAGAAAAGCCTCACGTGTATTATTAAAGATGCATATTGTTTGTCTTTTAATTCCTAAATAAATTATGCTTTTCCCTCAAAGTGAAGGATGAACAGACATCACACTTTGAGGAAACGGGTAGTTTGAAGTCCACTGTTGCTAGGTTACAGGTGGAGCAGCACAATGTTTTGGCGAGCCCACTGTCAAATTATGCAAGTGAATGAGGAATTAGCATATGACACATTCAGTTATCTGGGTCTTTATCATTACAAATTAAGTAAAACTCTCTGCACGTCCAACGAGTGATGGATAATAGAGTTCAGTATTCAATCCAGTCCAATCTGTGTGGATCAGAAAAGCATTGTTTCCATATTTTCAGCATCAACAGCTTGTGAATACAATTACAATATAGAGAAACACCTGCAAAGAGGTGGTAGTGCTGCTGCAATCAGTTCAGAGCCAAAGACATGAAATACATACTTTGATACTGTCACTGCACTAAACATGTTACAAAACCTATAGGGGGCATAATAGTGTCAGAACAAAAGTTTTATTATCATAAGTAATAAACTGAATATATACACACCTATTTCGGATTCAGAAGGTGTAATCCTCATAGAATAGAAGAAAATGAACAGCCAGACTGGACAGGACATCTGGGCAGAGATCCACAGAGGAAACACCATGCTATCCCTCTCCCTGTGTGCCTTTCACATTAATATGCTGATCCATAGCATGGCTCCTCATCTGGCCAGCAGCTCTGCACTGAAAAAAAAACAAAACAATTAAAACTGAAACACGGAAACAAAAGTAGTGAATTCAATGCAAATTGTCACTTTCAAATGAAAAACATGTATCTCCAAAATGTCAACTTTACAGGCAAAGGCAAAAATGCTCCTAACTCTGACATACCAATGAAAGTATGCTAAGACCTTATTTGACAAATTGTAGAGCATTTCTATTGGTCTGTTGATTTAAAATCAACAGAGTTTACAGAGAAGCTACGGGGTTCAAACCAATAATCCATAGATACGTGGTTTTACTGGACAGTAACGATAGTGACACCTGCATCAGCTTTAATTACATACCGACATTGTTTGGCACTGATGCTTCATAAGAGGGTTCTAAACAGAGCAAATCTATCTATTTATCTCAAACTATATGTCAAAAATATACTACCAATTTCTTATATATCCATTGCTGACACAATGTGCAAAATGCACACACTGCCAATAGAATAGGTGCAGATAAACATGAATGTCTTTGCACCATGCCTACCATTGTAAAAATAAAAACAAAGTTTTTTAAGTTCTGAACCATTCATTTGTACTAAAGAACTAGTAAAATGTTATTAAAATGATTACATTTAATATATTAGTCTTAGCTTCCTGACGGAACACTAAAAACATTAGAAGTACTTAACTTATTCATGTAATATGACCAGTGTGATTATTAATTAACATATTCAGCATATCTAAATGTGTAGTCCCAGGATGTAATGAGTATATTTAACATATACAGCCAATTCAATTTGGCATGGACAGTTCACCTAGCACCTGCATTTTGGGGAGGAAATGATTTCTGATTAAAAAACAGCTCCAAATGCAAGATATGGAAATAGTTGGGAAATTGAAAAAGGTTTTTGACAAAATTAACTATTGAAACAATTAGGTAAATTAACTCTTCATAAGTAAATTTTAAAGTATAAGTATAAGTAAAGTTTAGTATTCAATACAGCAGTTCAGAGTAATATATTGAAATACATTGTATTATGTATCTAATATATTGAAGAGTGGTAAAAATAACAAATGACCATTATATTTAGTGCATATGAAGTGTACCTTGGTATAATTATAATTATATTTTAGTAATGTGTTAGTACAAATTAGTTGTTCCAAAATAACTGAACTTCAGTACAGAACAGCACAATTTAAGTTTACAATTTAAGGGTGAAGTGCAAGGTGTGGGCCAGAATTGTATAAAGCCCCCCAGCACTGAGCCATGGAGCAGTGGAACTGCATTTTCTGGAACAGTGGTTCTCCATCCAATACTTCTGGACTGATTTAGGGAGTTGAGGTTGAGGTGGGGTGATGATCAACCAACATCCTGTACTCGCCAATGCTCTTTTTGCTGTATGCAATCAAATCCTCATAGCAATGCTCCAAATCAGAAAAAAACTGTTCTCTGGACAGTAGAGAGAGCAGAATAAACTCTTTAATATCCCTGATTTCAGAAGAAAAAAATGAATAAGCAGGTGTCACAATATTTCTGTCCATATAGTGTACAAATAATACAATGTCAATACAATGTCATCTTGCAGATGCAAACATATTGTTGCTGTCATGCACAAGCCTTGTATCTCCAAAATGCCATGTTTCAATGGAAGTCAGTATGAAAAGATATTATTCCAAGTCATTTTGGAGCATTTCTATTGGTTGAGTAATTGTTATTCATTTGTTATAAAAGCTCATGCATATGTCATGTAGTCCCTATGTAGGTAGCCTTCAAGTAGCCTTTCTAGTCTTTCACATTTCAAAGGCTGTGAAAGCTAAAGAAAATCCTGAAAGTTAACCAGCTGATGAAATACATACTGGACCTCCAAAGCAGTACATTTGTCTTCGAAGCCTGAGAGAACACAGGCAGCTCACCTTTTCCTCTCTGTCTCACTCCATATTCCTATTTTGGTTGTGTTTCACTGCCACCATTATCACAGCCAGTGCTTTGTACACTACAAGCCTCTTTAGTCCCTTCAATGGACTGGCCACTTTATGCCGCTCAGCAGCAGCCCCTCCACTCGTCGATTGTGACATGAAAAGGACAGGGTTGCTTTGTACCCAGAGGATCAGTTAGCAAGCCTGTTAAGAAACGCTCGCTGTCTGATCATATGAGCTTTCATAGCTCTGTGGCCATGTAAGGTGGTCACACAATGCTTGCCTAATTTGACCGATGCTACAGGATTGCACTGTATGGTTTAAAAGGCCACTGAAGATAAGTGACCAAATATGAGTGTAAGCTTGCTGCTTGTAATTAATATATGATAAGCTTTTCAGTGGGCACAGATTGAAATATAATGGCTAAAAAATTCCCTGCAAACATTCTCCACATCCATCCATCCATCCATCCATCCCTCCATCCCACCATCCATCCATTTACAGTAAAAATCCATGAATATACACAGGATTTTTTATTCATTTGTTTTGTTAATCTACTCTACACCTAAACCTAACTGTAATTTACACCTTAATCTACAATTCAACCTAATATTAAGTAACACCTTAATCTGTACCTAAACTTAATCTTAATTTACACCTTAATCTACACCTAAACCTAATGTTAACCTATACCTTAATCTACACCTAAACCTAACTGTAATTTACATCTTAATCTACAATTCAACCTAATATTAAGTAACACCTTAATCTAAAACTAAACCTAATCTTAAAATTTTATCTACATCTAAACCAAATATTTACCTACACCTTAATCTACACCTAAACCTAATCTTTACAATTTAATCTACATCTGAACCAAATATTTACCTACACCTTAATATACACCTAAACCTAACCTAAATTAAATCTTAATCTACACCTTGTTAGATATTTGGAATGAAATGATGGCTCATTTATTATTTTATATTCACAGTATCTGAAACAGTTACAGCTACATTTAATTAACAATAAAACATCCTTAATAGTCCGGCCTATTGTACTATGTACTGTCCTTCCAGTTGATTGCTGCAGACACTAAATACAGAGCAGTCAATCGGTCACTGTTAGGTGAGTGCTGATCTCGATGATGGCTGACAGCACTGTCATGAATGAGTACTTGAGCACCATGACTCATCTGGCATGAGGCAGGGACAGCGGGTGGGTGAGCTAACGGGACTTAATGCCAAGAGCACGGGGGTGTGTGTTTGCTTTGGTTTCACAAAACCCCATTAAATGACTAAGCTGTTGTCAGTTCATTAAGGTTTTAATTAATTTCTTCAGCAATGCAATTTAGCACTCCTGGGTTGGTGAGCCATTTTGTTGTGGCAACATTATGGCTTATTATGTAAGCTTTGAATACTTTGGAAATTGAACATTGATGTTGCAATCAGTTCACTGTTCAAATGCCAATCTGGAGTATTGCAACAGGTGACGCTTTTTAATAACACTGTCACATCCACTATGCACTATGCTAATTATTTGTTGTTAAGTACATGTCCCGGGGCATTCCTGACTTTCAGTTTTCCTAAGGTCTAAAGATGACTAAGAATGACAGAAGAAAGATTAGAAAATTCTAATCAGAGATAACAGAATGGTAAGGGGTTCTGAGTGTCTCAGCGGTCCAATGCACTAGCATTGGTATCTGAGGATCGCAGGATTGAATCGCTTCCAAATTGGGAGGGAAAAAAATGGGATAATAAATGTAACGTTATAATAAATATTTAATGGGATAAAAAAATTGATAGGCTAATAAATTCCATGTTCCTTCCTCCCAATCTGAGTGCCAATCTTGCCACTGTTACGTTTTGGGTTGGTATAAAGACTCAGATTGCTGTAAAGCTGCTTTGTGACAACACATTCATTGCAAAAACTGGTATAATTAATTTCTGAATTTTATTGCATACTGTATTTCCAAAAGAATGCAGACATCCTTTATAAAGGTAAAGGTGCTCATAGACCCACTGTGTTTTGCACACAGGGGAATTTGTCCTCTGCATGTAACCCATTAACCCACTTTATTCATGCCCTGCATTATTAGGGATTCAAACAGGCAACTTTTCAGTCACAAGGCTGGTTCCCTAACCACCAGGCCACAGCTGCAGACATTCCACCTCTCCTGTGTACATTAATGTATAAATTAAGTTGATGTAAATCCATTTTTTACAAATGGTTAGAACAAGAATCAGGTTTTATATAATATGCAAAAGTATCCCACCATTGTAATTTTTGACTTTTTTTTATATCAGTTATGTTCTTGTTGAGTTAAAACTGAATGCACACAGTGGAAAAAAAGAGGAATTAAGATATTTAGTTTACTTGGTCATCAATGGGTTCACATTGAGCTAAAAATGCCTAATTGTGGTCTAGTAAAACAGTTCAATATGTTGCTGAATATAATTATTATTACCATCCTGCTACAACTACAACTCTGCATTAATATTGCTGCTAATGTTTCACATGCTGGTTGATCATATTCATAGGCACCCTGTGTAGGGTCCTATTTATAGTATCTGGCTAATTGTAAATTGTAATATTAGCATGTTCTTTGTAGCAGAACACTGCGGTGTATGTGCATAATCACGAATGGCCAAGTGCACACTGTAACTGCTGTATATGCGCTGGTGATTTTAAACTCCACTCCAGCTGTACTAGCGTGGAATCACACTTAGCTTGAAATCATAAAAATACCTCATGAAATGTGACATCATATGACATTGAATGGTATCAACTGCCTAGAATCGGCTCTTGATGCATTATTGACTTATTAAACAGCAGACTCAAATATGTCCATAGGAAATAGATGTTTGCTAAATTACTATACACTGCTTGGAAGAGAAAGACACTTTGTTCCCTACATTTCAGCCAAAATTTTGTTATTTACATATTTTTATTATGTGACAACATAACATTTAGGGTGTTTTTTTATGCTGTATGCATTTTAGACTCTTTATCTAGAGAACAGAAAGTATCTTTATCTAAATATAGCTAAATGAGGCACATAAAATAATAATATAATAAGTCCTGGACACATCAAACTGCTTCTACACACACACACACACACACACACACACACACACACACACAACATATATATATATATATATATATATATATATATATATATATATATATATATATATATATATATATATATATATATAATACTTTAATGGACATAAAACAAAATAATAAACAAAAGAATTAATATGAATTTAAAATATATAAATATAAATCTAGTTTGCAGTTAGATCTGAAGAGTGCTTACCTGTGAGTGAAAAACCTCTCAGCTTCAGTGTAGCGTCTCTGCAAGCAGGCTCATTCTGTCATTCTGTCTCCTCTCATCACCGGTGCATCAGGTTAATCTCATAGGGCCACACACACACACACACACACACACACACACACACACACACACACACACACACACACACACACACAAACAGAAGAGATGTGTGCGTCTCACAGTCTGGAGAGCCTCAAAAGGCTTGGAATAATATGAGCGTTCTAAAGCAGCTCTCTGCATGTGCTCAGGCCTGATTTCCACACTGCACAAGATGATGAGTCCACAAATGAATCACTCATTCAAACCTATCACAAGTAAGAGAGCATGAATTGACGTATTTCAGATCACAACAGTATCTGTTCATCTGGTTAGTAGCTGCATTATGCATATTTTCACAGCATTCGTTTGCTATGCTGAGGGAATAAAAAAGGAAAATTAGGGACATCATTTTTTTTAAATATTTAACTAGCAATGCAAAATTACATCTTTCCAATCTTAAAACAGCCAGATATTTTTCATTATAATAGTCACCACTGACATTTCCAGGTTTTTAAAATAGTTTTAAGGTAACTTAATACATCAGTTAGTTCTAGCCATGCAAGCTGATTGGTTGAGAAGCATTGGAATCATGCTGATATCTCACCACAACAGCACATTTTTTTCCACAAACACTGTGTCCCTCTGCTAAGTAAATAACAGCTGCTGTTCCTTTGGTTACATAACTAGCTAAATGTCCTGAGTTATAGAACTAAATTAAACTAATGTGGCAGAACCTCAAATGGAGCCGATCGTTCACTTGCACTAACTGTGTCAAATGTAGCTGCTTAGGTGGAACTTCCAAGCCGCTTTAAAAAAGCATCTGGTCAGGGCTATTTGTAGCTCAGGGAAGTGTTCAGGCATTTTCTATGTTGAATAAATACATGCCTGTATGTCTCTGAGACTCATCAGTTTGGCCAGTCATGTATCTGTGGCTAAGACAAGTGTTCACAATAATAAAAGACAAATGGACAAGAAAACAATGAATGGGAAACAGAGTTTTATGTGCTGGTCGGAGCTGGTCTGAGCTGGAGAAGGAGCTGCAAGCAGCTGGTTAAGGAACTATAATTTGGCAGAAAGAAATTAAAACATATTAAACATCACGTTCACACCTCAGTTATTTTTTTTTTATTTTTAATTTTTACTTAACTCATATAAAAGCAATGGAGCATTTAAGGTTGTGTGTTATTGTGATGAAGTACACCTGTGCTGTTACAACTGTGTCCCTTTCGTGTTCTTTTGCTTTAATATTTTCAACTGCAGATCCACATGCTGTAAAATCACGTCTGTTGATAAAAAAACAACTTTAAATTAAGGTTGAAATGTAAGGCATTATGTTGTGTAATTTCAGAAAAACAAGTACCAATTGAAAATGCATCCATTCACCCCCAGTCAAAACTAACATGCAAATCTGCAAAAACTGTGTAGCAGCTGTTTCACCTGTCACTAAGCCTTTTAGTTCTACAGAGATAACATCTGGCACACTAACCACTGACTAACTTAAATATGCTCCATTTAACTCAGACTCAGACATACAGCCAGTCTGGAGTAGGGAGAGTTATATAATAAAAATGCCCAGAGGTCAGTAAAACTGAGTTCAGGGATATCACATATTAGGATATTAGGGATATTAGATATTATATATTTATCTTGCATTTTTTTTTTGAGAATAACATTTGTATTGAATTTTCAATTACAAGTTGGCAAAGTTGTATTAATCCCCCCTAAAACTGCTGATATACTGTATGATTCATCAAAATGTCCAATAATGTAGTAATATAAAGTTCACATATTCAATCAAACCAAGAAAATATTTTTGTGATATCAGGTGTTTATAATATCACTTTTAGCACCTGTTGTGCATTTTTGCAAATGTAAATTCTTATTTTCCCCCTAATCAGTGCAATCAGATGTAAATTAAAATACAAATAGGCCATTTTCTAATCTATGCAAGATGGTGGTTTTAATTAACTGAACAAAGACTGATTCTGCTGGCTAATGTGATGTTTGCAGTGTGGGACATCAAACAACCAAACTCGCCAAAAGAGAATTGGCTCACAATCATTTCGTGCAGCTACAGTCTAGTGCACAATCTGGTTCATCACCAGACTGTGATGACCACAAATAATTGACCAATATAGGCATGAAAACATGCTTTTACCCTACATTTTGGAAGGATGTAAAAACAGCCCATCTTGAATTGCTTTTGTGGTTTCACACAAACCAATCCAGTCATGTGAAATAAAACTGAAGACATCTGTAAAACACACAGAATAGAAATGTATTTGTGTGGAAAAAGGTAGGACACCCCCACATGCACATCAGCTTCAAATGAATAGACCATTGTTATAGAGCACATTGTAAAATGTGGACTAACAGAGGTTAATTGATAACAACTCAGGTATAGGTTCTAATGCTGGGGTAAGCAATCTTGGTCCTGGAGTGCCGGTGTCCTGCACAGTTGACTGATTTCCCTGCTCTAACAGACCTAGTAAACCTGCCAATTAACAGGTGAGTTTGATTAAAATGTGCTTGAGCAGGAAAATGACAAAACTGTGCAGGAGTCTGGCAAAGTCTCTACAGAGCAACACTTTTAAGTATTAAGTATTCTTAAAACATATATAAACTGTGCACATGTGCACTATGATGCATACTCAGGGTTGAGCCCAGAGCCAGCCCAGGACCATTAAGAGCAAGGCAGAAATACCCCTTGTTAGACTCCATTGGGTGGTAGTTCACTGCAGATGTAGAATATACAGTATATGCTTACTGAACAATACATACCTATTTTTCATGATTTTATAGTTGTAGTTAACTATAAAAATGATGGATTATCTTTGTGATTGATCAGATAAATTAGTTGGGTAGTGGCTGCTTGCCCCTTAAAACAGCATTTGTGTAGTTTAATGTGGAATAAGTTTAATTGTAAGCGGAATTTGTGTAGTTTAATGTAGGATATGTTTTATCGTAAGCAGTAATTGTGTAGTTTAATGTAAAATTGTCATGTATCAGTCCTTTCTAACTCCTTTTGTCTTCCTGTCTGTCATCATTGTTGTCTTTCCCCCACATGTTTTTTTTCAGTCTTGTCTCCGCCCTTTCTCCGTCTTTGCTCCGCCCATTCCCACCTGTGTCTCATTTGTGACCCAGCCCATTCTTATCAGGTCCAGGTGTGTTGTCCTGTTATTTAAGACCCTCTGATTTCATTTCACTCTGTTTGTCTGTATGTTTCCACGAGGTTTGTTTGCAATTTGGTTTCCCTTGAGTTCTGGTCCGTCTGTTACTTTGTATGTAATTTAAAAATGCTAGTCTTTGTGTTTTTCTGTGTTTTGTGTTTATTGTTTTTAAATAATCCAAAACTCCTGCATGTTCATCTGCACACTTAACAGAAATAAGCTTAATTGTAAACTTGTGTAGTTAAGTGTGGAGTAGGTTTGGTGGGGAGTTGTTTGTGTAGTTTGGCAGGGAGCTGTGTTTGTGTAGTTTGTTGCGGAGTAGGCTTAGGTTGGGAGCTGTTTGTGTGGTCTAGTTGGGAGCTGTTTGTGTGATTTGGTATGGAGTCATGTGTGGCTTGGTGTGGGGTAGGTTTGGGTTGAGAGCCATATTTTTGTATTTTGGGTTGGGAGCCATGTTTGTGTATTTTGGGTTGGGAGTCATGTCTGTGTAGTTTGGTGTGGGGTAGGTTTGGGGTGAGAGCCATGTTTGTGTAGTTATTGTGGGGTAGGTTTGGGTTGGGAGCCATGTTTGTGTATTTTGCGTTGGGAGCCATGTTTGTGTATTTTGGGTTGGGAGTCATGTCTGTGTAGTTTGGTGTGGGGTAGGTTTGGGGTGAGAGCCATGTTTGTAGTTTGGTTTGGGGTAGGTTTGAGTTGGGAGCTGTTTGTGTGGTCTGGTTGGGAGCCGTGTTTGTGGTTTGGTGGGGAGTAGGTTTAGTGGGGTGCGCTGTTTGTGTGATTTGGTATGGAGTCATGTGTGGTTTGGTGTGGGGTAGGTTTGGATTGAGAGACACATTTTTGTAGTTTGGTGTGGGGTAGGTTTGGGTTGGGAGCCATGTCTGTGTAGTTTGTTGTGGGGTGGGTTTGGTGTGAGAGCCATGTTTGTAGTTTGGTATGGGGTAGGTTTGGGGTGAGACCCATATTTTTGTACTTTGGTGTGGTGTAGGTTTGGTGTGAGAACCATGTTTGTGTAGTTGTTGTGGGGTAGGTTTGGGTTGGGAGCCTTTTATGTTTGGTTTGTTGTGGAGCAGTTGTGTGGGGAGCAGCATTTGTGTGGTTTGGTGTGGGGTAGGTTTGTGTTGGGAGCCTTTAGTGTGGTTTGGTGTGGAGCAGTGTTGTGTGGGGAGTAGGTTTGTGTTGGGAGCCTTTAGTGTGGTTTGGTGGGGAGCAGTGTTGTGTGGGGAGTAGGTTTGGGTTGGGAGCCTTTTGTGTGGTTTGGTGTAACTCTGTTAAGCAGCTCAGTTTTTATCTCCAATGGCAGGATTTCCCTGAGGGAACCCTCCCAATGGATCAATAAAGTTCTGTTCTAAACAGTCAGGGGGGAATCAACTACTTAAGGTAAGACCTCATTCTTATGATTATGATTGAGTTAAATTTTTTGTAATTTTAATGACTCTCAGAACTATCAGAACAGTTTGACTTACTACTCTAATACCAAATAACTGATTTATACATTTAGAGAACAGCTTCCTAACCGCCAGTTACTGTTACTTCCTCTTTCGAAGGAAATTAGAAGGAAGCGGCATCAGCGGACACATTACCAGCCTTCAACGTTGAAAAAAAGAATTTATGTTGATGTAAAATGTTAACAAAAAAGTTGAGTCGTGAGTTACACAATTAATGGTGTTGCAGCAACGTTAAAACAAGGTTGAAACATCAACATTGCTTCACTGAATCATCCTTTGATTTGGTGAATAAGAGGTGAAATGGGGACAGAGTTGTGTTGAGTGACCAACTCAACTAGTTAAATGTGCTGTAGAACAGAGTTTCTCAACCTGTGGGCTGGGAAACCACCAGTGGATCAGTCAAATCAAACGTCTATGAGAAATAAGTAAAAATAATTAAATAGAACATTTAATACACACAGCAACCTGTTGCATACAATTATAGAACTAGACGTGTGGAAATGTTTCTTAAATGAAGAATGATGCTGCTCCTCAAAAAGAGCAAAAAATCATGTTCATCCCAGACTATCAGATGGTCTGATAGTAAATTGTTCACCTGAGGACTGACGGACAGCTTTTAAACAGGATA
Organism: Acestrorhynchus altus; assembly: GCA_034509495.1. Taxonomy (NCBI): domain Eukaryota; kingdom Metazoa; phylum Chordata; class Actinopteri; order Characiformes; family Acestrorhynchidae; genus Acestrorhynchus; species Acestrorhynchus altus. The sequence goes on along the minus strand of CM067522.1, from coordinate 15,406,374 downwards.
AAAGATGTCCACATTTTTGTAACTAGATGAGTCTCCTGATATTCTTCTAGGTGAAGCATCTAGTGTTTGAGAAATTTTCATGAACATAATTATTTGTAATGATTAACTTTGATTTCTGTAAAGCTGCTTTGTGATATCAGTTGTAAAAAGCACTATTAAACATTTGATTTGTAGTTACAGATGGGCCATGAGGTAGGAAAGGTTGAGAAATTCTGCTCTAGTACGTTTAACCCCAAGGTCTGACTCCTTTTAATCATTTGTATTTTCTTAACTAAATTTAATCTATGATCTTGGTTCAAGAGGGGCCTTTTGCAGTAGAGTCTTCACATGTGCTTGATTCTCCTTTATTACTAATTAGTTGGTATTTTTCTATAAATGTAATACATTTATGAATGTTTGGTGGTATTTTTCTGGTGTTCTCACAGTATAATCATTACAATTACTGATTATTGCATCGGCACATTAGAAATTGCATCTTACTTAGCTAGTCCCCCAGAGGGCACTTTCTTGCCCAGCCAGCAGTAAAACAATCACCAGGGTCCATCAGCACTTCAACACATTGCACAATATTATCCAACAGGCTAATAGATAAATTAAGTTTAAATGAGTTAGTCCTACATCTTGGCAGAATCTGATTAAATCAGAAATATAAATAAGTGGTGACTGGGATCAGCAAGTATTGAGTCTTGGGCCTTTTTGACTAAATTTGAGAGGTCCTTAAACAGTTGATGGCTTTCAAACGTGCTGGCCTTAGTGAGACAGTGTCTCCATCTAGTGGTCACTTTTTATCACATCTCTAGACAGACACTGCAAATATAAGCTTGTTTGGCATTAAGTGTAAGTCATTAGTACAAGAAGGTCTTATATCTCTGAAAGGATAACTTTCTTTGGGGTGCTTCTGGTTTTCAGCTTTCTTACTGTATTGACAGTTATAACAGCATCTGTTTATGTGATTGCTTTCCAACCTCTATCAGTTAGAATTTACAATGGTCCCAGTTTTCCAAAAAGAATTTCATGACCTGTTACGTTAAGTTCTTAGCGAGAGTGTTTATTGGAATATTTGAAGGCAGTGGTAAAACAGCTTGTTAGTTTTCCCACAATAACACATCCAGTTTGGCTAAGCGAGGGCCCTTCACTTAGTTCAGATTAATGGAGGTCAGTGTAAAAAGACTTTATTCCAGGCCAGTTCGGATCACTATTGGCCCATTCATCATGCAGTTGTGATGCAATGTAAGTAACTGCCAGGTGTAAATTCAGTTAAAAACATTGGCTGTGGCCAAAATTGGTCTATATATTTTAGGGCACTAATGAGCTATAAGGTTCCAAAATTCACTGGTGACAAATTTTAAAGTAAACTTTATAGCTCACTACATGACCTGAATATAGACCGGAATGCAGTAAACAGCACAGTGGAAGAAATGGAGCCAACGTTTACTTATATAGTTAAGGATTTGAGTCGGTCAGACTGTCAGGCGACTGTACTCACCACAACCTGTTTTTATTTGTCAAATGGTTTTTTTTTTCATCATTGAGAGCAATCTGAACATTCAGTGTTGTGTAAATACTATTGTAGAGAGGGTAGTAACAGTTTGTTCCAACAATTTGAACAATTTTTCTGAAGAGATAGAGTAGATGGAACTTTATCAATCCCTTTGGGAGGGTTCCCTCAGGGAAACTGAGATTTCAGCAGCACCATTACAGTACAAACTGAAGAAAGTAATACGAGTGTATAGAAAAAATAGAATATATTGTATATAATTTGGATAGTATATGAGAAGTCCAGTAGGAGAGGTATTGCACATTATTATTGCACTTGTATATAATTGCACATAGTCAGGTTGTGTTGTGGTGGGCAGGTTATAGGTTACTGCTTCTTCCAATCCTCTGTCCTCATGTTACTCCTTCAGAGAGGAGTTGTACCCAGGAGTCTATTGGTCTTGCGTTCTGTCACTGAAACAGGCTCCTCTGATTGGCTGATGGTGTGCAGAGGGTGATTGGCACCATGTCCAATAGTTTGCTCATAGTCCTCTTTGCCAAAGTCACCAGAGAACCCTAATTCATGCCAACTACAGAGTTGGTCTGCCTGATCAGTTTGGCCAGCCTGGACGTGTTCTCCTTGGATCACAGTCATAACTTTTAACTATTAAATTCCCTCAACAGTTCCCTCAGTTTACTGGTGCTTCACATTGAGGTTATTCAGTGAAGTAAAGTGCTTCAATGTCAATAGAAATTGTTCTAAATCTCCTGACTGGTAGTTTAGTGTTATATGATGAAGATGCAAGGTTTATGGATGAGTTTATGGCTCTGTGAAAGGCCCTTGATCAAAGTAGGCCTAAAGATTGCAGACATTAAAATGATTGCTTTACTGTTTATTTCAGGTTTCAATTTGGAAATAATTCCATCAGTGTTTTCATAGAAAGCATTTAATGCACATAAACATAGTCCAGCTCGATCAGTCGTGGCCTGTACTTCATCCAAATCAATTATTCATAAAGTGAGTAGTAGACCTCTATGGTCAAGTCTTTCCTTAATGTCAACATTTCCCCCAAATTATCATGCCGTCACCCAAGTTATCTTAATTGAAAAAGTAATCAAGTCTTGGAATCGATAACATGCACATTGATGAAATGTTCTTTCTTGCCGAAGGAAAAACAGAGATAGACCTTGCTGTGGTCAAGAGCAGTCTTTATTAAGATTAATGAACACTTTGACATTTTTAGTCCTCTGCATGAGATCGATGAATGTAATACTCACAAGGACCAATAGGGAGCGACACACACACACACACACACACACACACACACACACACACACACACACACACACACACACACACACACACACAGAGGGGGGGGGGGGGGCTGGCTGGCCAGAGGGTGCATGTTAAATGTCCAAATGGTAATCAATGCAGAGAAATTAGCTATTGATTGTGTATAGTTCTGTAATAGGTAACCTATGGGTTTGCTCTTTCAGGAAATTCTGATGCACCCTCTGTGGGAATAAAAGCATAATAACTCTGTCTGGCTATGAATGAGGCTGTGAATGCAGAGGCCAGCAGGGCTACTGGGGTCAAGCTGTAATTAATATAGAGGGCATAAACATAAGGCTAACAAATATTGATGAACCTTGAATGAGATACAAAGTTCATTAAATGCTTTACAAGTAATTGGACTCTACTGTTTTCTCTATAATTTTGATGTACATTAGATTCTCTTAATATTCCATTAATATTTATCTTTATTCATTTAGCAGACACACATACAGAGCAGTGGACTCAAAACCATAAAAAATACAATCTCTCCAAAGAGATTTTATGGATTTATGATGTAAAAACAAGGATTCCATTTTAGCTTGAACAGTATTAAATGGTAAATGTATGCTTTGGAAAATATATATATATTTTTGCATGATTGTTATGGCCTTATTCCAAAATTAATGAATAATTTCCCTCACCATCGTACATTTGTTACGTCATGAGAAAGTTTGTTTGAAGTCTTTGCCGATGTATTAAAAATAAAACACAAATAAGTATTCACAGCTCATTTGGCAGCAATTACAACCTCAAGTCTTTCAGAGTATGATGCTAGAAGCTTTGCACACCTGGTTTTGGGACGTTTCTCCCATTTTTCTTTGGAGTGTCTGTACACAGGCATTTTTAGATATTTCCAGAGATGTTCAATCAGGTTAATGTCTGGTCTCTGGCTGGGCATTGTCACAAAACCACTCGTTTATCCTGGATGTGTGCTTAGGGTCATTGTCTTGTTGGAAGATAAACCTTTTTGCAGTCTGAGGTTCAGAGTGCTCTGGAGCAGGTTATCGTCAAGGATGTCTCTGTAAATTGTGCACTTTCCCACGAACCTGACTAGTCTCCCAGTTACTGTTCCAAAAAAACATCCCCAAAGCATGATGCTGCCACCACCATGCTTCACTGTAGCAATGGTATTGACTAGGTGATGAACAGTGCCTGGTTTCCTCCAGGCATGATTGGCATTCAGTCCAAAATATTATTTTTTTCTTTCCTTTAGGTGCCTTTTGGCAGACTCCAGACAGGCTGTCATGTGCCTTTTCCTGAGGAGTAGCATCTGTCTGGACACTGCACCATACAGGCCTGGTTGGTGGAGTGTTGCAGAAATGGTTGTCTTTCTGGTAAGGTTTTCCTTTCTCCACAATGCATGCATGTGCAGTAATCTCATTTCCCATAACATATCTACCAGATGCAGACTACATCTTCCCATATTTTACTCCAATATTTGATACATAAAATGCATCATTGGATCATTGACTTCTCGAGAAATCTGAAAATGTCTGTATTTTTTAATGTTGCAATATATATTCCAAAACAAAATATTGTAATGTCAGTTTTTATCCAGTAAAATTCAGCCCTAAACTACAGTATCTTCAGCTTTCAGAACCTGGACAGGGTCAAGCTCATGACCTGTGTCTCTAGCTGTTATATTCTGTCATCACAAGCACAGCACAGAGTGAACTTTTGTCACTAAAACATGTATAGTTCATAAAACAACCCTTTAGTAGATGCTTGGTCACAGAACCATTTCAATAAATGGTGAGCTGAGTGTCAAGGATTTTCTTTTTTCAAAAACTGATAGAAACCTATATTTTGTGTAAGTCCATATTACCATACATGTTTGTCATGGCTTTGGAGATTAATTACATGAAGAGAAAAGTGTCCCTTCCTGTGGCCTGGACGATTTACTGCATTACTTTGACAGAGTTGCAGTTTCTAGGTAGAATACTGAGCCCCCAGAACATTTTGGGAGGGGCATCATAAATCAAGTTGCAGATAAGCCTTTCTTCATCCACTTAATGCTGGATCCCTCTGCCTTAAGATCATTACAGTAAAAAAAGTGACAAATGTGATTGATTAAAATGGTGCTGGGCGGCGTGAGGTAAATCATACTAAGTGATGTGACACTGCAGTTCCCCATATCATATTTCTGTCAGGACAATGATGGTAAAAAGCGTTGTCACTGCATGATATCTGACAACACAAGCCATCTGCCGCAATGCAAGGCCAGATTTACTGCTGGGTTTTAGTGGACCGCAAAGGAGCAGTGTTTAAAAATAAGGTGGCCGTTTTTGTGCATTGTCACTTTTCAAGCGACCGTAAATTTCATTAAAGGGGACATTTAAGCTTGCTGCCAGCTGTGAAGGTATTTACCACTACTGCTGGGTCCGTCACCTTCTACTACATTGGACAGTGCTCAGACAGTGCAATGCTTGACTCGTTTAAATGGTAGATTAGCCTTGTATTAACTTCTTTTATTTGAGGGTGCACTCATATCATTTACTTTTCATTACCTCCAGTATGAGCAATAGGATTTACAGCGTCGCTGCAGAGAGGCCTAGACAGGCAGCTGTGATAAACCTGTAGTTTTATATGCCTTTATTAAGTTTGTGGTAGCATGAATGTAACTATACTGAGCCTGCCAAGTAGTCTGCAATTCATTCTCATCAATCCCAATCAATAGCACAGGAGAATTGAATGAAGCTACCATATAAACAGCAAAGGATGTTTGCATTTTGATTAAAATCACATCTTACTTAGATTTTTGATTATCTAGACAGACTAGCCTAGTACCTAGAAGAGCACAATCACAACCTAGGCATGCACTGCAGCAGCACAGAATACAGCACTGCATGGTTTTCAACACTGAATGAAAGACTAAATCAAGTTGCGCTCAACACATTTCTAGATACCCAACGATGTTTTACCATCAGCGCTCAAGCAACACCAACCAGAGAGAAGCAACAGCGAGTTGGTATCAGGAGGGAGGGAGAGTGTTCATCCTGGACAGGGCGTCAATTCTTAGCATACATTCAGTCACATGCACATTCATTCATACATACCCGGGCAATTTCGAATCTGAAATCCATGTTTTTGGACTGTCCCCAGAAGAAATCCTTGCAAACATGGGGAGCACATGGAAACTTCACCCAGCACTGGGAGGCAAATGTGCTAACCAATCATAATAAGAGCAGCAAGACAAAGGCAAATATCATGTAAATTGATACTGTAAAAACGTGATATTTTACAATTATAAACAGTGAAAATGTCATTGCAACCCTAATTTCTGTCCACTTCTGTTATATGATCTAACAGATGCCTGCTCTGTCTAGCATTGCACTGAATGATGAGACAAGAGGGAGAGTCAGGGCCAGTTATGGTGTCTGGGACTTTCAGCCACATCCAACTGCTGATTTTCTGATGATGAGGTTAATGAGTAGGTGGATCCATTTGGGAGCTCCAGGTTTTAATACAGTTTATTTCAAGTGAAATGTGGGGATTTTAATTAGACTGCAAAGATTAGTTGCTGCTGTCCTTTAATTATAATGGCAATGAAATTACATTATTGTTTTTGTTAAATGTTGAAGTCAAAAATCATGCTGGCTTTCCACAATACTGCATTTATGGCAGGTATGTATGTAAACCGTGCAGTGATGGAGTGTGAGCTGGGTGTGGGTGTGCCTCATCTGAATGTGCAAATGAAATCTGGCCAGCTCCACAGGGGTTAACATAACCCTCCACATTAATCAGGAAGTGTCTACCTTCAGGATGGTGTTAATATGGGACTTGAAACAATGCTCAGCGGTGACTGCCAGTGCAATACTGGGGTGTTTTGGTCTTCGAGAATATGTCATTAACATTCATTGATTGTTGTTTAATTTGTTCTTAAAATGGTCTCTTTGTGTGGTTGTTTTTCCACAGGATTGCACCATTGGACCACTGAACTGATTTCCAGCTTAGCCATTACTAACTAACAGTGGATGTTTTTCATATTTCTTTTATGAGGTGAGGAAATGTGTGTGTAAATTAAGTTTTTAGAAAACACAGCAAACACAACAGCTGAGTCTTTTTTCAGCAAGCAGTGCCATAGAAGTATAGTGAGAAGGCAATGCATTTCAAAAACCGATTAGCCTAATTTTTCAGAATCTCTGGGACAACATAGCACATGTGTCCACCACATATGCCTTTTGCCAATCACATCACAATCAGAGGGATAATGATTCTTAGTCTTATCATTAAAATTTGCCTGGGGGGCTTTGTCACACCACTCTCATACTTGTCTCATGAGGCAAGTTGATTCTTGCATGGCGCATATACATATTTTACCTGTCATTATGTATAATTGCTCATTTTGTTCTCAAAAACCAATTAGAATTTGAAGGAAAATTAGAATTATGAACAAAACCAAAAACAGAATCAACACCCATGTTAAATATGAAGCAGAATGTACAGCATTCAACAGTGATGCATTTCTCATCATCCTGAGAATATAGTTTCAATCAAATCTGAGCACCCCAGTAATCCATCATGAAACAGGGACCTATTTGAACACTAGATGACACTGTTTGCCCAGCAATGCGGGATAGAACCCCTCTCCTCGCAGTCAAGGCAGTGCTATAATTTACTAATACATTGGGAGCCACCATTGCTGTTATCTTTTAATAGATTTGTATGGGGAGGAAAGCAGGTGCCTCTTGTTAATGTGTCCAATTGGCCGAGTTGCTTGTGGAATGTGGCGCATCCATCACTGTCTGCTGTTGTGACACCCTGTCGTCCGCCCTCAGCGGCATGAGCCCCGCAGACGCAGCTGAACAGATGAGGCTCCTCACACGCACCCTGCAAACTCAACACAATCTGCACACACACTCAACACAATCTGAACAAACTCTCACACATGCCATGTATTCCCTCATTTCTCTCCTCCTTTTGGAGGAATTATGTTTCAGTGGTGATATAAAGTGACCTATTATAGGTTAATATTCCTGAATAATTCTTAGCAATTAAGAGTTCAGCCCATTCTGCGTAACTGTGGCGTGCGACACCATAGACGTAAGGGTGGGTGATGTGGCCAGGAAACAGCATAACTATACTTTCACAATGCACTGTATTTAAATCAATGTTTTTTCTGAATTTTGCAAAAAAGTTTAAGCCATTACTAAACTGATACACACACAACACAACATATTGCGCACACTTAGATATAAAAAAGGCTACATGCAGCTTGCTATATATTTAAATAGCAACCTTTAATTGTGATGTTTCTATGGCATTATTTGCACAAGGTGTCCCTCTGGAAACCCAACCAGTTCCACACAAATGACTCACTCTAAATAAAACGTCCAGACAGTAACCTGTGTAACAAATGCAATATTATGATATGGCCATGTTTTATATCTTGTGCAAAATCTTGATATATTGATATTTATGATATCACCCAGCCCTAATATAACACCAGTTCTTAAGATTAATCGGTTTACATATTGTTTCTAAGCTATTTAGCCAGCCCTGTTTAACGCATTATAAAGCTTTGTGAATACGTATTATGAAATTGCTGCAAATACCTCAAACCTATCTTCCAGTGTAAAGAATGCAGACAAACCCAGTTTGGGACACACTAACCATACTAGCACGTCCTTGTAGGGAAGCATTTACCGTGTTAAAACCTTGTTAGAGCTGTTTCACTTGCTCCGTCGTGGAGAGGTCAATGTCAATACCACTTAAACACAGGGTCTTGATGTGGTGAGCTAGAGCCTATGGACATGTGCAACCTCTACCTTTCCATACCTCCCCAGGGCCCTCCTTACCCTTTCTTATACTTTTTTGAGGTCTCTGGACGCATCAAAAAATTTATTCCCGGTCACAAGCGATTACTCAGATGTGGGCTGCCCCTTTTGATAAAGGAAAAGATGAGGCACTGACACAGTAAGGCCTGGCTTTTTTTCCTCTTATTTCAGTTTTTTTCCCCTTCAATCTGAGGCCCCTGAGCTCAGGTTTGGTCCGCGTTTCAGGTGTTTCAAAGCAGAGAAAACCTTGCAGTCAGAGTTCCTGACCTCAGCTTCCTTTCTTTTCCACGTTTCCTCATACAATGCCGTTTCTCAAGAGCATGTAGGTAATTGTAACCATCGTTTCACTCTGTGACTCTTCCTATTGAATTGAAAACAACCTTTCCAGCGTGCTGTCATTGTACTCTGAGCAAGTCATCATGTTGTGTAGTACACTTTCCTTTATGCATGCTAAATTGTTAAGTGCGTATTTTAAGTGTGTTAAGTCAACATCATGAGAGAGGAAGGAAAATGTTGTACTCCATAAATGCCGCAAACTAGGGTTTCCGTTGAGCAAGGTACAAAAAGTAAGATACAGTCAATGCAGGTGGTCAGACTCCTGCCATCATCAGTGCTCTTGAGTCAAATCAACATCCGCAGTGAATGGGTAGAAATGACCACACTTCACTGGTGTAAGTTTAGTTTGACATCATTTAGTTTGATATTAAAATCAGTGATGTTAGGTATTGAACATGGATGATGCTATGCTTTCATGGCAGTGGGAATGGGAGTTCATAAATAGGTGCAGATGTGGTGTAGCTAAAATCCAACAAATATCTAAAGACTTATTCACACCTGAACGTCCATGTCCGGACCAAGGTCTGAACCAAGGTTCATGTTTTTGTTACATCATATATTTTGGTTCTGATATATTTTATAGTTCTGATTTTACAGTGCAGTTTAGCAAGTCATCACCTATGTGGGCTGTATCTCTTCATACTATACATTGATTGGTATGTAGAAGGGTGTGTATCTGACGATGGCATGTTTTCAGTGCAGCAAGTTGCCTTTCCAGGTCTTGTGCCGAATTCTTACCATATTCTGCCCTCTCTATTCGTCAGGGTAATCTGTTGCACTCTTACTGCTGTGTGATACACATGCATGTGAAGCATGAAGTCAGATTTTGGCTGATATGTGTGCACTTTGAGGTTTGATTTGTGACGATAGCCTGTCACACTTCCGATAATTGGTCTTAGGGTCCAAATCATCCAAAGAAAAGTGTTTTTCACACTGTAAATGAACTGGACAAATTTCCGAACCAACTTTTACACTTACTATTTTGTTTCAAACCAAATTGAAAGGTTCAAAATTTCTACCAAGCAAGGCTGGTGTGTAAGCACCCTAATGATGGATTTTTTACCAAGATAACATACTGAAGGTTTATATATAGCATCTAGAACGTCTTTATCATTAACCTGATTGCAATGATGGGTAATCGGCCTGGCCTGGCATTCATACACTCTGTCAAGCTGGTCGGGAAATTGTAGTAATGGTTCACCATTTAGCAATGTTGATGTTTTTCTTTTTCTAGTATTAGCCATTTGGGAGAAGTCAATGAACGAGCACAGAGGGGAAAGGCCTCTCTCTCCCTGTCTCTCTCCTATCTTCAAGCTAATTTGGTCGTGCAGGTTGAGTGCTCAATTTTGCACTCAGTTGCTTTCCGAGGTTAATCGTGGGACAGCAGTGTTTATGTTACAGTAATGTGGACTCTACTCCCCTGCTACATCTAGCAGGCTCTGAAATGTGTGCTCTAAACCCCCAACTCCCAATCGTCCTGAAGGGGGTGGTTGTGGGGGGAGCTGAAGAAGAAAGACAGACAAACCTAACGTGGAACAAAAGACAGAGGAAAGTCGTGCCAATTAGCTGCTAATGAGACAAGCTCATGAGGATTTCCAAGCCCACAACGTGTTAACGTTTACCTCGCCTCTCCCACTTTCAGTCTCTCTCGCTCCGTAGAGCTGCTACGGAAACATGCTAAAAGAATGTCTCTGTCATGATTGCTTACACATGGCCGCCGGGCTCTCGCTCTTGAGAGGTGAACAGGAAGGAACGCCTTACTTATGGTCAATGTAAAACCGGCAAACTGACATGCGGAGACCGCTTCTTTCTGTTTTCCTATCCTTATGCTGCACCCCCTCCTCTTCACCTCCTTCTTCCAAAAGTGGCCCTCAATGAAAGAGGCGAAAGGGAAACAAAGTTCCACAGCATACGCTCTCAATTTTCTCTGTGTGGTGAGAGGGGAAAAATATATAATAACTGAAAAATAATATGTCAAGAGAATAAGCAGCATTCCTTGTGGCCTAGGCCTTTGGGATGCTTTTATCAGAAAATTGTGATTAAGACCTGGAAAGGAAATAGCCCTTTAGAGCTGTAGTGCGAAAAGTAAGATAGTGATGATGTCAATAATAATAATAATAATAATAATAATTTATCCAAATATCCTATCTGTTTAATATTCATGTTGTGTTTTATAGTGAAAAATAACTGCTGTGAAGAAATTCTACACACTGCTTTAATGTTCCTATAGTTTTTTTCATAATCATTGTATTAGTGTTTGAGGATTAAATTTGATTAAATTCTCCCATTTTTGACTTTATAATTTGAATGCATTTGAATTGCTTTTTCAAATAATGTTCAATATTTGAAAAGAACTAAACTTTCTAATGAAATGTAAATATAAATAAATTCTAATAAATAAACACAAGCTACAGTCAACAAAACAATAATGCAAAAATAACGCTTATAACGCTTATAAAAAGAACAGGTACACTGGTGTTTTTCTCTGAATTAATTAAGGTCTATTCAAATAAATTCATTTGAACCTTTTTCATACTTGCTTTGCATTTTGAGTAACTACCACTGATGAACCAGTCATTGGCCTAATATTGCTATTGTTAGGCTTATACCTGACTGAACATATTTTTAAATAATGAAATAAATAGTGGGAAAATTAGTCCTTTTGTCAGCAAACATGTTTTACATTTCCTATTAGCCTTTGCAAGCTCTTTCAGATTAGCTATCTGAGGAGTTCTGTCTTTTTGTGACTTGAGTTTCCTGAGTGCTGCCTTTTATTGATTGACAGATCAGCAAACAAATCATTGCTGTCAACAGATCATATGTCTAAAATTGTAACTTTATTGTGGAATAAAATAGACAGTAATGGAACTAGTTTTTCCTTTTTTTTGGCACAAAATATGAAGAAATGGAATTAATACGTTTTGATATCAGGGATGGCGTAAGACTCTCAATCGTTTTGGTGCATTTTTTATTTTTATTTTTTACTTTTTTCTAATGCATTATTGTTGTTCCTGCTTGTAGTTCTTTCTTTTGCTTTTCAGATTTGGTTCTGGGAAGTGCCTCACTCAGGCATTTCATTAGGGCATTAAATCTCTGCTTGTCTTTAAACTTCCCATCAACCATTTAGTTACTAAAATGTGACTTCCACCATCACCTTCACTCGCACATCTTTAACACCCCCACCTTAAGGTCCCACCCGCTCCACCTTGTGCCTTTCAAAGCCGTCGTTAAAACCTTGTGCCGCAGTCCCAGAGGCCAAAGCACTAGGTAGCCCCTACTTTTTATTTGGAGTCTTTAAGGGGACCGTAAACCTTGAGCTCCAGGAACAACCCCGGGCACCCTGAGCACCCCTCTCGCTCGCTCTCCTCATTAGAGCCCTGGCGAAAAAAGTCCTTTCAAACGGCGTCTTCCTCTGTGATGCGTTTACTGTTAATTAGTTTGCTTTGTAAGGTTAGACGTGCGGACGGTGCAACTTTGAAAGCGTTTGGCGGCCATCTGTGTGAGCCCGGCGCTAACTATGTACAGATGGGCCGTACTCAAGACAGGTTGCTTCTGACGGGGGAAAAGCAGCAAGACGGTTTTAGTTATTTTAACAAGATTTATGGCCTGACTTGCAGGTAACCATTTCAGCCATAATGATGATTGTTAGTCATCTGTCAGGGAGGAAGGGGGGGAAGCTATGATCGAAGTCAAACATGAACTGAGCAAAAGTGTGAAGCTGTTCATGTATAAAACATTTTTGAGGGAAATCCTTTCAACAAAGAGGTGTGCTTGAGGCTTCATTCTTTTAACACAGGTTGTTATTTTTACCAACTGAAAATGGCAGCTGTGGCACATATTGAATCAATTGCATGGCAGGGACTTGAGGAAAAAAAATACTTAATTTGGCCAAGTTAAAATGCCATTACTTACTCAGTGAACCAGGTAACTGAAGAAAAAGGTAAGATTGCTAGGTAATTGTTTGACAAGGTCACAAAATTAGCAAACATAATCAAATAAGCACACTGACATTGTAATTTATGCCTTTCTCTGTGGTGGTTCTAGACATGCAGTTTTCTTCACGTTCATATTCCACTAAGCTTGTAGTAGCAATTTAGACAGAATCAAATAAGTCTTCTTTATTTAGGTCTTATTTTTGCTGTCCAATAAAAAAAGCAATAGAAATACACTTAAATTTCTTTTCATTACTTTAAACTTCCAGTCAGTTAAGAATTTTGCTTTCCATCTTTCACCAAAATGATGACTTTATAGGGGCAAAAATATGTAATGTGTGTAAGATCACATGTAAAATCATTATATATAAAATGACATTTAAAAAAGATGAAAGAAGATGATGACAGTTGCCTAATTTGTCATATTTGAGAATCTCACCTTTGTGCCAGGTGGGGAAACGCTCCAACAGTTTTTTTGCTGAGCGTCTTTTCTGGACATTAAAAATTAACCCCTTCAGCAATTAAAGCTAAATTGTTTTTGGACCTTAGCCACATACTTTTTTCAGCTTAGCGCTAGTAGGGTGGGAAAAGCCGTGTGGAAATATGAGACCTGACACCCGTTGGTAAATTAGTTGTGTTCAATTCAGCTACTGAGTAACTTTAACCACAGTGAACATGTATTTCAATGAACCTCTTTATGATGGCATGATTATTGACTTCAGAAAATAAACACGGTAGTACAAGTGTTCCCACAGTCGTATTTATGTTCTGCTTTAGTATCGGGACACAACAAAATACTTTTTTATACACCTTGTAACTGTTAATTGCTTTCACACGTTGATATTCCTTCCGTCAGTGGCGCCCATCACAGTATGCTCACAGTTGCAGAGTGTAGCAGCACGATAAGCTGTGGTTTGAAGCTTTTGGGGGTTACAAGTGTTTTATAACATGGGAAGGCTAGAGTAAAAAAAAAGCTGTATTAATAGTGGATCAGTTTGACAGCTTTTCATGGACGAGTCATGAGTGGCCATATTGAGTGAGGGAGAAACTGTCAACTCAGCAAAAGTCCTCACTAAAGGGAAGGATGGAGGATGGGAACATACAACAATAAAAAGAGAAAATAAGAAGCTGAGTTCTTTGTGAAACCGTGAGAAAAATACTGCTTTTACATTAGAAAGACGTCCAAATTGGAAAAATAGTCAGCCTTCGATAATATATTCTGTATATTGTGCTCTAGGTTTTGTGCAAGCAGGACTTTCTAAATTTAGGGTTGCACTGGTATGAGAAAATATAGTTTTACAGTATCGCCATTTTTTTCTTTTTTCTTATTATACATTGACATGTAAACACATTTTTTGTTGTTGTTAAAAGCTTAACAATTGAAACTTGAAGCAATTTATTAATGTAAATATATGAAATGTCGCCCTTTTGAAATAATAAATGTCAGCTTTTTTGAACTATTTTGTATCCAGGTAATGATTATTATAATTCTGGAATATCTCCATTAATTGATTGCTTGGTTTCTAAACGTCTGAAAATAGTAAGAAATTGATGTTACTTTTTTTTTTGCAATACTGATCTTAAGCAAATGTACACTGTAGGATAACCATCGATTTGTATATCATGGGTTACTGGTGTACTGGTATTACTCAGCAACCCAAGTCAGAAATTTCATGTGTTGACAAATGGAAGCTGTTTAATTTATTACTTTGAAGTGACATAAAATGTGACTTTAACTCTTCCTATAAACAAGATCTTTAATTGAGTTTCTTATTGAAAATATAGTCTCTAATACACAGGGCAGGGTAAGCAGTTCTATGATTATAAAACCATCTACATTTGTTTTCTAACCACATATATTGTCTGGTTGAATGCATTCTTAAAAAAAGGCTGAAAAATAATTAATAATTGGATGCATTTTTGATGGTCAAGGAAAGATGTTGATCATCCTATATTACAAACGAATACAAAAGAATACTGTCTGCCTCCTTTGGCGCAGTTCTCTCCCTGTCTTTTTTTTTCTTTTTCAAGATTTTATTTGGAAATGGTTCCCAGGTGTTCGATAAGCCTGTACTGGACATGACAGCAGTGCAATCAAGTGTATAAATTTAATTGCAGACTCATTTGGGGCCGTTTATTAGCTAGTTAGGGGCACCCTGCTCCACTTGAACCTTGTTATTGTGAGGCAGAACATCTGTTTGGCTCTTTTTAACTATTTGTTTCATTGCATAGTTTCGCGTGCCTTTAATGGCCACGGCTTATGCTAGCTAAGGGTCTATGGGCTTTAGTGTATTGCTGTTGCATTTTGTAGTGCGTTTCATGATGTTTTAAAGATATGTTTCTAGTCTGTATTTTAAGATATAGTATTCAGACCATGTTAAGTGTACGGAGATGCATGGACTGACAAATCTACATTACCTTTATGTTATGTTTCTTTGAACAAACTGAACTTATTTCAGATCATGTTCCTAAACATTCTACAGCACAGTAGCTGTAGGTAACGATCCTGAATGCGACCCCAAATGAAATATTGCTTCAGATTGTCTGCTGCTATTCATTCCATTTGTCAAAAAAAAACAAAAAACAATTGTTTCACCAAACCCCCACCATCTTGATGAAAGAATTACAAATTGTCTACTTAATAGTGACAGTTCTGGGGCCAGCCACTATTCTATCATCATGAATCTTACCTCATCCTACTGTACGCCAGCTTTGAACTTTCTCTCCTTTGTTGAAAACGCAGACTGGCTGCACCCCATTAATAAAAGCCACAGAGCACAGTGTTAATTGTTCCCATGCACAAGGCCCTGAAAATCCTATAAATCAACTGGCTAATTGCAACAAATTGTGTCCTGACATTAAGCTATGATTCCACACCAACAAATATTCATCAACATTGCAAGCAGCCCATAAAACACAAAGCTGGCCATTTCCCAATCCCCCATATATATTTCCCATCACCATCTTGCCATTAGTCATCTATATTGTTTATCATAACTGATGGAATAGGGTTCCTGTATGTGCCGAGGCCGAGGGTATGTTTAAAGGGTGCTAATGCTCTGCAAGAGACTAAACATGTCTCATATGATCAATTCAGTTCTTAAAGCCTGAACACTTTGTTGCGTGCTTCTTAAATCACTATTCATTTAGTGTTCCTGTGTGCTAATGAAGACCAGCTCATCCGCTTTACAGTCTTTAAAATAAAGGTGCCAAAAGGGTTCTTTCAATGGCGCTACAGAAGCACCACCTTTAGTTCTGGAAGTTTCCAAGTCAATTCATTTGGTTTTCTAAAATTTTTTCTGACCAAATTAATAACAGTAGAACCTTCACACCAAGTCTGACATGTTTTGGCCTTTTATGTGGGACTAGCAACTCCATAGCTTTCATAAATTTCCACTTTCCTTTTCTTTGCTCCCTGTTCACTTTTACTTTCTTTCATTTTCACCTCCACATGAGTGCTCTTAGCCAGGGAAGTTGTAGTTTGTGGCTCTTTTTGGCCTGAGATGCATCTAGACAAATTAAAAAAACAGGCTTCATGAGCCTTTCAGTTCTGCTCTGCCATATTTCCTTTAAACCGTCATAATTGTATAGTCAGTTTGTTACTTGTGAAACATTTGTGTTGTGCTACAAAAAAGATGAGCTTTTCTGCTGCCTTCTTGATGCTCATTTGTTTGGTCTGCAGCCATGAAAAGGGAGCTCTGATTGGTCGTCCTGTTTTTAACACATCACAGAAAATCAGAGAAATCACAGAACAATTTACTCAGCATCGCAGTCTGTCAGTTTTGTGAAAGACACATTAATATGCGTGTTCGTTTTCAAAACTTGACATGCATTTTTTCATCCGTAAAAATCATTTAACAGTATTACATTCTTTTAGTCAATTTTTGCTCTCATGCTGTTGTACCACAAATGAATATCAATAATAACCGTGCTTTGTTTTCAGGTTATGGTTGCAATCTTTGGAGAAAATGGTTACAGTGTTTTCCTCAAGTGTATCAAAGGCTAAATATGTCTTAGCAAAGGTCATGGCTCTGATTTGTTATGGGATTGTTTTTCCAGGGAATTTGGATTCTGCGCATTGATCAGTTTTGCAGCTGCAACACATGCATGAATCGATGATGCATCAAGAAGAGCCCTCCCTCTTTGAGAGAGAGAGAGAGAGAGAGAGAGAGAGAGAGAGAGAGAGAGAGAGAGAGAAGGTATGGCATGATAAATTCTGCACCCTGTCATTTTCTGCCCCCTCCACCTCCTGGATCTCGGCCAGCTGACAGATCACAGTCCACTGCTTGTGCTGTTTTGGTGCAGGGAGGGACCCCCCCCCCCACATGCTAACACTCTTTAGCATTGATGGCTTATTAACGGGTACTGTGATTTGGCTAGATGTGTTCAAGGATCTCCTGTGCGGAGGGAAAGGTCAGCAGCTTTTAGCCGCGGCTCTGCTGGAATACTAATACTGTCCTTATTCAAATCATCCGCTACAGCGCTTATTAAATAGATGGGCCCCGGTGCTTTAATTTAATAGTGCTGGAGCCGGGGCTGACGAGAGGCCACAGCTGCAGGCACGGCGGGATTAGGCGCTACTAGAGGCAGAGTTCAAGCAGCAGAGGCTGTGCTTTTGGGAGGTTTTATTCTGCTGAATTAGATGGCACTGGCCATATGTGTACAACAACAGAGCACACACCATTTTATTGATTTTACAATAAACAGGACTGGCTGAAAATGTGGCTTATGTTAATTTTGAATTTTTTGTTTTTTAATGATGAAGGTATATTATTTTATAATAATTAAATTGGGTGACAAATGGTGCCAAAAATTCATTAGTTGTGTCAGTCTTAAATTGCTACCTTCCTGTATTATACATTATATTAGGGCAAATATAATCTGCATCTGGTAGAAATGTTATGGAAAATGAGAACTTTGATTTGTATCAATCAAATTGTAGCATTGATGTGATTTAGTTTGACGTATGTGACATTACATGCACACATTTTCTTTCACTTTATTTTGGATTTTTTTTGCCCATTCATAGTCTTAGGTGTTTTTTGTTCATCTTGCTTAGTTTTTTTTTTTTTGTTCTTCCATAAATTGCAATTTCAGTTCATTACATAAATCATGGGGCTCTTCTCCAATTTTGTCTACTTCTATGATGCAGTATCCACAAAACATCTTATGTTTGACAAGTGTGCTTTTCTACTATATTCATTGCCAGAGAAGAAGCATTTGTTTCAGGGCAGGAATGATTACATATACTTGTGTAATTTGCAGCACTCTACATGCTGTCTGATCAGTATTGAAACAAGCATTTTGTGTGGTCTCATCTGATATGTGCATTTTGAAAATGATAAACGGTATTATTAAAATCCCTCTAACAATATATCCTGAGCTCCGAAATATCACTCAACCCTACAGTGCAATACACACCAGCATAGTTCTGTGGGTCTCTCTCTCTCTCTCTCTCTCTCTCTTGCTCCCCCCCTCCACTTTCACAAACATTAGGGATTGATCCACTGAGTGCATGGCTGGGCTATTAATGCGGTTTAAAGTGTGTGTGCTTGTTAAAATCGAATGTTGTGGTTTCATCATCTTACATTTATAGGATGGTCTTGTACATCTCGATTTCAAGGCAGTCCCCTGGCAGTGGTTTCGACTGATCAATACGCTTGTCTGTGAAACGGGTCATGGGTGCACATCAAAAGTTAAGTGCTTAAATATCCCTGATGCATTTTTACCGTAACACGTCCTCAGGAACTATAATAATCAGTGGTTCTGCATTCAGCATTCCCGGTTCACGCTCATTTTGTTTTGTGTGGTTTAATCAATAATTTATGGAACAGCCACAAGTCTTTCTTGAGAAATAAAATGACAAAATACTACATTACTACACTTTTTATATATTTTTGAACGAGGTGGTGTTCTCATGCTCTTAACACTCTAATACACATACACACACGCTCTCTCTCTCTCTCTCTTCCCTGATGTGCCATGGGCCTATTTACAGGTAATGAAGCCTGGTCATCTGGCACGGTGGGCTATAAATAAGAACAGACTGCGTGTGCACACACACACACACACACACACACACCTAAGCAGTTCAACTTTCAGTGGCCATAATAGACTGTGCTAACATCAGTCCTCATTGTTGCCCCCAGATTTATGCGATCTTCATTCAGCTTAGTGTGCTGATTTGCTTATTGGCACTTACTTTGATGCATGTGGATGTAAACATTTAAAAGCTAATAGAGTCAGTGTGTGTTAGTGTGTGAATGAGTGAGTGCAAGTAAGGCTCAGGGGACAGGTTATCAATTCATCTGACTTAGGTTACTCAGAAATAGGGAATTCTGAGCCCCCCCCCCCCCGGTCTGAAGCAAGCCCAGTCGCAAAATAATGCACAAACATGACTCTGCGTGTGTAGTGGGGGATTACAGGGACCCTAGTGAGAAGTGTTATTGATAAATGTGGCGTGCTGTACAGTAGGTTAAGAAAACAGACTCTTCCCCCGAGTGAGCTGTAGACTCAGGATCGATACGGCAGTGGAATTCCTCCTGACGTTCAGAGACAGAGAAACATACAGGGCTGCCAACACACTGCATGTTGTACTGGCTCACTTGCTTGCAGTGTGTCACGAACATCAGTGGAGAAATATGACGCTGGGTTTGGAATATTGTTCTGTAATGAATTGTACTCAGAGCAGCTTCGGAATGAAAACAAAGGATACAAGCGTTTCAACAGTTTGTCACGAACTGAAATAAAGTCTGAAAAAGAGTCTAGTACCCCCTCTTAACAGTTCTTCAAGGGCTCTATACAGAACTGTGACAACTCCAAGATGCTTAAATGGTTCTTTGTCTGGTTAAAGGGTTCTTCAGAGCGGTGGGTAAACAATTGTAGGTTGGTCTTTCAGATTGTTATAAAAGGGTTCCACAAATCGTATACTATATAGATCTATTTTTGCTTTATAAGAACCAGACAGATGATTATATTTTACTGATGTTTTAAACTGATTATATTTATTTTACTGTAGAAATGTTAAATATTTGTGTGCTGGACTACTGTGCTAAACTTATCTGCATTTAATAATTTACTGTATGTATAACCCTGTTAATTTGGCATTAGAATTGTCCCCACAGTTGCTGTATAATATATTCTGTATTCTTGTCTATTAAGCTATTGGTAAACTGGCCTCTCAGATATATGGCATGTAGAGCCTAACTTTGTCATCCCAACCATATACGAGCAAGTGGAAGGAATAAGTGTTCCTCCACGGCTTCAGTGCTCCAAACACATGGTCTTTGTTCATAGGACCATTCAGTACAGGTCAGAAAAACGTAGACTCAATATAGAGCCATTAAGTCGTATGATACCCGTTACAATACAGTTGTTCCAGATTAGGAAAATATAGATGGATAATAAATGTATAATATATACAATTCTGAAAATATTTTGTTTTAATTTACTTAAGTATTGAAAATGAAGATCACAGAGCTATAGATTTTAACTACATCACTTTAGTGCTGAAAAACTTGGGCATACGTGGGTCTTATGTGTAGAGAAAAATCTGATGGTTATTTTTTCTTCCCACCCAGTGATAGTGATTGGAATATTTACTGTGGAAGTTGGAGAGAATCTATCCCATGCTGGTTTTGATGTGTGAATCTGTAAAGACAGCGCATGATGGTTAATCTGTGATAAGAATCCATATTAATTCCATTGTTTCTGCTTCCATTACCCATGGCCTTTTCGTGTGTGTGTGTGTGTGTGAAAGAACAGTGGGTTATTTTTAAATATGATTAAATAATTATAATATGTAGATGGAAAATATCAACATTTGTGGTCCCCGTTGCATATTTTAGCCAAGATTAAAGTATAGTAAAAAAGTAAATACTTGGGAATGTTTGTAAGAATAATGGAATTTCTTTGCACGAGTTAATTAATTCATCAGAATTAATTAAAAATTAGAAATAAATCTGGATACTGTAACCATTTATGTGTAGCTTTTATAATATATTCTAGAGAGATATGAAAGGAAACAAATGTAGAAAGTGTATCCAAAACTCAGTGTAAAAAATGGAGCCTCATCTCGTTCTTTGCTGTGTCTTGTTTTTCTTGTTTGTGTTTTCCATACATCATTATCATAAGATAAGAGTGTGGACTCCTCCCCGCCACCTCCACCTCCTCAAAGCCATAAATCAGACTGACTATGTCATCATTGTGAGACGCTTTGGAGCTCAGTAGTGCGGCGGTTGGTGACGCTGGTGTGAAATCACTTGACCCTCCAGCATTAACCTTTCCTCCAGCGGTCCTCAGTCCTCCCCAAGCCCAAGAACACAAGACCAACACTATTGATTAAACAGCAGAGCTCACACTTGATATTAAACACAGGCTTTGCTGCTCATGTTCGTGTGTGTGTGTGTGTGTGTGTGTGTGTGTGTGTGTGTGTGTGAGAGAGAGAGAGAGAGAGAGAGTGTGTGTGATTAAGAGAGAGTGAGTGAGGGGACTAGGGTGACCACCAGGTCTCCGGTGGGAACAGTGTTTTGTCATCCCGAGGAGTGTTTACTTTTCCTCTCCTCCCACACTCACTCGCACACACCTCCCTGTGGTGTGGATCGATAAGCGAGGCAGTGATGTGGTATCAGAAGGGTGTGCTCTGGAGGAAGACCCTGTGTGTACAGAAATGGTCCAGGGTCAGCATCCACTGTGTGTGTGAGTGCAGAGCATTTTTCACTGTATTTTTGTCGCTTTTGTGGTTCTGTAAACATATAATGAATATTTCTCTCTAGGAGAGATAAAGGTATTTTAGGAAATAGTGTGTGTGTATATATTTGTGTGTATATATGTGTATATGGTAAATTATATATACACACAGTGTAGTAAATATTTATTAGTAATATAATCATTGTGTGTAATAAAGAAGAAAAGTTAGTTCTAAGGTCCAGTCATTGTTTTCTTACATGGAAGAGTCTTTGCTAGAACAGCCAGTCTTTGTCATGTCCCAGTGGCCTAATGAACTGGTGAGTGAGCCCCTATATCTCAATAGCCCCGCTCTTTTTTTCTCCTCCATTTCCATCCCCCATATTTATCTCTCCACCCCGTCATGTTCCTCACACCAGCAGAAAATAATTAATTATGCCGTCCTCAGATGATTTATAGTATTACTGACATAATTAATGATACACATCAATTTTCCTGCTTAATTGAAGGGGCTCCAGTGCAAGGCTTGCACGGTTAAAGGCTCTGGACCTTTATTTTATTTTTTTCCCGTCAGTTTTGTTTCTTTCCATTCCACAAAGTGCGATCTGCATGATGTGAAATTTGCTCTGCTTTCAAACTCAGGAAGATACATAACTCTGTTCAATAAGCAATAGATAAACTTAACAACTAGACATGGTTTGTTGGGTGAATACGCTTGCATACATATTTTCCACTGACGCAGACATACTGCACACTACATTTATGTGTATGTCTATAGCTATGTATGATTCATGGCACTGCATGGCAGGCATATATAATCCCACCACTACCCTCAAGACTATAGGCAACAAGGTAGAACATGAATATTTAATTTGCTGGGAGAAACTGCAGGATATACTGTCATATGCAGCATTTTAAACAGAAAGGGCTCGGAGAGCCAGGGAGAAGGCTGGGATATTTTTTTCTATTGATTTTGTTGGATTTAATATTGGATTCTTTTTCATTGCAGAAAATAGCAGAATTCTTAATACTATGTAGTTTTACTTCTCATTGGAGGAGAATATTTAATTATGCTCCATTTGATTGTGTTAATTCGTGTGTTAATTTCAACATTTAATTAGTTATGTTTGTTTAGATTTAATCAGTGCATTTCTGAATAGCTATTTAAGTTCAAGGGAAAATATCGATGCTCATGCATAGGAATGTACCTATTAAATATCAGCCCAAGTTAATGATATGCAAAGGAGGTGTTTATTAATATATTAAGCATGGCTACAGAAATTGATCAAAGCTAGACGAAAGTAAGAGCCCAACAGTCAGTCAGTCAGTTTACCAACTTCCATGTCTCAGCAAAACTGCCTCTGAAGTACATGAAACCTTAAGAGGAAGAACACAGAATTATGGGGGGATTATTTTTAGCAAGTGATCAGGTAGTTTAAATGGACTGACTTAGTCAACCACGGGGATGTGTGTGTGTGTGTGAGTTGAGGGGGGGATTAGTGACCATGGTAACGGCCAGCCATTCCTGTTAGACAGACAAATTCTGTTACATATGAGAGTGATTGACATGTCTGTTCCTCCGCAGCTGACCCATAGAAATTAGCAAGTGAGTTGTTATGCAGCACGGTGTGGGGAGAAAGTGCCCCTTGTAAGTGCTTCTCTGGAATTAGCATGTGAAACATGGCTGTGTTTTTCTGGGCAGCATGTTTTTGAGGGGGTTCATAGCTATGGTTGACGAGTTTCTTTGTGATCAAGCACTCTGGCCATCAGAGAATAACTTTATTTTCAGAGGTGAGAGAGATGAGAGATTCTTTGATTGATATATATATATATATATATATATATATATATATATATATATATATATATATATATATATATAATATAATTTTATATGTGTATATATATAATATAATATAATTTTATATGTGTATGTGTATATATATATACATATAAAATTTTATGTGTGTATATATGTGTATATATATTTATATTTTCATTAATCACTATGGAGATGAAAGGTTTTTGCATGAAAGTAAAAATACGTATGTGGGTGATCTGCTTGACCAAAGGTTTTCTCTAAAGGTTATTGATTCAATCATCATTCCTGCTCCTTTCCCCAAACTCTGACACTGGGTTTGATTTGAGTTATCATGGAAAATAATACTCTTCAGCATCCAGCTGTCTTCATTACCAAAAAAAAAAACCCACTAAAATACCAAAATCATTGCCATCTGCATCCCATAAACTTTAAACATCACACATTCTTCATGCAGGACTGTTTGCCCTGTAAGACTGGTCAAGCTGTGTCACACACACCAAGTTGCTAATGGCGATGTAAATTATATCAGCAGGGTCTTTACGAATACGGTTATTAGTAGGCACATGATCTTCGCTATGTAAGACGAGGTGAATTTTACTGTTTCTGTTAACAGATGCAAAACAGGTAAATGTGCAGCTTTTGTAAAACACATTGTTTATGAGGATATGTAATAAATATTTTAATAATGCATTGATTTCTCTGTTATATTTAGAAAATTTAGAGAGTATTTGCCATGAATATGATCATCTTAGTTAGTGCTTGAATTTAAAACAGAAACAGCAAGAACTTCAGTTGTGAACAGGAGGGGGCAGCGTTGTTCCATCCAAACCAGTGGAGCTGCTGCAGCAGAATGGTACAAATTGAAATGATTGCTGAAACTCAGTACCAGTCTGAGATGAGAGAAAACATCACCAGGCTTGATCATGTTAGAAGCAACTTATTTTCTACAATCATCAGTAAAATTAACATGATGTCACCTGGTGTTGGAAGTTTAAACGGTAATAATTAGTATATCATTTGTGCCACACATGAACATACTTTCTTTTTTGCCATCTTGACTTTTTCAACTTCAAAACTAAACCTTGGAAATATTTTTGTTGTTGAAAAGCAACACTAAATATAAATAAATCTTTTTATGGTTTCTATTGGCATTGATTTTGGCCAAGGCTGTGCCCACAGGAACGTTGACACTGCAAGTATGAGTCCAGCTGCAGCAGTTTTATCAAGGTTGAACTGGTTTTGGGGGGATTTAAAAAAATATGGTTAATAAAATATAGAAATAATAAATATTGCTGAATGTCCCGGTTTATGTTAATTTTGTAATGTGGGAATTGTGCTTGTAAAACCACATTCTCTTTCTAATATTGTGTGATTTATTATGTGGAGGAAAACCCATATTTAATTGCATTTCACTTAGTGACTTACTAACACAGTTGGTTGACCGTGGCCATGAACATACTCAGATACCTTCTTTTTATAGGTATTTCAGAGTCCTCTAGCTTCACTTACCATCTCCATGTTACTTCTTCCACCAGGTATTCACACACACACACACACACACACTCTCTCTCACTACCCTTAACCCTACCCTCCTGAGTAATGGCTAGGTTGTGGTGCTGGTCAGCATATTGTCACCTGGGCCCCATTAAGAATATTCTTGCTTCAGCACTCACCCATCAGCCTCTGCCCCTAAACCCCGCACTCCCCCAGCCCAAATCACCCCACCCATCTTCCTCTTTGTCTACAACCATTTCTCTTTTCCTTTATCATTCTACAACAATGAAAATGACCAACCAAAATAAAAGCATTTGTGATATTCTAGCACTGCCCAAGTACCATCTCTGTAAGTGGAACTCTTTAGTCCACACAGACATGTTTGGGTGAAGACAATGGCTGCCGGATGAGTGTTAGGAGCAGGCAGTTTGAATGAACAGGTTCCAGGCGTAGGGGCCTCTGGGTGGCAGTGGCCTTGGGTCAAGGCTAGCTGCTGCAGAAATGGCTCTTTGTTTGGGCTGCTGAAAGCTTCAAAGGATGGCTGCTTAACTACATGTTGTCTGAGAGTTTTGTTTCGAGATTGTGACAATGAGGCTTGCGTCCATGACTGTATTTTATGAATACACAGTGTAGTCAAAAACAAAAGCCCTGTTTCACTTCTAGTCCAAAATGAAATGGGCTCCTACTTCATTTAGTCTTTTTGTTTCTTCATTTTTTGAGGTGTAAGTATTAGTGAGAGTTAAATCTTTAATGTGTTTTCACACTTTAAGCTCGTTCAAAGAGAACAATGTTTGATTTTACATCTGCTCTCCCTGTGGGATGTGGGTGAATTCCAAATCACATAACTCCACTTCCAGGCTAAGTTACTCGACACTACTTGAGTCTGTTGTTGGAAGAGAACTTTTAAATTGTTTTAGCATCTGCAGGAAAGTTTAGTTACCAGTTTGGATCTATACTGAATCATTTAATACACCTTAACATGTTCTCAAAGCTTAGCTTCCAGGAATTACTGTAATGATTCAGCCTCCTTCGTCACAATTAGTGTAATGGATCACAGATAATCCGTGCAGTTTGGTATGCATGCGAACCGCAAATGAGTTGCCAAAGTTGAACCCTAACAGTGGGGAATTTTGTTTTACTTCTGCTACTTTTTACAGTATTGTCCCTCACATATATTGAGCATTGGTGTGTGAGTTGAGAGCCGAGCTGTATCAGTGTGAGGTGTCTCATGTGCACATGGACTTTGTGTAAAAAGAAGAAATTTTAGTCAAACTTTTAATGTGAAAATAATGAAAGAAAAAACTGCCAATGCCACTGCTTTGTAAGTGTCCTGCAAGTCCAGGGAATCAAACAAGCAACCTTCCAGACACAAGGCTGGTTTTCTAACCACCAGGCCACACCTTTCCCAATATCATAATCAGACTGTGACAAAAATAACGAATACAAATGAAACAGTAATTATATTTTCAGACTGAAATATAAATTGTTCTCAAATTTGTCTCCCTTTTTCATTTTTGTTGATCCATAATGATCAATATAATGATCCAAACTGTGTGTGTTGTGATTTGTTACACCACCATTGAATACTGTATTACCCTAGTGCTCAATTCTGATGAGGACCAGAGTCTGTACTTATACTTTCAACCCTGAATGCTATTACACTATGATAGACAAGTATTATTTCTATATTTTTTTTACTAAATGTTGAGACTGCATCCTTTCCAAATATTACACATTATTAAACAATTATTAACAAATGATAAATGTTACTAAACATATGAATCACATCCAGAATAGTGTAGCTGAGGTTGGTCAGAATGCTCACAGCACAATGAGGAAAAGTATTAAAATTATAATATATATATATATATGTACTGTATTTTCCGCACTATAAGTGGTGAATTCACCCTAAAGATGAACCTAAACATAACTTATGACACTTGATCACAGTTCATAGTATGAAGCATATGGAACTATGCAAACAAAGAATACGTGCTAAAAGTAAGTGTTTAGCTTGTTAAACAAATGTTTAGAGCAAATGTTAATAAACATGAGCATAGTAAAAGGGAAGAAGAATGCCTTCTTTGGAGCTAGATTTGGTTGTAGATATCCCTGCAGTGCTTTCAGCCTAGAGTTTGTTCTAGTCCCTCAGCAGCACATCTGATTTACCTTAATGAAGCACTAATTAACCAAAATGTGTTTTGATTTATAATCACAATTAAAGTTTGATTAAAGGGATATTTCCTGCATTTATTGTAATATTAGTGTTATCAAAAAGAAGGAGCAGCTGAAAATGTGCCTTGCATTCTGCCATTATTTAATTTTTTCAATTTTCTCTTTATTATGCCATTCAAAATTGTGAAAAAAATAAAATAACATTGTGAAAAAGCTGTGCTTTTGCTCCTCCCACAAGGTAATATGTTAGTAATTAGAGGATGATACAACGGAACAATAAGATATACTGCAGTACAGTTTGATGCAATAAAATGCACAATATTTTTACGCCTCTGTTATATAAATAATACCTGGGACTGGTGTATATTCTTGGTGACAGTTGTGCAGCTGGTGAGTTACCAGTCGCCTGTCAGTCATCCCACTCTCAGCAAAGCAAATGATCACGTTATTGTAAAGTCAGTCACTTCTTATTAGGTCCCACCGAATTGAACCAGTGCAAGATGGTGTTTTCTCCGTCAAGAGATGCGTACGGTTTGTCTGAATCTATTAAACACTCTCCAGCTCTCTTTCTGTTCTCGCCAGACTTCAGTGTCATTGTTCAACGAAAAGCAGGGCCCATCGCCCCCCGTCCCCCCGAATATGACACGCGCACTGCGGGACATGGCAGCTCCCTTAGAAAAGGCTGCTGTGCAATCATCTACATGCTGTAACCTTACGCCTGCCATTGTCCGCGCCTCCGTCGACATTCATTTGTGTCGGTGTGGGCAGCTTTGACCAGCGAACAATCCCCGTCCCAGCCAGGGAGGGAAAATATATTTCACTGATTAAAGAGATGTGATGACTGCACTCAGCTACTGTCAACACTCTGTTAGTGGCTAGAGCTCTCGCTGCACGCTGCTAAGCAGTCCAGCTAATTTCCCTTCTAAAGCTGACCTCACCTGGGGACTGACTTTCAGTGGGCTAGTTTTTAAATATAATCTAATAGGAAAAATATGGGGTGTTAAGGGAATTAATGTGATGGGTTTTATAGTGTACTAATGTGTAGCATTTGTTTACACGCATGTACAGCAATTACTTATACTCATATAGCTATTATTCATAGTATAAATCAGGTATATAATAGTTGTGTCCCGAAGGAAGTGTGGGAGTGCAAAGCTATTCAGAAAGAAGATAAAGCTTACCAAGAACAATAAATGATTAAAAATGTAGACTTATATGGGCAATATTTATTGAACTACACATACAGAAGTAGTGTCTGTCAGTATAGAGAGTATGGTTATAACTCAAAATGCCAGATGTCTCAGAATGGATGTGTACCTACTCCTAATGGGCTCCTGCGATCCACACATTTTCAATTGGGGATAGCTCTGGCAATGTGACTGGCCATGGCATAATATGTGTCTTTAAGGCGAGCTCTTGAGATGTGACAGCATTGCTTGGTTGGAACAGCACAATGGAGTGTGTGTTCGGGAAAGGTAGGCCCGCTGGTTGCAGGATTTCATTAATGCTGAGCTGTCATAGTGCCTGTAATGAAATCCAAAGGTGATCAGGCATCGCATGATATTGAACTCCACAACATAACACCAGACCTTCTGGTGTGTGATGTGTGACAAACCCTTGGTGTTGACCACGGTGCTTCCACACACAGATTCACTGGTTATCTCCACCAAGATAGAATAGCAATGGGTCTTAAGTCACACTTTTGAGTGACACCATTGCAGTCATGCATTGTAACTGGTTTTTCCTTATTCCTTAGTTTTAATATATTATATGCTATACATTATACACCCACATATTCATAGACACATGCTCATCCAGCATTGGGCTCAGTAGCTCAGATCTGCTAAGCTTTATACCCATTTATGTGACATTTGCCATGGTGTGTTTAAGCCCCTGCACTGCTTATTCTGTATCCAGTGGTTTTCCAGTAGAATACAAGCTGCAGCATTTATACCTCTTAAAGTAGCTTCAGTTGTGATTTCATTTATTCTAGAGTATCAATGTGAACTCTTTTATGGCTTTGTTCTCACTTTCATTTAGTCATTCTCATTCAGTGCCTAATTCCTGGCTTATGTTTAATATTGAGCTTTCTTGTTGCTCAGCTTTAATAATTTATTTTAATCCAGAAAGACCACCAAAAAAGAATAACAGGACCTGGCAATCGTACGGTTTGATGCCGGATGTTCCACTGGTGTTTTACAGGTAACCTTATGATTATATGTTATATTTATTTCCTGTATTATCTTTATGTCTGTTTTTTTTACTGTTGTCCATCCAGGTAGATAAGTTAACTTAGGCATTATTTATTTGAAGCACTCTGGGTTTTAGTTGAATATCAGTTTAGGCTACTCTACCAACCTCACATATGCGTAGCTTCTATTATTGATGATGTACTTTGTACTAAATGGTGCTTGTCGTTATATGTAGGTTACTCTTGGCATCTCACTAGACTGTAATCATTATCTTCTTCCGTTACCTCGGACAGTCTCTGCTGTTCTGATTTGACAGCATATTGTAAAGCTCTTGAGTATGTAAGGTGGTGTTCTGAAGCTCCTGTCTTGCAGAGAGAGAGAGAGAGAGCAAGAGAACAAGAGTGAATATGTGCATGAGTCTCATCGTTGACTGGCTTGACCTTGTCCCGCTCTCAGTATCCTCCTGTGTTTGCGTTTCACCCAGCTGTAAAATTAGATGGAACGCACCCACTGTAAATCAGAAATAGCAGGCTCTACCATACATCCTCTGTCCGGGTTCCTTGGGGGTGCCTGACCTTAAGAGTCCTCGGACTAGTGAAGGAAAAGCTGGACGGCTTCTAGTGAGGACTGACAGGGAAAGGGAAGTGCACACTAGCTGGCTGACAGTCTAAAAGCTCTCTGCCTTCCCACACAATATTGAACATTGTAGTCTCAAAGGGGGATGTGTGTTTCATAGACGATTCACCGAGGTTTAGCCTCTCTGTCTGGAAACTGAAGAGATTAAACTTTTCTTTTTCTTCTTTTTTTTAACAAATTGAGGTTTTCATGGTCAGTGTTTCAGGACAGGGTGTGTAAGAGTGGTTTGGTTTATGAACAGAACTATTGCGTTCTCAAATGATGTGCATGATTAAAACTTTGAAGGATTGGCATCACATACCATAGTAAATATTTTAATAAAACGATAGGCTTGTGAACAGGTTAGCACACCTCATGAACACTGTTGTCTTTAACATATTTAAACATATGGACATTTGATCTTCATTTTAACTATATTGGGAGATGGAGGTGATATCACCAAACACATGAAACTGAAGAACTTCCAAAACAATTTGCAAAATGTAATTAAATGAAATGCAGTTTTATTGTGAGGAACAAATAAGGACAGTCTATGCCCTAATTGTGGGGATTTCCTGCTTTGGCTAATGTCAATTAGATTTTTCCTAGAACTATCTACCACCTTCTACACTTCCATGCAGAATACTTTTACCTATTCAATGTATCAGTGTCAATTTCTGTAAACACAGTCTTACATTTTCCTCAGACCTGCTCTGATACATTAGTGTTTTCATAGTAGTTTAATTTTAGCTGTTTCTGGATTATTGACTGAAATCTTTGCCCTGTAGATTATGATGTGTATCATGTCTGTTGTTTGCTCTGATCCTGAGGTATATGAAGCCTAGAAATGGAATGTAACTGTCCACAGAGTGTGGCTCTTGGGTTGTAAGTGTTAACTTGTAAGGTAAATTAACTAATTGTCCTGTCAATTTACTTTTTTTTAAAATGCATTTACATTAAGTCTAGCAGAACAGGTAAAGTAAACATTTAGGTGCTTGATACATCCTTTTGTCCACTTGTGTACAGAAAGCATATGTAGTGTCAATTTCAGTGGTAGGACTGTGGAGATGGAATGCAACTTGCACAATACTGTTTGGTGTATGTAAGACTGCAGTACTTGCTACATTAACCTAGCACAAAACTGCATAAACGGTCTTTTGACCAAACGTATTGAATGATTGCGTTCCCAGTAAAAAATGAATTGAGGGAGTACACAAGAATTGTGCTTATTTGACATTCACTATTACTTTAATAGCAGGTGAAAATGAAAGTACACCTTTGGGACTTAAATGAGGGTCAGTGACCTGTGTGGTCATGGACTTAACACACCAGTCAAATTGCGTGTGAATGACTATTCCTCATTCATCCGGACGTGCTTTGATATAAAATGCACAAGAAGTCGAGTGGGAAAGTGTGTAAGTGTGTTAGCTCTGCTGTGGCCCTTGTGCTATTCTCCCTGGCCTGTTTTGCATTCTCATAGCCAAGCACTTGGCTGATTGTCAGGGAAGCGTGGTGCTCTAACATTGTCGGGGTCTATCACCTTTGCAGCAGCAAGCAGCACATTTGTGAAATGCACTGCGAATGCTCAGTCACTCACGTTCACCTTGCCTCATTTCTTCTTTTTAATAGTGGCTCGTGTTGCGTAGGTCCTTAGCCACAACAAAGGGATAAATACAAAGCATACTGTAGGTCTCTATGGTAAAACCTTGGACATGACATGTGTCAGCGCATGATAAATTGGCTCAGTGTCTGTGCAATTCCAAATGCAGAGCTCCAGGAATGGGAGAGGGAGGGAGAGACAGAGAGGGAGAGAAGAGAGAGAATTGGGCACAGGGTGAGCAAAACCTTCAGATGGGGTGTGTGTGTATGTGTGTATGTGTGGGCACCAGATAAGGCACCACTGAAGTTTTGGTGCAGGTTGCCGACTTCCTGCCGTTCAGAGGTGCATCTTGGCAGCCAATCAAGTGTGTGTGTGTGTGTGTGTGTGTGTGTGTGTGTGCGCGCGCACGTGTGTAAGGAATAGCGACCGAACGAGAGAGATTTAGGTTGAGGTAAAAGAGAATGGGAAGTGATGGAGAAAGAGAAAGACAAGATGGAGAGAGGTATGAGTGAGATAGGGGTACAGGGGAGATGGGGGAGGTGAGCTGGGAGCATGAGACAAGACGGCTTTCCATTCAAAAATTCATCATTATAACAAGTAAAACAGAAAGTTTTAACTCAGTCTTTGCTTTTAGCAGAATTAACTTTACAGCCGTTTGACATTTTAATAACTGTTTGCAGTTTGGAGACATTTTCAAATTTTACAAAAACATGGAGGATGGAAAGGTAGATGTAAGAGAGAAATAAACAGAATAGAAAGGTAATAAAGATAATTGAGAGTCAATGTTAAAACAGGGAGAGAACATTCTGCAGAGATATAAGTATATAAAAAGACAAAATGGGAGGGAACAAGAGAGGAGAGAGACAGGGGGACAGATCAAATTGGAATAGAAGACAGAAAAAAAGACAAAACAGGAAGAAAATGAGGGAGAGAGAGAAAGGGAAGAGAGGTGGGCCAGATAAAATTGAAATAGTACAGAGAGAAGCAGAAACAGAAAATTAGTAAGAAAGCAGATTGAAACACAAAAGAGGAAGAACGAGGGAGATAGAGGGAATAAAGAGAACATTAGAAATAGAGGATGATAAAAAGGCAACAAAGAGAAAGAAGGGTGGGTCAGGGAGAGGTAGGGAGAGAAGGGAAATGAAAGGTAAAAGAGAAAAAGATACAGATAAGAAAGAAAGAAAGAAGGATGACTGAGTGAGAGGTAAAGGAGGGAGAGAAAGCATTAGAGAGGAAGAAAAGTACAAGAGAAGTAGAAAACAAAGACTGAATTAGGAAGAGAGGCCAATAGAAATGAGAGAGAGAGAGAGAGAGAGAGAGAGAGAGAGAGAGATATGGTATTCAGTATGGCAATGAACAGGATTTTATGACTGGAGATGACAGCTATGACATCCACAAGAACTAACAAACTCCCATACACACACACACACACACACACACGCGCACACACACACACACACACACACCACACACACACACACACACACACACACACAGCTTCTCCAGCCTGTGGGCTCCTAGCTTCTGTTTTTATCTGCTTATTTATTTCTGTCTCTTTGGCAGCCTCAGTAGTCGCATCAGTGAAGAAAGGGAAATAAAAGGAAGCCTAAAAAAGCGAGTGTGATAAAGTGGTGGTGTTCCAGGAGATGCGCTGCTGCTAATAATCTTCCCGGGCTAATCAGCAGTATTGGGCTGTGAAGAGTTGGCTGCATGACATACGCTCTGTACTGGGGAAGACACGAGGATGCAGGCCAAATCCAGCTTGTTCCTTAGGAGCCGAACAGGAGTGTGTGTCTGTGTGTGTGCGCGCGCCTGCGTGTGTGTGTGTGTGTGTGTGTGTGTGTGTGTGTGTGTGTGTGTGTGCGGAAAGTGAGGCAGGAGTAACCTACCTTTGGTTCCCTGCGTAGAAAGGCGAGGCAGTGTTCTTCACAATTGGCCTGTGTGGGGACAAAGCTGATATTATGGTAATGGAAATCTAATCATAGAGCAAAAGCATGGCATTGGCACACACTGTCTGCAGCAGCTCAGAGCTGTGTGCTTGGCCCCCCACTGACTAACCCTTTTCTTTGCCTTTTATTCTTACTGTAGTGGGGGTGGTGGTGGCACACTTTAATGTGGATTTGTAGGTACAGTAGTGGGAAGTGGGCCATATGTGATTTTTTTTTGATTTCTTGTGGAAAATGCATCTTGACAAATTATCTTATCTTTATTGTAGATGGATCAAATGTGTGATAGGGTTTTGTCTGTTTTACCATCTAATGGATAGCTGGCACTAATCAACATTATTTTAAGGCCCTTAATTGCATTCTGCAATTTATACCATGTAACTCAATACATTGTACAAGTCCAAGAATATCAATTAAGCTTATTTAGTTCATTTTGTTGTGTATCTTGAAAAAAAATAGGTTATAAATCCCATGTATTGAAAAGATCAAGAAAACAAGCCCTTTTCTAAGGCCTTAATGCTTGGGAGCAGACTGTATAGCCAGCCTATAGAGTGGATAAATCCTCATCCAAAGACACTAATCCAAAACCAAATTTGACCGTTATTCATGCTTATCTTTTTAATTATTGCATTCTTATTAAATTGCAAAAGCAAGCTCATGTTGTATTATTTATCATATGTACATTTCTTGAGAAAATGAGAACTGTTGTCTGGTAAATGTGGTCAAAGTTCCTACATGCTTTGCTATAACTAGAGAAGAAATGGCATGAAAATGTATTATCACAATTATGGCCAAAATGATCACAGTTATCAGTATCTGTTTCTCAGCTGTATTGTTAAAATATTCTGAAAAGTAAAACACAAACTTTGAATACATGAACTGAATTAATTTCACCAAGTTGGGCACTATAAACATTAAATTATATAGATACAAACATATGTGCAAAAACATCAAATGTAAAGGTAAAACTCTGACAACAACAACTTTCTAAAACGTTTTGCCCGTTCTGTGGTGTGGTGACACTGTAATGTGATCAGGAAAAGACACAAACAAACGCACCAAAGATGAAAGTTAGTGTATAGCACAGGTAACACTTAACAGGTAACACACTCCAGGCCTCCGTTACCATAGTTTCTCATGAACACATGCTGTCTTGTTGTTGGTTTTTTGTGGCAAGGGGAGATGTCCACAATTTTTGTTGCATCCAGGTTAAATAGTTTGACACAAAATCTTAAAACCTTTAACTTGCATCTGTACCGTGATATAAGAAACTGTCCAGCCCTTCTTGTGAGTCAGTTATATTTATATCTATGTTGAGATATAAACAGAGCTGGATATGGGCTGAGGCGGTATTGTTTATATCGGGTTTTAAACGACGTTCTGTTCCAATCTTGTAGAGACCCTTTTTTTTCTGCTCCCTCACTCTGCTCCGCCCCCTGCTCGCAGCTCTTCCCCTACCCCCAACTCGTGTTCTTACCCACAGACCATGGAGGGAAGAGCTCACATTGAAATTTATTCATTTCTTCATTTTACAATGTGTTTAAATATATAAAAAAATGGATGTAGGATTTGCGTCCGTATATCCCAGCTCTTTTGAAACTTCTGACTTGTAGTGTACGTATATTATGCAGCGGCATGTTGTTAATCAAGAGATCACATCACAACATGATGACTGTCTGAAATTGATTTGTTTTTCTGGTTTACAATCAACCACAACATTATGACCACCTTCTTGTTTCTACACTCACTGTTCATTTTGTCAGCTTCACTGACCACACAGGAGAACTTTGCAGTTGTATAATTAGACTGCTTTCCGTTTGTTTCTCTGCATACCTTGTTAGCTGTTTCTCTGCCTGTTCTTCATTGTTCAGGACCCCACAGGACCACCGCAGAGCAGGTATTATGTGGATGGTGGGTCTTTCTCAGCACTACAATGACACTCACATGGTAGTGGTGTGTTAGTGTGTTGCACTTGTACGAATGGATCAGACACAGCAAGTGCCACGCAGCACTACCATGTCAGTGTCACTGCAGTGCTAAGAAGGACTCATCACCTAAATAATACCTGTTCTGTGGTGGTCCTGTGGGCTGTAGTGTGTGTGGTCATAATGTGGTTGATTGTAAAACCAGTAACACAAATCAATTTCAGTCGTCATGCTGCGACGTGATCTCTTAGTTTAACAACATGCATAATATAGATACACTACCAATCAAAAATTTCAGAACCCTTACTGGGTGTTCTAAAACTTTTGACCGGTAGTGAATCTGCAAGTTAAACAGATAAATCATTCCCCTCACTCCTGAGTCCCCATGGACCTCTGGGCTAAAAGTTAGATTTCCTTTCATTCACTATAAATCAGTGGATAGCTAACTGTAGTTAGCTTTGGTAGACACTTCAGTATTTAATGTTAGTTTTGTAAACCACAGTAATTGACTGTGGTTTGATAATTAAAATCTGAAACAATACTAGAGATAAAACCATCATTTTTGCCAGGCTTTATTGAGAGCAGATACCATTTCATGTCAACTACTAAACAGGTTTTATCAGGTTTTTATTGTTTTATCTGTTGAAACAACCAAAGATACTAGAGATTGTAAATATAGATTAGTAATGGCTTGTACTTTCCATTGTGTCAGACTTTAAATCAGGGCCGTCAATTTGGAATGAATTTACCCTTAATTATTAGTCATGTTTATATATATGTAAATACTAACTACATTATTTTAAGAAGACAATAAACTGCAATAAACAGCATTTTTTTCAGACAATGTGTTGTGTCCCAAATCCATGAGTGGGCGCTCAATAATATGAAGCATCTGCAAAAGCATGTGTTGTCACAACCCAGCTGTTCTCAGCCTGGAGCCACAAGATCGTCTGAGGTATATATGCTGATATTTCTGTGTTCCTGAAGGCTGCTGGAATAAAAGTGCACTGAGACCAAGACAAAGAACATCAGTGTGGATGACTGTGAGGTGCTGCAACATTTAAGCAAACAGTTAAGCTATAAATTTTATCTAATCATACAATAACGTGGCAGCAATGCAGTGCAAAGAGTCAGGACAGCAGCTTTCCTTTCTGGGGGTCTTGGTATTTTCAAACAAATAAAGAAAAACATCCGGTGATGAGAACTTCTGCAGACAAAAAGACCTCGTTGAAGTTCAAGGACAATGGCCAAGAATGGACTAGTTTGAGCTGAGCCAAAAGCTATGATAACTGAGATAACCAATCTGTACAATTGTGTCGAGCAGAAAAACATATAATACACATCACACTCAACCTTAAGGAGGATGGGCTACAACAATAGAAGACCACATCTGGTTCCTCTTCTGTCCACCATAACCAGAAAGCTGAGGCTACAGTGGGCACAGGCTCACCAAAACTGTACATTTGAAGGTTGGAAAAAACGTAGCTTGCTGAGGTGCTAACAGCATGAATTCATGAACCCAACCTGCCTTATGTCAACAGCCCATTCTGTTGGAGGTGTTGTAATGGCTTGGGGAATATGACCAGACATGCAATGATTCTCAATGCAACGTACGTCAAGTGTGCACTGATGTACATGGCAGTATGATCATGGCATGTTTGACTTCTGTGAACTAACTGCTGAGAATGAGCGAATGCACTGGATCCGCTGTGTGGTTCATAATGCATTCTGAAAAACCTCTGAAGAACTTGCTACTTCAACTTTACACAGTTGGCTTGGGCTTGTTGGTTAGCACATTCGCTTCCCATAAAGTCTTTGGTTCAAGTCCCCATCTGGGTGTTTTCTCAGTGTCTGTGTAGGGACTCTTGTTTCCCTCCCACATTGGGAAACATGGAAATCAGGTAACTATGCTACTCTAAATTGTCCTGATTGTGTATGCATGTGAATGACTGTAGGTCTGTATGCTCAGATATCCTGAGTGAACCCCCTAGTGCTTGAGGAAGTCCTCCAGGTGGACGTTGGTTTCTGTTAGAGAGTGCATTATGTGTAATTGCCTACCGTTTCTCAATGTTGGTTGAGTGCTGAGTGTGATTGTAAAGTGTTGTTGGGTTGTTTTGAAAGTCTAACGTTATTATAACCAAGTCACCTCAGAATGCAGAACTCATTTGCTCTGTAATTCTAAATTATTTAAGGCCTTACGTATGCCAAAGCTTGCTATGGCTGAACTACATGACACCCATTTCTAAGGTTGTGTTGCTTGCCTAGGCTTTAATTGAAGAGGGTTTGACTGGGATGTGTCCGAGTATTCCTCCCCATTGCCCCTCTCCTCTATGGGTCACTGACGACTAGAGACTCCACGGCTCCAGTCCCAGCCCAATGCCTTACTGCTATTTGCCTCCTGCCATCCTTAGAGAATATGTTAGATTGAAGTTATTTTATGCTTGGCTTCCCTCCTCACTTTCACTCTTCTGCATCAGGTCTCTTTGGCTCTCCCCTCTTTTCCTATTCTTGTTTCCTCTGCTCCTGCATTTCTCCCATTTTGGAAACCCTTCATGCAGGGAGAGAGAGAGATAGATAGATAGAGAGAGAGAGAGTTAGAGATGGATGGATGGATAGCTTAGGGGGTTCTTTTCTTGAATGAAAGTTAAATAAGAATTTATTTGGAATATACTTTGATCCAGAATCCTGTACATTGTCTGTCTTTATTATGATTTAAGCTTTTCTAGAAAAGAACACATTGTAGAAGGCAACCATATGCAAAATCGATTATCACAGACCTAACCAATCACAATATTTATTTACTGTGTGCAGTGAATATGCTGACCATTATCAGTTCACTTAATTTAGGGTTAAATACATTTTTAATTCACAATCCTCAAACTATTATCATTTATTTTCTACTGAGTGAATTCAATTTTCTACTGCATGGTACCGACACTACTTGACTGTACATTGTACCTGCTTTTTGGTACCTGGGACCTACCACAGCTCCTTCCTGCAATGCAAATGTCACAAAACACTAAAGCAATGGATCAGTTAGGTTTATAGATTGAAAATGGCATTATCTGAGCTTTCCTGAATGTCCAGACAGAACAGATCAAAGTATGTACTGTTATAAAGAAGAAAATGTCCATAAAGGTTCTTAGGAGTAATAGTGATATTTAGTTGGAAGCCTCACAATATGATATCAGCTTAAACAACATATATAGCATATACCTTCAAAATAGCACATGGCACAATAATGTTCACTTGGAACAATACGCAAGCAGGTGTGAAAAAATTTCCAGGTGCCAGATACCAGATTTGCTTATTTGAATAATGTTGAGTGTAATAGTTAATGAAGTACCATGCAGTGGAAAAGTGCTTTATATGACCTCTGTTCTGATTGGCTCTACTGTATATTATTATTCATAAAGCAGTCAAACCTTAAACTTTCAGGATGAATGGGTGGAGCTAAACTACTGTAGGTTATATGTGGTTATATTTGTGTTGATTTTCGTGAGATCACAAAAAATATAAATTAACTTTTAGAACTGTGGAGTGAATGCCCTTTAATACGTTAAATACTAAAAAAAATAATCACTTTAATAATGTAAATGGACATTGCCTTATTAAGGACTTAACGAAATGCATTGCACGCCCGTATTGGTTGAATGACGTGTGCGTGTGCGCGCGCGCATGTGCGTGCATGTGAAGTTTGTCCCTGCAAACTCATAGTAGTGACTCTCCACATACTGATTCTGCTCCCACATCACTAGCTAAGTCCAGTGTAACAGTAGATGTGGCATGAGCAAACACAAGCACTTATTCATATTAATGTAGGCCATCATACGTGTACACATCTGATTTCCTCACTCACTAGAAAGAATATGGTTTTGAAACACACACTCCTGCATGTTCTCACATACACCAGACAAAGCTGAGTCTGAAACGAATAATGTAACCCATGGTGACGGCCAGACAGCGATGTTTAACTTGAGCTTTTGCACCGTTGTGTGAATGAACCCTCCAGAACCCCCTACCACAGTAAAAGCGACAGCCACATGTTCAACGTGATCCCGCATCTCAATTTGTTTACTTTACTGGCATGCACAGATCGGCATGAACCCATAGAACTGCATGGGGTGCAAAATTGGTGAAAGAATCCTGGAAACGTGCTTGCGTTTCAAACGCCAACCTCCCCCCTTTCCTCCCCTTAAAGTTCAGCACGCTAATAGGCCTGGGGTGAACACTCTAAACAGCACTGCCAACATTTTTGAAGAGATATTAGAAGCGCAAATGAAAGGACAAAGATGTGTTATGGAATACAAAAGTTAATAATACTGGGGTTTGATGAATGGGCTGGCAAATGCTTCCTGATTTGGCCCTAAATTGCATTGTCTTAATTTATTCATTTCCTCGTTGACTATGCGAGTTCTTGGGCAATGCAGAGGACACTGTAGGTAATGTATGGTAAATAATGCGTGTTAGACTACACCTGTCCACTTTGTACAGTATGTCCTTATAGACTGTGCCTAGCCCTCCTCCACGCGAACCCCCCACCCACCAGCCATCATTGTACACCTCCCTAAATGTTAGCCAACGGCAAGACAAGCTCAAGGCGGTATAGTGGCTTGCACATATCTTTTTATTGCCGCATACATCAAGCGTGTTGAGACATCCAAAAGAGACTGCGTGATCTGCGCCGATCCATTAATCATCATTCATTGTATGTTAATAAATTCAGAATTCCCCCATTTACCATGCGGGGCCGTTCGCACATAGTGGCGACGCAACCTTTCCAGAGCCCATAAATCACGCAGCCCGAGTCATCTGACAGAGCAGCCAAAACACACTGCTACAGTCAGTCCCGCGGGCACAAACACATGATCTAATGTGCCTGCATCAGACCTGGGACTAGCAGAGGCTTCAGTGCAGCCTGGCATGTGCCACTGACACAGGAGAAGCAATGGCAGTGGTGGGATCCAGGGAATAAACCGAAAGCTGAAGGACTTGTCTTCTTCCACTTCTTCCACGTATGGTTACAGTGGAGGCCCTTCAGGCTGTGTTGAACTGGAGGAAGGCTTGAGAGAAAGATTTGGCTGACAGTGTTGCGAGCGAAGCAGACTCTTATTTGATTTCATTTCCTTGTTGCCCACCTCATAGAGAGGGTGCAGTGGTGATGCACATCCTGTCGATAGTGGTGTTCTTTTTTTTTTTTTTTTTTTTATACCATCTCCAGCCACAGCGAAGAAGAGGAAGTGCTGGAGGCCAAACATGGCCAAAAAGTGTATTTAGAGCCTTTCAAAACATTTCAGGTTTATCAGATAGGGACCTGCTGCAGGCTGCTATATATGACAGCTAATTACTGCCTGAAGTCCAGTGGGAGCAAGCTTTTGTCTTCATTTGGCAGCCGATCCGAAGTATCACCTGGAATCATGCAAGTCCTTCAAATCTTGGCATTCCGTCTTGTATTGTATAGAATAGTAGCAAAGTGATTGTCATGCACTGACAGTTTTCAGAGTATTTTACACCAAAAGTACTATAAGTTCCAAATAAAAAGCTTCAATTACAGCCTAAATAAGTCTGTCTTGCTCAGCCTTTGTCCACAATACATGGTAGATATGCATTCATTTACTAATAATCTGGGGCGTCCAATGATCAGCTGCGATTCTGTGCATACACAGGTAAATCAGATTTGGATATTTTTACATCCTCATTGTTCTTTGCTGAAATTTACCGCATAAAAATCTCTTTTCTCCTACTCCCTTGAAAGATGCAACATGCCAAAGACACTCACTACCTCAATGCAGCAGATTAGCCGATTAAAGGCTCTCTCTCTCTACGCAGGGACGTCCCGTAAAACCTTATAATTGTCACCCATGCAGTGGCTGCTGCTACAGCTGTGTTCAATACATAATGCAGAGCCTCTTCTATAGGGCGATTAGAGAGATAATGTCATCACACGTTAATCACTGGAGTGTACTGCAGACACTCTGGCCTCTGATATGCAAAGCATCACAGTGCCTGGCAAATGGAAATGGTGATGGTAGAGACGAGAACACACCGCATTATTTATCCATCTCTTTTTTTTTTTGCTCGATGTTCCAAGCAGATTTTCCTGCTTTTTCACACCCTGTTGGACGTTGCAGGAGTCCCCTGTCTCCCAGGACAGAGAACTGAGAACTGAGAACATGCACTGTAACTGTTCTGTGTGATCTTTTCTCCAAAGTGCTGGAGTATTTGAGGGTTTTCCACATGCAGTATCTATAGAGCGAAGGACAGTTTGTTTTTGTCAGATGTTAGTAAGAATTGGTTCACAGCTCTGTCCCTGTGGGTAACACTGTGAAAAAGGAGGATTTATATATTTATATACCTGTGCATGCATAGAATACATGGACTTTGGTCTGTGTGTGTGTGTGTGTATATATATATATATATATATATATATATATATATATATATAAAATATTAAAAAAAAAAATTTTTTTTTTTGGAGTCCACCAAAACATGTAAACCTGAATTATCATCAGAGGTATAATCTGTTCTTTCTGAAGTATTGCCTACATCAGCAATAGGAATGCAAGTGATACATGACACGTGTGAAAGAAACTTATATTTTTGTTTCTCTGAGGTTCACTTCTGACATTTGTGTGTTTAATGAACAAAGTCATTTTTTTATATTTTTTAAAGAATCCCCCTAGAATTAAAAAGGCTATTTTTGTTCATTTACCCCTAAAAGTGACTTTGTATTCAAATAGCCTCTCTTCTGACTACTGTTGCCAAAATATTCAATTATGGTTTCAAATAGCTTATTAAATATTAAATGATATCAAAACACATTTTGCACAATGTCAGTACTGAATATACTGTATCATATAACAAAAATGTATTTTTTTTTATACATGGCAATATAAAGACTGTGGATCTTGTGGAGCAAAAGTGACACAAATACGGAGCCAGTCAGTGGATCACTATCCCATTGCAGAGTTTTGTGACCCCAATAATGGTTAGCTAACTGTGCTGAGAAAAAGGGAATCAGCCCGGTCTGTAAGTATTCCATGCTGAACTGTGTCCATATGGAAAATACGCTGGTTGTCCTCCTAGAAACGTTCAGCCCTGCATTAGAAAAGAGGCCATTGGTGACTGTGGAAGTTCTAAGTAGTGACGGACTAAAACACTCTATATAGTTTCAGCATTAATGGGAGGGGCTAAAGAGTTGTATGATGAATACGTGGATTTATGTAAATTAATAAGCACTCAACTGTTTCAACAAATACAATCATTGGATCCCTTAGAAATGTCATGTAAACTACAGAGATTTCATGTCTTAAACAGTGAACATAGATTTTGTGTGTATGGGTTGTTCCATAGGTGTTCCAGACACAATTCACTTATTAACATCACTTCTTTAGAAGCACCAATGAATGTTCTCATGCTTCTTTGATGTCTGCAGGGCAGTGGACTTGGGCCAGGTCCAGTAGCCTAATGAGGCAGTTCTGATGGTCTCAGTCCCTCAGGAGAACACAGACTCTGTCTCTTTCTCCTTCTCATTCACTTTCCCGCTCTCCCTCCCGTTTCTCTCTCATACCTCATCCAGGTCCTGCTCGAAATGGCTTAATTGATCTAATCACTCACTCGATTGGTCAGAGCCATTTATCTCTTTCATGCCCAAGCCTCTGGACAATGGGCAATGTCTTCTGCTCCTGCGAGTCTGGTCTTCTACAGGACTGTGGCAGCATCGAGCCCTGAGCTGGGCTCCACTCCGTGTTGGCTTTGCCATCCTGCCCTTAACCTTGAGTCAGTGTCATTACAGAGTTGCTAGAGCTATACAAAGTTTTGACTTTGTCACAGTGGGCCATTCCTACGGGTGCAATAAAGAGTTTCCAAGTAAGGAATGTAATGGATCTCTGTGTTTGATAATGATGAAAGTAGTTATGATGGTGGCAAAAAATATTGTTTTTGATCATCACTGTAATGTTATCCTTTACTGAAGATTTCAATATGTGTATATGTGTTAACACATGTAATCATCTGGAATTTTTGATGTGTAATACCACAATACCACGATGATGAAGTTTGATGTTTTTGCCAGTTTATTAAGAATAAAAACACAAATATATTACATTTTTCATAAGTATACATAGCCTTTTCCATGACACTCAAAATTCAGATCCGGTGCATTTTGTTTCCACAGATCATCCTTCCGATGTTTCTACAGCTTGATTGAACACCCGTGGAAAATTCGGTTGATAGGGCATGATTTGCAAAGGCACACACCTGTTTATATAAACGTCCCATAGTAGATTGTGCACAAACCAAGCCATAAGGTCTAAGGAATTGAATGTAGATCTGGGAAGAGTACAGAAAAAAAAATCTGCATTGAAGGTCCCAGTGAGCACACTGACCTTCATGAATGGAAGAAGTTTGGACTCTTCCTAAAGCTGCCCACCCAGCCAGAGTTATTGTGGAAGAAGGGCCTTAGTCAAAGAGGTGACCAGTAGCCCAGTTGTCACTGATGTTGCTCTGTGCAGAGATGAGAACTGTACAGAAGGACAGCCATTTGTGGAGTACTCCACCAATCGGGCCTGTATGGTGGAGTACTCCACCAGTCGGGCCTGTATGGTGGAGTGGCCAGACAGAAGCCACTCCTCAGTAAAAGGCAGATGACAACCCATCAGGAGTTTGCTTAAAAGGCACCTAAAGGCACCTCAGACCATAAAAAAGATGGAATTTTTTAGACTGAATTCCAAGCATCATGTCTGGAGGAAACCAGGCACTACTCATCACCAAGCCAAT
Organism: Acestrorhynchus altus; assembly: GCA_034509495.1. Classification (NCBI taxonomy): domain Eukaryota; kingdom Metazoa; phylum Chordata; class Actinopteri; order Characiformes; family Acestrorhynchidae; genus Acestrorhynchus; species Acestrorhynchus altus. The sequence goes on along the minus strand of CM067522.1, from coordinate 15,362,285 downwards.
ACCATTCCTCCAGAGCTGGACTAGTCAGGGTCAAGTGAAAGATGACTGCAGCGATGTATAGAGACATCCTTGATGTTGACCTGCTCCAGAGCGCTCTGGACCTCAGACTGGGATGAAGGTTTATCTTCCAATCAGACAATGACCCTAAACGCACAGCCAAGATAACAAAGGAGTGGCCTCAGGACAGCTCTGTGAATGTCCTTGAGTGGCCCAGCCAGAGCCCAGACTTGAACCTGACTGAACATTTCTGGAAATATCTAAATATGGCTGTGCACTGACACTCCCCATCCCCATTTATTTATTTATTTTATACATTTAGAAAGATTTCGAACAAATGTTTCTTACTTTGTCATCGTGGGGTATTGTGTGTGTAATTTTAAGGGGGGGGGGGGGGGGTGAATTGAATCAATTTTGAAATAAGGCTGTAACAAAATCAGGTGTTTCTACATTTCTTTCAGACGCTGTCATAGTATAGATTTCCATTGTGTTAACTCTGCCACTCGGATCAGTTTGAACACAGTGGAACAGAACACAAGCTCTCCTGTGTTGGCTTAACCTTTCTGAAGGTCTTTGCTCTCATATGAGACCACATGTGGGCACTGCTTTGTAGAGATCAGTTCATTTTCAGATCCCCAGAAAGCTGCTTAGAGGGTCCTATAGTTGTAGGGTGTTAGAACAGTGTGCAGAGGCAGAGAATGTATTGCACTGAGCCATTAGCTGACAATTCCTAATGACAGTTCTTGACCCAACTAACACATCGGAAGCAGTTAATTAAGGCATAATAACTGAGACTTTTCCAGACAACTGGAAGGGTGTCCAAGCTTTTGCATATTCTACAAATGCTGTTTTTTCATTTTTCAAATGAATCACATATTAAGTATTTTTTTTATTAGAACTTACATGATGTTTTATTCAGTTGATATCATTATTTTAATATAGTGCATAGTACAGCCACATGCTAAATTTAAAAGCTGATATCCTCATGAGAGGTGTTTGAAAGAGATTCATAATCTGAAAAAATGAATTACTTTAAATGATCAATTAAAGTAATTGCTAGATTTTTTGACTGACAAAATAGTTGTTCAATGCAGTCCTATTTGCCGTTAGGCATGAAGAAGTTAGGATCAAGTGAGATTGCTCCAGTGCATCCCATTCGGTTTGCAGTGCTTTTCTATGGACGTTATGTGTGGAATTAAACACCACTGTCAGCAAATGGTGCACTGAATTCACAAAAGGTGCCTGAATTTTTTTGGACATTTAATTAACTTAATTGCAACAAATTGCATTATCCATTGTGCAACCTTAAGTTAAAGCTAGTTATGTTTTAAAGAAGTTATTATTCACAGCAGTATCTGGCCTGCTCACGTCTTCACAGGAAGCAATTTTTGCTTTATAAAGCAGTAACTGAGACACTTGCATGAAATAAGTCTCTTTTTTTCAAACTCGTAAAACGAACTTAATCAAGTGCCTGTATGTTTTGCATGCCATTTCATTTCCTTGTCTGCTGTAAACAAGTAGGGCTTTATCCATGCATCTTCACTTAGCCTTGCATTAGAAGAGGCCATAGTTCCAGGAGAAGATGCATGGGCTTGATCCCGAATGCCACTGGAGAGGTGATCAAGTACACTCACTTCGCGCACATTCGCCTCATTATCCCTCGATACTATCAGCCTCTTTAATTCTCAGCATTCGTAAAGAGCAGGTAATGGCAGAGAGGGGTAAAGGGATGCAGAATTAAGCCGTTTTACACCAAAGGGTAATTTGGTTTGATAAATGTGCCATTGTGGCTAACTAATAATACATACTTTAAAAGGGGGAGGGGGTGAGAGGGGGATGTTGCAGTAGCTCCCTGGAAAAAAAAAAAAGAGAGAAAGTGCTGCGGTTATTAATGGGGCTGGCCACAGTATGTTTCACACAGGGTTACGGCGCAAGGTCAAAGCGCATTTCACTGAATTAAAAGCCATTTTGAGCTATGGCACTCCTAATCAACTCGGACCTAAAGGTGCATAGCTCAGGTATAATGAGGCACCAATGAATTTAAATAAACAGGGCGAATATGGTGATTTATTAAGGCAATGTGCGAGCCTTATAGCTCGTTAGCAATGACGGATACTCTTTATTCTTTCAGGCTCCTTTACCCATAGGACTTGAGCTTTTAACCAAGTAATATCCGCCTGTATTGTCAAGAGTGCGCGTTCCAGGCAAGACACTTATCCTAGTCATTATAAAAAGTGGCGACACAATGCAAGAGTAATGGTAATGTATGCCATCTAAATAAATGATTTTTTTTCCTCCTCCCTCTTTTTTTCTGCCCTTGTAGAACTAAGGCTTCCACCAGACTTTAGAGGCCTGTGAATTCATATTCATATTTTATCCCAGCTTTTATTCCCTTCTAAAAAGAGCCATAATCCTTGATTCGAAAAACGTTTTGCATTTCAAGGAACATTTTTTTTTTTAACCAGTAACGGTATTGATGGTGGGGGTCTTCCACTTTCCAGGATGATCACTTATATAAATTATAATATTTTTACTGCAAAAGTGGTCTGGACTTATTTAAAAACCACTCTAAAGTACGTTCGGCAATGTATTAATATGCTGATTAGGAACTTTCTGGAATAATGATGTTTGATGCTCACCCACTCTTTTACTGGGAGTGAGAATTAATTCTAACACTATCCTTCTGACAGCAAGGGCGAATGAATTTTTCCCCTCTTAACTTTTCTCCTTTTTTTAACAAGTATTGATCTATCCTAGTGCAATTACCAGGGTCCTCTTAGCCCCGTGTTAGGCACCGTAGCTTAGGCTAATGACCCTGCTTGCTTAGCCGCAGGCATTAGTGCTGTGGAGCGGTGAGGCGTGCCAGCGGTTGCCACCACCCGCTGCCTCTGTTAGGGCATGCCAGCGCATTAGTGACTTCATTAGACCCTTTGTTGGCCAGCCTGCCTTTTGTATCACCCTTGGAGAAGAGACAGGCCATGCCGTGGCTTTGCCGCCCAATGTCTTGATGCAGCTATTCTTCAGGCTCACTGTGGATCAGTGGTCCTGCAAAGCCTGCCTTTCAATTTATTCCTCCCTGCCTGTATCCTCTGCTGGGTGCTTCTTCGTTCTAAGGGCAGGGGCGGATAATGGATCACAGTTTATTTCAAGAAAAGAGCCATTCATTTGGTTCTTGGTTTTTAGTGAAGTCAGTATGGAAGTATGTCCCGTGTCAGAATGCTGAGCAAGCATCCTAATGATCTGACATTAAATCATTATGCTGGAAAGAAACAGAATCTTGGAATGTAGAATCATCTTAAATCTTGTTGATCCACTCAAACAGTTGCATAATACCAGAAGGAAGTGTTTGATTTCACTGCTATTTAGGAGGATGAAGGTTACCAGGAACAAGAAATAAATACATATAGACTGATATGGGCTGTATTTGTTGAGCTACGCATACAGAAGTAGGCCTTCTGGACATGTGATGTATCACAACAAGCCGTTGACCACGCTGCCTCCAACATAGATTTGTTGGTCATCTCCACCAAGACAAAAGCATGACTCACTGAATATCATCCGCTGCTATTCTGAGTAATTCCATGACGGCCTGGCACGGCACCATTGCAGTAGTGCATTGGACTCGGTTGATTGCTTCTGAAGAATTTTAAAAGATGATGCATCCTATTTTGTACTTTCTACTTGATCTAGATATCTTATTTTACTGACATTTAATTGCACTGGGTAAAATTATTTAATAGAAGTATAGAAATCACAGCATACTCAGTAGTATCAATATACAGTTATTGTGACCCTTTGTCGCCAATTCACCTACCAGGTGCATTTTTGGAAGAAAGGGGGAAACATAGAACAGCCACATGCTAAATTAAAAGCTGATAGCCTCATGAAGAGGTGTTTGGAAACTGAGAGATTCATAATCTGGAAAAAAAATTCAGTAATTGATAGATTATTTGACTGACAAAATAGTTGTTCACTGCATTCCTATTTGCCGTGAGGCATGTAGATGTTAGGATCAAGAGAGAACACACCAAACTCCTAACTGCCAAGTGACCCAATCAGGGATTGAGTCCACAACCCCAGGCCCCTTGGAGCTGTGTTTCTCACACACACTACCTGCAGTGCCACCATGCCACCCTCACAATATTCCAAATATTAAACATATTGGCTAGATGTATTATGCTTTCACTTTTTTCTGTGTTTTCAGCAAGAAGCATCATAACCTTTCAAGCTGTCTGAAGCTCTGTCTGAAGCGCACTGTAAAACATCACAGGAGGTCAGTCCTCCTTTGTGCAGCATCTTGACATTCTACTTCAGCATAATTCATATGTATAGCCTGATTTTATTGTGTTACAACACAATGCACACTTCCACTTCAGATAGGTGTTTGACACCAGTCTGCCGAGACATTCAGCTGCTCCGTCAGAGTGGAGAGAAATGAGGAGCACATCATCTCTAATTGCATTATGTCAAGAACTTTTATCAGTCTGTCAGAGAGAGAGTGGGAAATGACAAGAGCCTAAAGCACATATGGCTATTTAATGGCCTAAGATCAGTGTAATTCATTGTAGGCCCAAGAGGACACACATCCACAAGGATTTGGGATCGAGCAAGTCTGTCAGTGAGTCTGCCTGTCAGAATCTGAAATTCTAATGCTGGTTTATTAAGACTCAAAGAAAAAGCTTCTGTTAATCTGACTGCCTTAGAGTGTGCTCATTGTATTTCCTCACACGTACGTTGTAAACAGTAGGAATTTTCCCCACACTTACCATCACACAGGCACACAGACATATGACAATTTGGCTGAAATAAAACTTGCACATCACTTATATACACAGCATTAGTCAAGTTTGGACAAACTTGAATTCATGTCTAAGAGATTAGATAATGCTACTTATTTGGTTTTAATATTCAATTGTATTGTATTGGCTAATTACAAAATACACTATGTGAACAAAATTATTGAGACTCGTACTCATTCATTTTTTATTTTGAAATCAAAGAGTATTAAAAAGAGTCCCCTGGACAGGAGAGACAGTAGTAGTAAAGGCATTTTAATAAATTTTGGACCATTACTCTGAGGATTTGAACTGAAGTGTGGGCTGTGTACAGGCCCGTAGATTTGGAAACCTCGATGTGTATATATCTAATACTATAAACATATATATGTAGACACCAAAAAAGTATTTAATAGTAGTAGTAATAATAATAATAATAATAACAATAATAATTAGGACAAAATAGCAGAAAACATCAGTGTGCATAACTATTCACCTCCCTAAAGTCACTTTTTAGAGCCACCTTTTGTAGCAATTACAGCTGCAGGTCGCTTTAGATAAGTCTCTGAGTGTCACATCTAGTGACTGGGATTTTTCCCCATTCCTGAAGGCAAAACTGTTCCAGCTCCTTCAAGATTGTTTCTTCTGATGAACAGCAATCTTCAAAACTGACCAGAGATTTTCAATTGGATTAAGGTCTGGACTAGGCCATTCCAATACATTTACACGTATCCCCTTAAACCACTTGAGTGTTGCTTTAGCAGTATGCTGAGGGTCATCGTCCTGTTGGATGGTGGAGCTTTGTCCCAGTCTCAAATCACTGACAGACCGAAACAGGTTTTGCTCAAGAATCCCCACAGCACAATGCTGCCACTACCATGTTTCACTTTGAGGATTGTATTCTTGGAGTGATTTTGCACCAGACAAATATTTTTCCTTGGTGACCAAAAACTTTGGTCTCATCTGACCGGAGCACCTTCCTCTTTAGGAATTCTCCCACTTGACTCAAACTCAAAATGAACCTTCCTGTTTTTGTCTGTACGTAAAGGCTTTTTTTTCTGGCCACTCTTCTATAAAGTCCAGCTCTTTGGAGTGGATGGCTTATTGTGGTCGTTTGGACAGATACTCCAGTCTCTGTTTGGGAATTCTGCAGCTCCTTCATGGTTACCTTTGGTCTCTGTGCTGCCTCTATGATTGCCTGGTCTGGGAGTTTTGGTGGGTGGCCCTCTCTTTGCAGGTCTGGAGATCTCCTTGGTCTTCATGGTGTTTGGTTAGTGGTGCCTCTTGCTTAATTGTGTTGTAGCCTCTGTATTTTGTGTGTGAATACACAGAATACTGGTCAAAAGTTTTAGAACACCCAATATGGGTTCTGAAACTTTTGACTAGTAGTGTCATATATTGTGCAGTGGCATGTTGTTAATCGAGATCACATCAAAGCTCTCTGGAATTGCTTTGTTTTACTGGTTAGCAATGAACCAAAACACAGCATACCTTGTTAGCTTTCTTTTACCCTGTTCTTCAATGTTCAGAAACCCACAGGACCACCACAGGGCAGGCATTATTTGTCCTTAACACTGCAGTGACACTGACATGGTAGTAGTATATAGCTCTGTCGTGTCTGGTCCACTCATACCAACGTGACACACACTAAAACACCACCTCTGCTGCTGCATAATATATGTACACTATTTACACTCACAATTTTATGAACCCATGTTGGGTCACACACACACACACACACACACACACACACGTGATCTCAAAAAGTATTCTAAAAGAATAAAACTTTCAAATGCGAAGACTAAATAATAATGCATTTATCACATTATATACATATAGTGTAAACATATGTAATGCTGTTGGAAAATATATTGTAGTAATATAATGTGATAAATATATCATTACAAATGGCATAATTAGTCTTGTGTAATTGAATGTTTTATTCTCTTAGAATAGGTTTTGAGTGCAATTTTCTTTTTGTTTTTTTTTTTTAAATCAAGCTGAACACTAAACATGTAAACAAGCCCTGTTTATTTTGGGTCTGGAGGTTACTCGTCTCTTCATTTTTTTTGGGGTCAAGGGGTCTGTCATTGGCCCTAGAGCAGCTGAGGGGCTCCCAGGCGTAAGTTGCCTCTACCAGTGGCGTCCGGCAGCACTCACAGCCTAGTCGTGATTAATGCCAGCGCCGCCCAGCCGCAGCCCTTTCCGCAGCAGATAATGCCAGGCAGCAAGCGCGCTTGACACTTTTAATGTATAATTAAGTAGAAAAAGTCAGCACCGGCTATGCAAATTTTTTAAAATGATAAATGAGGCCGGGTGGCGGCAGGGATTGATTTGGTGTAAATGAAACTAATTAAGGAAATGTCAAACATAATTAATAAAACAGGTTTAAGCTGCAAAACATTGTCAGTGGAATGAATGAGGAGGCATTGGCGCCCATTGTTTGGGCTTTATTTAGGCCTAGTGTTGTGCTTGTTTGGCGCACCCTGACGTGCTTGCCCCCACCCTCACCACCCCCTCCAACACCCATTCCCCGAGAGGGGGGAAAATAAATTTGCTTGTCTCTCGGCTGACTGTAGAAATTAATTGCTGGAATCTTGTCCCATCCAAGTGTTACATTCCAGCGTAGGACATTAACATAACTAATTTGAAAGAGCCCAAATGACTGCATAATGGAGCACTGTCAGCATGGATGACACTAGCTGGTCATACCAAATTAGCCAGGTTTTATAATTGAAATTTTTGCCCTGTTCCAAATTTATATGGTTTTTTTCTCCCTCTCCACCTCTTTCTTCTTGTCCTATCTTATGATGTCTTTCCTTTCCAGATAAGAACAAAGGTTTTTTTATAATGTACAAAAAGGGTGCTTGACCTTTAATTAGTGGGATGTGGTTGGGGTGGGGCTTCCAGACTGGTGTGAAGAAGCCGAAGTCACATGCGTGGTTCCGGTAATGATGCTGGAGACCTTGCAGTCTCTTGGGAAGAGGAAGAGTAATGGAAGGTGCTATTTTTATGGGGACCTGGATGGCAGGGGGGCTGGAGGGGCCACTGGTGCCACACTGTGGGGTGCATCAGTGGGGCTAACACTCAAACTGGCAGCTCCAACCCCAGCCATCAGTCCACTGTGTCAGTCTCAGTCCCCTCAGCATCCGGCACTGCTCTCTCACCTCCATCTGCCACTTTTATATAAACACTGATGTAAATATTGGGATGCATGTAAACTGAATTTTATTTATCTTTTCTGTAGGTTTTTTTTTTCATATGAAACAATATTTTTTGTGTTTTTGTTCAAATGAAATTTACATAATTTGCCCCTTAACCCCCCCTTAACCCCCCTAACACATCTGGTGTCTATGAAAGTTTTGTCTGTCAGTTTCTGATGACAGATGAGGATGAATTATTTTATACTATTTTTTTTCTCTTACCCTCAACTTTGAAGGTTCCAAGCCCCAATAGTTCTCTCCCCATCACATAGGACGCTTCTGACCCTGTGATACTTTGACTATGGAAGTTGTAGCCCACTTCATGTGTAGTGTAGGGCAAGGGGTCAGAGGCTCCTACCAATGAAGCAGGCAGAGGGAAATTGTCCATTCCCAATCACCAGTTTATTAGCAGAATAAATATTCACATATATACAAATATGCAATAAGATAAAAAGGAAAACAAAATTGACACAATAACTATTCACTAACTTCAGTGGCTCTGCCCAATGACTGCAAAGTCATAAATAGGTCACCTATTTATACCCCTATTTATACCTATGTATACCCTTTTTCACTTACACTGGTTCTCTCTTTCCTCTACTCTTCTCCCCATCTCTCTACTTCAGAGCAGGCTATATACTGGTAGCTCCTCCCCTAGACTCCACCAATATTAACAAAGTTAATGTTCACAATACAGCATATAATTGTCATTGACTTACAATTATGTCTGATAAACAACAATCATCGTTACCATTCCCCACACAGATTCATGACATCGTTTTTAATTAGACAATAGCCGTAGGTATTTAACCTTTCTCTTCCTTGTCTCTTCACCAGTCCAACCTCCCCTTTCTTCAGCAAAAGTTGGACTCATCCAGGTAAGTAAAACAGTCTCTCAGTCAGTCTTTCAGTCTCTTACTCTTTTGACCCAGGGTGAGTGTGAACTGTGCACAAGTAAGTATGTGACCTCACTGTTGGTAATGTGTATGTATAATGCCGTGTCCCCAGCTCCGATACAATGACAGATGCTTGTGCTGGCCAGCATCACATTGAGTGTGATGTGGGGAGAGTGCACCATCTACCAACCCACAGAGAGCATGGCTAATTTCACTCTCTCTCAGACTATGGCTGCCGATGGCAAGCACCATGACCTGGGATTTGAACCTGCGATCCTCAGAACCTGCGATCCTCAGATCATTCAGATCATAGTGGTGACGTATTAGACCACTGATGAAGAATTTGGATGAATTCTAATATATTGAAATATTCAGTACAGCACAAAATAATTATTTTACTAATTAGGCAAATTAGTAAAAAAAATCATTGCAAAGGGAATCAACAACAGTGCTCACATATCATAAAGGGTCACGGTAAAGTATCAAATAAACTATAACAACCATTCCACTTCTTCCATGTGTCTTTACCTCCCACATAAACCACTCAAACTCAAAGCTGTGACTGAAAAAGATCCCTATTTACATTTTAGAGCTCTAATGAGTATGTCAGCCATTTTCGAGCTTGATTTTTATGGCACTATAATCTCTCACAGTTTGCTGGTAATTTATAGTAAACGTTGTAGCTCACTACACGAGCTGAATATGGACCAGAATGCAACTGTGACTATCGTTAATAAGCAGCACAGTGGTTTGAATGGAGCTGTAAACATTAGCTAGCTAAGCCAGTGATTGTTCCGAGCCACTGGACAATATGAAGTTTAGATGTTTTCCCGTGTAATGTTTGTTCATTAATGGGAGGCTTATGCTTGTATGAACATAATCAAGGATCATTCCTTGAACGGCACAGAGCTTTACTAACTTTAATTCAGAATTTAGTGTGTGTGTGTGTGTGTGTGTGTGCAGCGCTTAAAACGGTCCTGATGCTCATGTGTGTGTTTGTGACGAGTGCTGACCTGAATTGCTGATAAGGAAGTGTATTTCTATTCTAAGTTTGTAAGTGTTTTTCTTCTACTTAGTAAACTAAACAGACTGTCTCTATATAGTGTAATACTGATGAGAGAATAGGGATCCTTTTTGGTCACAACCAAACTATCAGAGACAGATGAGAATAAAACTCTGAAACTATTGACTAGGTCCTTTGGTCCAGCATTTGCATTGGTATTTTTATGTCCTTTGGTTTAACCCTAGACTGTTCTGGTTGTAATCTGGAAATTTGTTTAGATCTTGGAAAAATTAACTGAGTAAATTCCAACCCAATGATGCTGAAACCTAGACATTTTAATCAAAGTTAATCATATAGCGCTTTTTACAACAGCAAAAGCAGCTTTGCAGAAATCCAGGTCCAAGCCTCAATTCAGCAAGCCAGCGGGGAACAGTGGCAAGGAAAACCTCCCTCAGGTTGGAGGAAGAAACCTTGAAAGGAACCAAGGCTCAAACACTGTAGAACACTGATATAAAGCACAAAAAGTTGTAAAACAGCATGAAGCATGCTGTGCATGCTGTGTATTTTAACTCATCAGTTCATCAACCCTTACATTTTTCAGTTGTTTAATCTAACTTTGGGCCAAATGTATTTCAGTGGCCTTTCAACAGTGTAAATATTATTTTAATGATTATATAATCAGTCAACCTCTTACCGTGGAGGACATAATGAAACTGAGATCAGTTACAACAATCTTTACTGGTGTTTTTGCTTTCTTAATTAAAAAGTAAATGAAAAGCAGACCAAGGAATCTGCAAATCGTTATAGGATGCGTATGTTTTGAGAGTTAACATAAGAAAAATAAGAACATCTACAGAATGTTATATGCCTCCTACAGTATGGTGTGATAATTTACATACAGAATAGTCCTTCTGTATGTATGCAAGAACACATGGAAACTCCCACACGCAATCCCAATTTTCTATATACCTCCCTCTGTTTTTTTGCTGTCTTGAGGCTCACCACATGGCGTAATGATAACACCTAACAACTCTGCGAAGGAATGAAGATTTTGTTGTATGCTAAAACCTCAGTCACACTTTGAATAAGTCTTTTCTCACACACCAAAGCTGCTATGTCTAACCATATCGCTACTTAAATGTGTCGCTACTAACGTGCAGCTTCTAATTATAATGTGTTTTTCTTCCCACTATCCCACAAACCATAGGAGAAGTGAGCTGCAATTACCGGTAGTTCATAATAAGCATGGTCAAGTGAGTTATGTTCCGAGTTAGGCTTAGGGATATAATTTCATCTGAATTATTACAATTTGTGACTGCTGGAATATTTAAATCTCATCATGCACACATTAGAGGTCATGTCTGTTGTTAAAGCACAAATTCCATCTGCATTGTTTATACTGCTTGGTCTTGTTCAGTGGTTAGACTCTGGACTCATGGAGGACAGTGTAAATGTCGCAAAGTGCTACAGCAACTCCTGCACTGACCCAGAGAAAAAAATGAGACAATTTTGCATGACAGTGACAATACATGGCACGTACAAGCATACTGATCAGATACAGAGATAAATCGATTGTTTTAACATGGGATATAATGATATTGTTGCGTAGTCAATGTGTATGTACACTTTCACTTATATCTGGCCCCAATTTCAGTATATCACAGACCATTTTGTAAAGGATAAAAAAATGGCCATATTGAAATTTTGCATATGCTTCACGGGTTACCATCTGTGTATGATTTAATTCCAAAAAAAAGGATGTGAATGGGTAATTTGTGTGGAAATGATTTTCAGGGGAATGACACTCAATAAATTCTTGTGAAAATGATGGCATAGAAAAATCACAGTTAAAAGAACAAAATGTCGTTTAAGTTGGGCTGTGTTAGCTAATCAACTGTGTTAGCTAATCAGCGTGTGATTGCTGGTCATACTGGCCACATGCTTGCTCATTTACACTTGTTTAAACTCATTTAAGCCATCAGTTCCATATACAAGTGGATGCTCCTCATTAAGCTCCATGTGTTAATGAATGCTGTGAGCTAGTTGAGGTTCTGTGTATTAATGCAACATCTGAGCTAGGTGAAGTTCAGTGTGTTAGTGAAAGCTCAGAGCTTATGTTACAGTGGGGCAAAAAAGTAGTCAACCCCTGATTGTGCAAGTTCTCCTACTTATAAAGATGAGAGAGGTCTGTAATTTTCATCATAGGTATACTTCAAATATAAGAGAGAAAATGAGAAAATGAAAATCCAAGAAACCACACTGTAGGATTTCTAAAGAATTCATTTGTAAATTATGGTGGAAAATAAGTATTTGGTCAATAACAAAAGTTCAACTCAATACTTTGTAACATAACCTTTGTTGGCAATGACAGAGGTCAACGTTTCCCATAAGTCTTCACTAGGTTTCACACACTGTCCCGCCATGTAGGTCTGGGATTTTGTGCACTGTTTTCATGATCATTTTGACCCCATGGGATGAGATGTTGCGTGGAGTCCCAGATTGAGGGACATTATCAATGGTCTTGTAGGTTTTCCATTTTCTTACAATTGCTCCCACAGTTGATTTATTCACACCAACCTGCTTGCTTATTGTAGATTCATTCTTCCCAGCCTGGTGCAGGTCTACAATTTTCTTCCTCGTGTCCTTCGACAACTCTTGGTCTTGGCCATGGTTGAGTTTGGAGTCTGACTGTTTGAGGCTGTAGACAGGTGTCGTTTATACAGATAATGAGGTCAAACAGGTGCCATTAATACAGGTAACCAGCGGAGGACAGAACAGCTTCTTAAATAAGTTGTTACAGGTCTGTGAGAGCCAGAAATCTTGCTTGTTTATGGGTGACCAAATACTTGTTTTCCACCATACATAAAAAAATTTTTCACTCCAAGTTACTTATGATGAAATTTACAGACCTCGCTCTTCTTTATAGGAGAACTTCTTTATAGCACAATCAGTGGTTGCCTACTTTTTGGCCCTACTGTAGTTGAAGCTCTGTGTGCTAATGAAAGCTTATAACTAGTTGAAACTCCATGTTCAATATACACTCTGGTAATATCATTCCCTTGTTTTTTGATGAAATGGAGTGAACATGTTCTGTTTTGAACATTTCCACAACTCCAGATTAGCTCTTGGAATTAAAAGTAGTAACTTTGGCACTGTTTTAAGATGGAATTTCATTGATTGTGTTGTTTGTTTCTTTAAAAGTATATGTTAAAAAAAATTATATACAGTCCAGAGATGTTTGTGCAAAATCATCTCAAATAATAAAAAACCTGGGCTTATCTGGTCTGCACAGTTAGCGAAATAGTATTTTTCTGCCAATCATTCTGTGATCTGATGTGCCCGTTCTGAGACGATTGCATCTCCAATTAATAGAAATATATATTGAATAAGACATTTATAAATGTTTATCTTGCCTATGAACTCCCTCTTGTGTCTAGCATGTTTTTGTCATATTTGAACGTATGTTTTAAATATAACCATATACTTTCGGCCATAATTCTACAATTAATTATAAATGACTTGATCATTAGTGTTGTATTTAATCCAGACACTTAGTGTTACATGGCTAATTATTATGTGTACATTCTATAAGCTTGTTGCATTGTAAGAATATATTTGTGGGTGGTGCATAGATATGTCATTTGATGAAATATGAACATATACTCCATTAGTCTTGCATTTTTTCACAATTTCTTCACAGCTCTCTTGCTTTCTCTCTCTTCCCCCTTTCTCGGTTTATCCTCATTTTTTTTCTTGTCCTGTAAATTTTCTCTCTCTCTTGCCATTTCTTGTCAGTGGAATTCCTGAGCTGAGAGCTGCCTCCAAATGCCAGGGGTCATGAGTCAAACATATGCGGCATGTATTACAATTTATTACTCCACATTTGCCTTGAGATTTTGCTCTCCTGACAAGCTTAAGTAAATCATGCCCGCCGCTCTGAAACTGCTACAACCAGGGCCAGCCTTCCTGCTACGTGGGTCTTCTCAAAGTCCGACGTGATTGGCTGCAGCCCCAGAGGTTGTTGCAGTCCCAGAAGCTACTGGGCTTGGTGCTAGTGACACGGCAGTGCAGGTATTTATAGAAAACATATGCAAAAGGCCTGATGGCACCCCTGACTCTTGGAGAGAGCCTTTGACAGTTAAATACGGATGGTGAGCATGCCGGCAAGGGCTGGAGCGGATTTAATCAGCAAAAGGCACCTCATTTCTTCATTTCATTTGAATATGGTGGATGGCAGCTTTGAAATATGTTCATTTCTTTCTCCCCAGCATATTTGTTATCCTTGAAAGCTCATTATTTTTTGAGGTGTAGAAAAGAGACCTGGGGCCCTGGCCCCAAAAACCTGAATGGTATTCATCAAAATTTACCAGTCGCAGCCAAAAGTTTGCTTGCACACCAACACCAAGCACAAACATTTACAACACATCTCTCAACCAGTGTAAACACAATAATACGTCATTGGGAAATTTTTTAAAGGTGATTTGCTGTATTTAATCAGTTTTTTTAATGTCCCATCTTAAGTGGTGCAGTACTTGCAGGAGGCAAAATAACTGTGGATGTATCTAACATAGCATAACATACCATACCATGTTTTTAACAGTGTTACAAGATCAATGTATTTACATATTGTAATTTTCCTCTCATGAACTAGTGTTGCCATCCTTTTGGTGTCCTCTCAATGTGCTGTGTGGTTATCTAGTTTAGTCCTTGGCTGCATTGTTGCTGCACAACATGCTTCATATGATGTCTGAGGAAATCCAGTCAATTCGACTAGGGATTTAGCCTTGCCCCAATGCCTGCTTGCTTCGCTGACTCTAGTGTTCTTCCAATCTGACACAGAAAACACAGTGGTTATGTTGTGGATGTAACTCTTATTCAGAGTAGAGCCTACTGATGATGTGTAGTTTTGTCTCAGAAAGCTGACTGAAACAGACAACCCACTCTGGCAACACTCATTTCTGGTAGGACTGAGAGCTTCCATCTTCCAGGACAACTGAGGTGTCTGCTAAATGTATCAAAAACATATTCTCCTGTAGCTGTTGCATTTTGCCACATTCCAACTGTGACTAATGTGAGCAGGGCTTTCAATAGTTGGATGGATATATGGAAATGTGAATATGAATTGGGGGGTGTAAATCAGGGAAAATTGTATCAAAAGATTTGGGGTTTAGGAATTACCCCTTTCATTAGCTCTGCTTTGCTGGTGCCAGATTTTCCTTTGAATGAAAGGACAGATTCCTGGTATGTCACTTCTATGTACTGAACTCTCATTATTGAACTATGCTGAGGAAAATACAGTTTTCCATTTAAGGGCACAATCAAGAGAATTTGCCAAGTTTCTAAATTTTCATGTATGTACATTAACTCCTACCTTTTTCTTGCATGATGTCCTCTGTTTTCTCTCTCTCTGTCTGTCTGTCTGTCTGTCTGTAGCACTCGACTTGATTTTCACATGGGGCAATTTGGTGGGGTAGACATGTCGGACCTAACTGAGGTGGATGATACTCAGACAGGATTTTTTTTCTGGTTGCAGGCTCTTTCCTTCCACTTTTGCCGGATATAATGACATCCTAGAACTTCAGGAAATGTAAATCCTAAGCCCTTCAGACACTTGAACAAATGCATACACGCACACACCTACATATACACACTTGAGCGCCTCTCCAAGGTGCCACTCTGATCCACCTTTGGGGGTTAACATCCTCTAGTGGTCAATGAGATGCCTGAGCTCCTATAGGCAGTGCAACACCCACTTTCAGAGCCAAAGGTGAACACTTTTAGTTACACAAGTAATCCATAGACACTCATAACACTTCTGCTCTATCAACTTTTAAGAAGCAGTGAAAGAGACAGGGAAAAAAAAATACATATACTGAGGCTTGGGGGCTGGGTGAGGTGAGGACAGAGCAAATTGAAACTAGTAAAAAGTTTGTGATGGAAACAGCCTTGACCCCATGGTGCAGAGGCAACGTTGTAATCAATACGCGCTCATGGGAGGGAGGACGGGCCGCGGACCTTTCGTTCCCCGCCACCGCGGAAATAATGTGAGACACCAGTTTGTTATTTTCCAGATGTCGGAAAAACAAGCAGACAGGCGGCAGAGCATGCAGGTGCCTCCTTTTGGGAATAGTTCACAGCTATGAAATAAACAGAGTGCAGAAAAAAATCTTGAACGAGTGATAAACAGTCATACATTATATATCACTGATGTGCTTTAGGCAAAGTCTGGATGAGTAAATGCTCAGAAAATGATGTCTACAGTGTGTCCACAGCTCATTGCAAATATATTGTATCATTTTATCAAAATATGTATTGAGCTCTTTTTATATGTGCAACATACGTGTCAATACACACTGCCCATTACATAGTTTGTAGACACTTTCTTGATAACTATTTTAGTTTGGATGATATATTGTCCATGAAATAACTGTAATATTATTGTTGACCAATTTTATTTATAATGATTATATCAAATAATAATACAATTACACATAGATAAATAAAACTGTTTTTAAGCAAAGTCGACAGACCAGTTAAATCATGTTGGTGAGCATTCTTTGCTAAGAAAAACGTAATGGGTGATATCAAGAGGTCCAGTATGATAACAGGCCTAGTTATCATGGAACTTTTTAAAGTTATATATAATATCAAACAGTGACATGCATGAAGATTTCAAATACAGGGTGTTACAGTGACTTGATTATCAGACGTAAGCAGATGGTGGTGCTCGTATGGCAGCAGTGAAGAAATGGAAGTGCTGATATGCTGAGATGCACGTTCTCATATGGCTGCACTGAGCTGATGGAGGTGCATTGGCAGTATCCCAGTTGACAGAAGACATTGTATGAGCATGCAGGAATGTTTTAAAAGGTTTCAGGGACGTTAGCCTGTCACATGACAGAAATAATGTTCTGAAAGTGTCATGATAATAGTTTGCATAACAAATGCTTATTACACAATCTTCCTAATTAGAAAAAAAACTAAAATTATGGAAATGACTGAAGTAACTTTTCCAAAACTAAACACAATTAATAAAATACATCACTTGCATGAGTTTATAATTTTGGTAGATGAAATTGAAAATATGGCTCTGGACTTTATAAAACACAGTGGATCAACACCAGCAGATGCCATGATACCTTAAATCACAGTTTGCAGATACTTCATAGTGGTTTTCAGACACCTGGAATTCTGTGCCTCTATCCACTCTAGGAGCTTGAGTTGAGACTCTAGGACTGTTGATTTCCAAATTCCAAGACTTTAGAGCACTGAGCAACAGTTCAGTTCTTTTCACCTTAGCCCAGGTAAGACACTTCTGACGTTGTCTCTGTCATGTCTGTAGGTTACTCTGATCTTGAGTTTTGAAGCCGAGAAAACGGCATGTAACTGCCTGCAAAGTGCAGATCCCAGATTCTAAGAGTTAAGAAAATAATTAATGCAAAATTAAGAGTCTTAACCAAGACCTTTTTTTTTTGTTTGTTTGTTTTGCTTATCCAGAGAACAAATTCAACCAGATGACAACCAAAGTCTGCTGCCTCGAGGGTGGCAGTATTAGCCCATAACCCACACCATCTACATGCAATTAGTGCCAATCTGTTAGAAGACTAAGCTGACGATCTTCACATCTATGTCTTGTTACAGGACATAAGATAATACATACTTAAGGATATTAACTTCTGGAATTTATGGGTAATATGGCTATGAATAATGAATAATTCTTTTGAACATAAGTGCTTATGTAATGTGTCCACTGATTGCATACAGATGTCAATGTTCCTAGACTGTAAATAGATTTCAAACAATACCAGTAATTAAAGAGATCTCTCTGAATTTGCTGCATTTGCAGTCCCTACCTCGCCTGTAGTATTGCTTTTGTATGTTAAGCCTGCTATCATTATAAGCATATTAATACTCAAGCTATCATTACTTTTTCATTTATCAGCGTCGAAAGTATTGAACACAATTAGAGTGACAGGCTAATCTAAGCAGTATATTGGATTCCTTGAGGGAGACACGAGTCTCTCTGTGTGTAGGAGTGTGTGTATGTGCTGTCACCTCAAATGACTCTGGCAGTTTGCCGGCAGAGACAAATCCAAAATTAAGTGCTGGAGAAATAGAGACTTCTCTCTAGTGAAGTGTTCCACTTGCATTTGAGCTTAATTTTGCCTACTCATTTTATTGGATTCCCTTATTTTCTCTCTTTGTCACACAAATGTGTTCATGCACTCACACACACACCACACTCTCGCACACGCACACTCTCACGCACTCGATTTCTGGTCGAGTTGAAGTGGCTTTGTGGAAAAGAGCCTCTCACCCTGCCTGATGCTAAGTAAAAGAATGACAGCACTGTAATGGCCACTTGACTCCTTTTGTGTGTCTGAGCTGAATTTCAAAACACATACAAGACATGCATTATTGCCATTTACTTGAAGCATTTAACTCTGTCTTTATGCGGGTTTTACCCAGAGGAGCATTTTCTATTCTTTTTGGCATTCATACAGATAAATACATTTATTCTAAGAGGGTAGAGAATCATATATTTTTGAGGACGTCTCACTTGAACGCACTCGAGCATGCATCCGCTCACAAACACACACTCAGAGATGGCACAGGCATGCACGTGCGCCATTTCCCACATGGCTGTGGCTCATGTTTTAAAGGACAACTGTAGGCTAGGCACAATAAGCATCTGAGCAGCAGTGTAACAGTGATGCAGCCCACATAGCTTCGGAACAGCCCGCTGTTTATTTTTTTTTTAACGAAACTAAGTGCTGTAAAGATCCTGTCAGATAATCTATTATGTTAATGGAATAATATACTGCCCTACTAAAGGTTAGCATTTATGGTAATACTTGTTCTGAATTTAACTGGCTTAACAATAAGGATGGGCAACATGACAATATATTATGCAATTGTGATAAATACTTCTCTGAGCATATTGTGGAAATGGTCTGTGTTTTTTTTTTATGTCTCTCCTTATCACACATGATGCTTGTGACACTAAGAGGATGTGGAACCAGCCACTGCCTCTTTTTGAACTTCTGCCATTGCATCATTGCTGGGCAGCCAGTGTGCTCTGAGGAAAGCGCTGGGTCCCCAGCTCCAATACAACAGCTAACAGACGCCTATGCCGACCAGCATCGCTCTAGTTGTGTTTTACAGAGTGTAATTAGGTCTGTTTAATTGGATATACTGCAGAAAGTTGTTGTACTAAGTGGAATAGTGTTTGAATAGCAGTTTATAAGAATCTGCTGCTATTAGGGGTGTACTGCATTAGGTACAGTTGTCCTGTACAGTTGATCCTCACTCCTCACTCCTCCTCTGACGTGTACTCAAGCTTGAATCTTTGAAGGAAAGTGTCCCTACCAGATCTGCATTGCCTCCACAGATTACATATATACAACATTTATCACAGAACCCAATCCTAAGATGTTAAACTGAAAGTCAAATTTCAACAGATACAGCACTTTGCATGTTTCTGATCATAAATTCTGAATTGTTCTTGGTTAATAATAATAATAATAATAGTAATAATAATAGTAATAATAGTAATAAAAATAAGCTAATTTACTTAGTCGTAATAAATGAAAACACATGCACAGTTCAGATCAGGCAGGTGATGCAGACTGTATTTTGTGTTTAATTTGAAGTGGTTTTGGTTGCACCAGTACACACACACACACACACACACACCATTTATAGATTACCCAGCACAGCAATGTTCTGTTAATTGTGCTCCTCATAAAATATTTTTACATAGACAGCATCACTGGCGTCATGTTTGAGGTCTGTTTTCACCTCTTCAAGCAAATTAAAACATGACTCACTGTGTTTGAGCATGGTTCAGAGTGACCACACTAGTCACATGAACCAAGCTTTGGTGGGAAATGTGATGTGCCTGGGCTTGGAAAAGATCACCTAGTGTGAGTGCAGCCTAAAGCTTTTTGTCTGCATGTCAAAATATTGCAATAAATATTGTGTATTGTTTTTCTACGAGGGAATATTCGTAATCACGTTTTTGTGATTTTGCAGAATTAGGGATGGGTAATATGGTTAAAATATATCAATAATTAAGACATTTTCGCAATGCACAGAATTTACTACACATCATAATATTTTGACACATTAAAATGCTATTTATTTTATTCAAAATGTGTTGGATTTTATCCAATTAAACATCACTAATAACAAAATGTATTTTTTATAACCATATTGCCAACCCCTAACTAGCATATGTTCTTTGTACTAAATCTTATCAAAAATATGGGTAGGCATAAATCTAATATCACAATACTTTCATAATATGAAAATGCTTTCATATTTTCATGTTGCATCATGTCAGTTTCTTTCTAAAATTTGATAAGTTGCAATGGAATGACCAGTTGTGTAATATATTCAATAGAAATACAAAGAACTGTTATTGTCTGTTTGAACATGCAGCTCTCAATCTGCATAATGCAGTAAAGTGTGGGTATTTCCTTACTGTAAACACTAGATCATTATTTCAGGCTGTTAGCAACTAGAATGTCTCTTCCAATGTTGAAAATCTAGACATCTAGATCAGACAACTGGGTTCTGAAACTCAGAAGTTTCTCTTCTAAAGGCTGATTTAATCAACTCACAGCTGTGCCTCTTTCTTTTCTTATGACTCCCTCCCGTCACTGTTGTAAGGATCCGGTCCAGCCACCTGGAATTCTGCTCTGGGCCAAAGCACCTGGCTCTCCTGCTTCACATTAGAGGGACCGAACATGGACATGGAATCTGAGCTCCTCTCTGCTGTAGGCATTTTCATATTTAGCGGTAGGCAAATAAGTTCCTCTTGTCTACGGATGTACAGTTTTTCTGTGTGGTTGGGTTTGTGCCCACTTGTGTTTCTTCCCCCTTAGGACTGTCGTTCTGTCACACACACGGAGTGGCTATGCATCGATCTGAAGTGGGTAATACAGCTGCATACATTTTGTGATGTTAGAATAATAGGTTATAACTGATGTTCAGTTTATGATGTAAACAGTTATACCTGATTGGTTTTTGATCCAGTGGGACAGTGTATTTAGCAGTATTTACATAGATACTAGTGCTGCAACAAACCATTATTTTTGGAATAATCTTTCAAATATTGCAATGAAAAATGGATTATTCAAATTATGTTGCCATCCACTTATGTAGCTTTCAGCTTTTAAATTTAGATGAGTTTTATGCTTTTGCTATGTAACAGTGAAAGCAAAGATTACATTCTGAAAAACATTGCTGTTTACTGAACTTATGAAAGAATAGAAAATAATAAACTGAATATAAATTATATTTCAAAACCAAGGACGTAAATATTAGGAAAGGTAAAATATAATGAAAGTAAAAACCCATGAGCAAAAAAGAAAAAGGAGTCCAAGTATGAGATGCTAATTTTATGTTTGAAAATTTGAAAGTATTCTGTGTAAGTGCTTTAGTATTAGTGACATTTTTTTACATGGTCTGGCCAAAGCCACAATATCTTTAACTCTCTTTCAGTTGTGGCATAAATAGCAAGCTGGTTGGCTCTTTTTGCTTAAGGGCAGGACTTTATCTATGACCAGCAAGCTGATTCTCAGGCTGGCTTACTTGAAAGTTATTTTTCCACTCAGCCTCTGTCAATATAACTCCTACGCCTCACACATCATGATGTGGCCATGTTGCCTAATGTTGTTTTATTCACATACTCCTTTTATGTGACAGACAACTGTTCAGTCTGTATTACTACAGTGACAATAAAACCTGTATGGAATGATTCTACAAATGAACGTAGCATTCTACAAATGAAATCCTTTTGAATTCAGTCACAAATTAACAGTGAAACAAATCTAGTACAATTATTCTGGAGTGTATGAAACAGCCATGATTCGATTAAATAAAAATGTCAAATTATAGGCTTGTTTTTTAATAATTCAGTCATTAGATTCTATGAAAGCCTTGAAGGGCCATAAGATTTCCCCACTTGTAAAACTGTCTTCAAGTATGATGTTAAATTTTTTGCTGTATTGCTCACTCTTACTCACACATCTGGGGCCATGCCAGAATTCAGTGTATGTGTGTGTATTGGGGTGTGGGTGTGTGAGAATGAGTGTGTTTGGGTGGGTGTGGGTGTCTTGTTGATCCTAGCTCAGCCCTCTCCTGTCAGTCCACTTCTACCCGAGGCCTCTCCTGCCTAAATTCTGACAAGCATCAACACTCCTTTCCCCAGCCTCCTTTATTCCTTCGGTTGCAGCTTCATTCCCCCCAAGGCACATTACATGATACTGTACAGCTTTGGGAGATTGTTTATGTTGGATAGCTTAGCCCTCTTGAGTTTGGGGTGCACTTCGCTTTAAGAGCCGGTCAGTGAAACTGTAGTAACCTGAGCTTCTTTATCTAAAGCCTGATAAGCTGTTTCTCCCTTACTCTTTTCCTCTCACACCTGCACACCCATTGTGGAGCGTCAGCGATACGGTTTCAGGCACAGATAGCAGCCCATTATTGGCCTGTGCTATTAAATGGTTTGATCGACATTATTTTGATGTCATAATGAAGGGCTGTATACGTCCTGGGAAACAAAATGAAAACTAATCTGGACATGGGGACAATAGGGCCCTCAGTCCGTTGTGTAATTTCTGAAGTGTGATTGTATGGAGAAAGGTCACTGTAGTGACCTGTTCTCACACTGCGCTATAGGATGGGATTTAAGTACAGTACAGGCACTGGAATAGGAAGTGTTAGCTATATGTATGTTGGCACAGTCAAAATAAACAAAAACCTGTACATCCAAAGTAACTAAGAAACTAATTCCTGAAAAAGAGGCAGCAGTATGATGAAATGTCTTTTAAAGAATTTGGATGGTGAAAAGCAGAAAATGATCCTACATCTAAGAGTGTTTAAATTTGTCAGCTTTGCTTCGATTATACAAACCCTGGTGTCACTGCTCTGTTGGTGTGGTTCGTTAAAAAGTGTATTCACTGCTTTTGAATGCTGATACACACCAAACAAACGTTCCAAGAACACATGAGTAGGTGGGGCTTGGTCCATTTCTAAATGCATTCTGATGTGGTTTGTTTGAAATAAAAATGCAGTTTGAGGCATCAAAATAAACCATGTGTTGTGTTCTTGTGATCTCTGTGCAGATCTTCCCACATTTGTTCTTTAAATTCTTTGCCACTAACTTCTTAGTTGGACTGTAACCTAAACCAAACACTACCTCACTACACACTGGCTACGTTTACATGTAAAAATTTCCTCAATCTTATTGTATTCATTCTGATTCTGCATTCAAATTTGTGAACATGTGAACCAGCACTATGAACAAGCTGGACCAAGCTGATTGGCCAACATGCCCAGCTGGTTGGCCAGCATCACCAAGTATTATCAATGTCAAAAGCAATGTACATTACGCTTTTCCAGAGCTGACCAATTGACCTTTAAACCTTCTTAACCAGCTTAAACCATTGAAAGCCAGCTACCAGCTAAACCTGGTCATCAGGTTTTTTTCAGCAGCATTTTACTACCTTAATATACCCAAAAGTGCACACACCTTTATATTTTCCAGTAGGTCATCAGCAAACCCAACGTCCCCACAGTTTTCATCAGTGTAAGCAAGGGGTAGATCTCCTTTGAATTTGTCCATAATTTCGTAAAACGGAAATGTAGACGGACCAGAACCGCTTTTGGCATCCTGGCTCTTTAGCTTTGTAATATGCTGAATTTAGAAAAATTCCATCTGTTCTTAATTTGCTCTACATTTGGTTTAAACCCACCTTGTTCAAGTCGAATAGATTTTGTAATTAGAATGGCCTCAACTGGACTACTCTCTTCTGATTTAAGTGTATACAAAGATGCATTCTATTCTCATTGAGCAATTAGTCGAATTGTTAAGGTGCATGTTAACATGGCCAGTGTTGGTACACTACGCACACTACACTAGTCACCATTAGAATTGCATTCATTAATGTAGGTCCCTCAGTAAAGTAAACGCATTTGTGAGTTGGGATGCCTCCACAGTAGCATTGAATTTTACAGCTTTAACCTACATCTTTCCATGGCAATAAATAAATGAACAAGGTGTAATTTAATAAGCTAGGCATTATAGTGTGTGTCCACTTATACTTGTTTTCAGTGCATTATGCCATGCTGGATTTCTGCTTGCCATGTCATCCCCTTGGAACTATAAGGTTTTATGACATTCTAATCAAAATTCAGCTATTTACATATAATACATACTTATTCTGTGACAACTTCTTTAATATTCCATACATGTCACTATAAATACTTTAAGGCTCAGTATCTCAATGGGTTAGAATATTCACTTGCAGTGTATTTAATCCTGTCTCCTTCTACAAACAGCCAGTGATCTAGCTGCCCCAGCTCTGTTTCTCCCAGTGAGAGGCATCATCCTCCCACCCAACCCATCACCTGCCTTCTGTTATATGTGCATCATACACCACCCTTTTTCCCAGTTTGTTTCAATTGCCAATATGTCAGTAGGATCACAAAGCAAACTAGAACTAAAAGGTAACAGTGGATTATCTTGCATAATCTGAACCAAGGGAGCAGAACTACAACTATGAACACCCTAAGACTGGACTTTGGAGGTGTGGGAAGATGTTTAAGCAGATTTCTGCAGAAGAAGTTTAAATGCAAAAGGATAAAGGGATAAAACCAAACTAAACATAACAAAACTAAGTTGATAGTTGCTTTTTTATTTTATTTGGACTACTGTCTATTTTGAAGAACTTATTATAAATATCTTTGCCATTTTAACCATTACAAATAAGTCGTTTAAGCAAGAAAACAATTATATGTGCCTAAAATATTGTAGGCACAAGTAACTTTGATCAAAACACTTCTTACAAATATTAAAATTCTGAGAAGCCTAGGATCTCCTAAAATTATATTTGGCACATGTGACTGTCTACAATAAATACTTTTCTTATTTATTGTGAATAAAAGTATGTCAAACTTTAATCATAACTTTCTAAAGGCTAAAGACAACACAATAAACCACTGTCTGACAGCAATCTTCACTTGTAATCTATGAATTTAAAATCAACAGAGTTTTGAGAATGGATACAATATTACAAAATATAATTTTTCAAAGATATTTTCTGACACCCCTAGTTGTTGAGGCTTTTATTCCCTTAATGCTGAAATGTATAACATACTTGTTTCCCATTTTGACCAGAAATTAAAGTACAAGTCACACACAAAGCTGTCTGATGCAGGCAATATGACTCGGAGCATTTTGCTAATAACATGCATAGCACAGAAGCTGCACAAGCTGAACAGATGAGAAAAGAAAGAGCCCTGTCCCTCTGAGGCCATGGCAGACACACATACACACACACACACACACACACACACACACACACACACACACACACACACACACACACACACACACATCCACCTCTCACTGCACAAATGACAAGCGGAAACAAAGAGGGAAGCTTAAAAAACAAACATCATACATTTTTAACATTTTAATAACATATGCCCACATTTGTGCAACATAACACATACACACACATACACAAGTACATATACTTGCACCAGCATGTGTGTACTCTCATGCAAGATGGGCCTTATTGGGGGAAAACAAGGAAAAAAAATCCATCATTCGAGCATGACATGTCGGCGAGGATTCCGACTTAATGAGCATTTTGGCAGCTTCTGTCGAATGCAGACAGTGATTAACCAAACACTTCAGAGTACAAGGCACAGTGGTGCTCAAAGAAAACAGTGATGATCTCCACTTAATCGCCGCGAAGCCCAGAGCATCTGCCCGGCCAGCGCGCTGCGCCCGCTCCGATAGGCTGTCACACCTCCCCAGAGTGAGGCGGCCATATGCTCGCTTTCCGCCGCCCGCGCCCGTGCACGAGAGCGTCCTGACAAAGCGCCGCCATAAATATGACATTCAAACAAGTGTGCCTGCTCAGCCAGAACCGAGCCAGCCACACAGAGACGCCACTGCCGAGGAAGAGAGATGCCCGTGTGTGTGTGTTAGAGAAGTGTGTCTTTAGAGTCCTTCTTTATATATACAGTATATCAATATGGTTTGTGTGATGTACTTTTATATTACATTTTTTTATCAGTACAGTTGTCAGGAATTGTCTCATTAAGGAGTGTTATGCACTCTGCCAATATTACATACATTTATTCACATTAAATCTCATGTGTAACGTAGCCAGAATCAAATTCACCACACAGAAGGGAGAACCAAGAGAGAGGTGGGTATGCAAGTGTGAAAAGTGTATGTGACATATGTGGGGATTTCAATTGCCTGGTGAAGGCTATAGGTTTGATGTATTTAAGTGTTTTTTCATCTTTGAAGACTGTTCCTAGGGCACTATTTGACAATTTACAAAATCCACAATTCAGTTCAATGATGTGGTGGTGTGTTGATTTCTCTTTTTATTCTACAAACAGCAGAAATAAATAGTCCCTGAAAATGTGCCTTACAGTAATCCTCTTATAAAATAAAAAGGTATATTTTATGTAAGAGCACAGTTGGGGTGCCCAGTTATTTGCACAATATATCATTGGCACTGTTCACATTGTCCATGACATATCTTTTTAATGACCAGTGGCGTGTTAGATCTGACCAATATAATCTGCAATACACATGGGGTATTATATCATTTTGGCCACTTGGGAGTAACGGCAAGTTCCTCTCATATCCTTAGCCAATCAATTTGAGCAAATTGAGAAAGCCTTGGGAATTTCTTGGAATGTTCTCCAATCGAGTTGGAGAGAGAGGAATTAAACAAGACCCCGAAGTACCCAATAATTGGTCTGGCCAATGATAGGGGACCTACTGCAACATTTTGGAAGACTGTTGCTTGGAAAAATCTGAATAGATGAAAAATTCTGTTTTAATATTGTAATATTGTCCAATATTTCCACTATTGTGCAGCCCTTATGTACAATATTAGACACCTTAGGTAAGCATATTCATTCTGGTTGCTGAGAAGCATAGAAACAGAAAAAAACTGTTTTGTTATAGAAGAAGTAAAGCAAACCAAAATCAAGAAATACCATCAGAAACAAGAAAACAACCTTAGGTGAATTTATTTCACTCCACTGAATAAAAGACAAGATAACAGCAAACTGGTTTGCTAGCCTTGAGCTAGCGTGCTAAATGCAAATGAATACTAACCCTCCGCTAACCTACTAATTGCAAAAGATCACTAACCTTCTGCTAGTGAGCTAACTGCAAACTAACACTTATCCACAGGTAACATTCTAACTGCAAAGTAGCACTAACCCTCCGCTAGTGTGCTAACTGCAAACTAACATTAATCCTCAGCTAATGTGCTAACTGCAAACTAACATTAATCCTCAGCTAATGTGCTAACTGCAAACTAACATTAATCCTCAGCTAATATGCCAACTGCAAATTAACAATAACCCTCCACTAGCATGCTAACTGCAAACTAATACTAACCCTCTGCTAACCTGCTAACTGCAAAAAACACTATTCCTCATCTAACGTGCCAAGTGAAAACTAACACTCTAATCCTCAGCTAACAAGCTAACTGCACATAAGCACTCCAATTCTCAGCTAACGTGCTAACTAAACGCTAACGCTCTAATCCTTATCTAACTGCTAACACCAATGCTCTAATCTTTAGATAATGTGGTAACTACACACTAACAGTCTAATCCTCAGATAACAAGCTAACTGCACACTAACAATCTAATCCTCAGGTAACATCCTAACTGCACACCATTGCTCTAAACCTCAGATAATGTGCTAACTGATTACTTACACTTTATTCCTCAACTTAAGTGCTAATTACACACTAACGCTTTAATCCTCAGATAACATGCTAACTGAATACTAACACACTAATCCTCAGCTAATGTTCTAACTGAATACTAACCCTCTAATCCTCAGATAACGTGCTAACTTCATACTAACAATCTAAGTTGTCTAGAGTTGTCATGTTTGCAAAACTTTTCATTAAATATTGAATTAAATCAATCAAATCACACAATCATTGGAGAGATTGTGACTTAATTCCTTGCTCAAGAAGCCCACTTTCAGTTTGAACCATCTTTACAGTGCAGCTGAAATCAGGCTTTGTTAAAAAAATAAAAAAATAACACAACCTCTTACATGTGGTTGTTGTGATTGATCTCGATATGAACATAAATAATATGATTACTGTGTTTCCACTGTTGCGCGGTGCTGGAAAATGACATTTACCATTTCCCTTTCATGTTAATCGTCTTGTTAGCAAATAACTGAGGGCTTCCACTGGATTCCTAATGCTTCCATTCTTCCAGCGGAGATATAGAAAAAAAAAGCCAAAATAACCTATTTGCAACACTCCCACACATTCATGTTGCTTAGTGCTGGAGAAGTGCTCTTTTTTCCTCCTCCCCTCCCTCCACTGTCAGCTTTGCCTTGCGTGCTGTGTTGCGCCATACCCGTTCAGTACACAATGATAGATAGTGTGGTATTAGAGAGACTTTGAATGCATTTGCATGGGAATGCATCATTCACACCTTGTAAATAAAGGCTAGGATCCCCTTTATTGCTGACTGGTGCTTATGTTCGAAGCTTTGGCTCTTTTCATGCTTCAGTCTCCCGCAAAAACCCTGTACTCTTTTTCCATCTCTCATCTCATCTCTTTCTCGTGCCTATTCTTTCCTTCTTCAAGAGCATTTTTGGTTTCCTTCCATGTGTTTCTAAATGCACAGATATCATGGCTTGTATATTGTCTTGTAGGCCTAAGTGAAATTGCCTAACAAGCATTTGCCTCATAAGAGTCTTATCACCTTTTATGTGATGATTTTCAGATACTATATTCATTTGATTGAAACAGATGGGAGATAAAGCACAGGACTGACAATTCCTTTATTTGCTGTCCCATTACAGTTGATTTCTAGTTTTTGCATGGAATATTTCTGGCAGGTTTCATATTAGCTGTGAACATTTTCCACAGTCTCTAGAGTTTTTTTTTATTGTCAAGAGGATCTCAGTAAAATGAGATGCGGTGGGAGGTAATGTCACTTTTTTCATGGGTTTTCAATAATTATCGTAAGAGAATGGTGGATGGAACCTACTAGCAGAAGCGCACTGAAAGTCAAGGACCGTCTGTCTGAATGTCCCTGCTGAAATGAATTCCACAGTGGTTAGCCTTCACTTTCAACTCATGCTTGATTAGCATATGCTTTCTACAAATAATACAGTTCTAACAAAGTGCTGTATTCATAGAACTGGCTTGTAGGATAATTACGTACAGGTAGAACACAGCAGACGAGTGTCTTTTTACAGTATAAACAGAAGCTGGACTATATGTCCAGTAATTTGTAGACACCTACTCATACATTTCATCAACATTTCTTTTGAAATCAGTTTGTATTAGTGGCGTAATTTGTCCTACTGTAATGCAGAAACAGCTTCTAATCTTTTGCAAAAGGCTTTACATTACATGCTGGAACATTGTTCCAATAACTCTGAAAGGATTTGATTGCATTCAGGCAAAAAAGTTAGGTAAAGTAATAAGGGTTGATTACTGCTGGATCACAATCCTCACCCCAACCCATCACAGAGTTATTAGATGGAGCTCCTTCACTCCAAAGATTTCAGTTCCAGTACTCTTGGATGGTGGATGTATAACTCAGTAGCCACACTGAACATGATGACCTTAGGTTCTCTGAGGCCTATTTAGACTATCCAATTTTGCTTCCCAATATAATGGTATATCCTAAAGTAATTGAATGCACAAGTTACCTGTATTTGCACCATGCTACATTCAGCCTGAGAGTGATTGGAGATGTCTATGAAGTATCAGTTGTTGCTAATGCATTTATGCTCTAAAGAGACAGCCATGATTAGGAGGCACCGGGACACCCGGTGTGTCGTGCAATCGCTTGGATTTGTTTTCATACTCTCCAGAAGATGGACCATAGGATGCAGTCAAATGTTTGGCTACTGTTTGTGAGGAAAGTGGTCTCCAAGCCTTGCTATACTGCTTTAGTCAGCTACACAGCATCAGCATCTAAGTAGCATATCTATTATAACTGGCGATAGGCCTTTCTTTTAGTCATGAAGGGAGAACAGAACATGTCCATATGTACATGGGTATTTTTGAAAAAGGTCAAAGGTTATTTCTTTATTAGGTTATTAGATTGTCTAGCATTTTGAAGCATTTTTCATAATACTGAAACCAAAACTTGGAATGGATAAGAACCAGAATTGATGAGCAGAATTAAAATCAGATTCAGAATTGGTTAATTTCAAATGCAACCCAACCCTACTAATATCTGTCTGATAATAGTGCCCGTCAGTACCAATATATACATTTCTAAGTGCTACTGTTTTCTTGGCTTTATTGCTTTGCTATTCTAAACAGAATCAAGCTTTTGTTTTGGGAATGCATTCCTGTTCTAACAAACCATGCATGTGCGTGGCAGTACATGTCTCTAATTCTGTAAATTGTAGTGAGGAAAGAAATAATTGCCTTAATAGGATTCCGTCTATGTGATTTTGTTAATGGTCTGAAAATATACCATTTCAGTCTATTTAGTAGAGTAGAATGTGGCTGATTGGAGTGCTTATCTATGCTTGTTTTTTCCTGATTATTCTTTATTTCTTCACCAACAGCCAATTTTCTCTCAATTAAAGCATGATATTAGTGCTTGGAGAGTAAATGACTATGAAAACATTGCATTAACACACTATGTTTTGTGGCGATGATTAAAAAATATTTGCGTTATATGCCTACATAGCTTTATACTGTATTTCCATTCGGATGTGTATGTGTATTTATGTTTGTATGCATGTATGTATGCATTGCTGCAATAAGTGCTTCAGTTATATTTTCCATACTCATTTGCATATGTGTTTTGAAGCACATTCCTTTACATATGGCCATCCATATAGAATATACTGTGTATTCCAGGACCAGTTCAAAGTGTTTCTCTGAGTTGCCCACTCAGGTACAAAGATTCTGGCTCTGCCAGTTGGCCCAAAGTTAGCAGGGAGCTGTCGGAGTAAATGGCAGCAGCTGCTCGCAGTTCTAAAGAGCATGTCCCAGTCAGCGCGGGAAAAGCCGTGGCATCTACATTAATACTACCTTAATGGCCCATCTGGCACTCCGTAGGGTCCCCCACACTCTTCTATGGAGTCATAGGCATTTGACAGGCAGTCTCCAGTGCGCCAGACGCCCACCGCATGCCAAATGGCCAAGAGACGGCCCGGCGTCGCCCGGATCTGTCAAGAGCTCTCCCTGCCGCCCGTCAAAAAACGTCCCCGGCGAAAGTTGCAGCAAGTTTTCACACGTGAGTGCTCCTGGATGAGCACGGAGGACATCCGACAGAGTTGACGGCTAGCAATCGACACCTTGTGTTCTCTCTCTCTCTCTCTCTCTCTCTCTCTCTCTCTCTCTCCCCCCCCCCCATCCATTTCTCTCCATTCATCAGTGTGTGACTGATGGACCTTAAGTTTGAAGTGAAAACCAGAAGGCCTAATCATTTAAGAGGCACTTTCTCACACACACACACACACACACACACACACACACACACACACACACACACACAACACACACACACACAGCCATGTTTTAAAAGATCTTTGTAAGGCTAAATCTCTAATCATTGATCTAAATTACTAATCTAATCTCAATAATTTGAATTATGTATGTAAGCTGTTTAAATTATATAAACAAGAGAAAATTTATTCTGTATGTTCATTAGCATGTACATGTCATTTTGGAGCATTGCTCTGACAGAAAGTTAAAAGTTTTTAAAGAGTATATTGGCAAATAAAAGCTGCACATGTGGATTAGATGAAGGGCATTGAGAACAATCACAAATTAGAAAATTGTAACAAAAATGTTAGTAATTGACTGGTGAAAGATTTGATGTTTTCTAGGATCAGTCTAATAGTAATTACTTCATGGTCAAAATATTTTCCATATTATTGTTTGGTATGTAACTTAGAAATGCTGCACTTGCTATCAGTATCGATATCAATTATATCAGCATTGATTCTGAAGTATTAACTTCCAGCCAAAAGAAAATGTTATTAAAGTGGAGCGTGAGAACACTAAATAACATGTTTTATTATTTTTCAGTAATCTGAGGATGCAACTCGGAGATAGATGTAGTCAATGACATGACTAATAAAAAATCCACGACGGCAACATTGAAACCACAAAAAAGACAGCCTTGCCACACTGCTGTTGTTCTCGTCAAATCACAACTTGATATTACTAAGTGTTTGGTTTGCTATTATGAAGGTTGTTTTCTGACCCAGCCGTGCACCAGACAAGTGTGTGTGGGCGATGCGAAGTGCACTGCCGAAGCCGTTATAAGAAAGCTGCATGCTTTTCTTTTTTTTCTATAGTTAATGATATGTAGATAGGCAGGATAAGGCATAGTATCATTTATTATTTAAAAGCAAACAAACCCAAGAAGAAAAAGGGAAAAAAAGAAAGTGTTTCAGGGGAGAGAGAGAGTCAGGGAGAGGCCAGCAAGGGAACAGTTGCTTAGTTTTCTGGAGGGAAAAATGTGTGTGTGTGTGTGTGAGAGAGAGAGAGGGAGAGAGAGTGAGAGCGTGTGTGCATGTGTGTGTGTATTTTGCCTGCTCTTCAAGGCTAACTCTTGCCTGTAACACAGCTGGGAATGGGAGTAGAAAGTTGAAGAGTGCCTTCCTCCTATCTGCTGATGCCTGATGTTTTTGTTTTTTTGCTTTCTCTCTCTCTCCTCTCTCTCTCCTCCCCTATCCAGCCTCTTTCTTTCCCAGCTGAAGTTTCGCATGCCTTTAAGCCCCTCCTCCCTCGCTCGCTCTCTCTCCGTCTCTCTGGGCATCTCCGCTCTTCTGTGGCACTCCCAGCCGGAGGGAAGGAGGGGGAGATGGAGGAGGAAGGAGAGAGGATGGAAAAACGAATGAAGGGGAGGAAGAGAGAGAAGAAGGAAGGAAGGAGGGTTTTCTATGTGATACCTTTCGTGAACCCAGCTAGCACCCGGTTTTGCCTCAGAACTGAACTCTACCTAACACTCTTCCCCCACCTATCTACTTCCAGGCATGATAAGAGGAGGATTGTAGCACATCCATACAATTAAACAGATATTCAGGACCCATATTTAGACCATAAAGTTAGCTCTGCACTCTTTAGAAAAAAGTTTTCAGAGTTCTTGTAGAACAGTAGTTTATATATATATATATATATATATATATATAATATATATATATATATATATATATATATATATAAACCACTGTCTCTACAAGAACCTCTGAAAAACTTTATATATATAAAAATATATATATATATATATAAACATGACCAATACGATTTCATTAACATGGCTAAGTTAACTTGTTAGATTCTCTATTGCATCTGTTATTAGTGGTACTATTAAGAGCAGTAACAGTTATAGCCGTCTTCTTCTTACTATTTTTTATTATTTTTATTATTAGTAGTAGCAGTAGTAATTGTAATAATATTAGTGATAGCATCTTCTGAAGTAAAATGTTGCAATAGTAGTAGTAGTACTAATAGTAGAAGTAGTAGTAGTAATAGTAGCAGTAGTAACAGTAGTCATAGTAGTAGTCCTAAGTAATAGTACTAGTAGCAATACTAGTAGTAGTAGGCAGTAGTACTAATAGTAGTAGTAGCAGAAGTAGGAGTCATAATAGTAGTAGTAGCAATAATAGCAATACTACTAGTTGCAGTAGTTGTAGTAAATAATAGTACTAATAGTAGTACCTGAATAAAATGCAGTTCAGTGCAGTATGCCAGCATCACCTAAACTCTTCTGGAGAATAATAAATACAGCAAATATTTCCTTGAAATATCAATCAGACCTAAACATCACCCTGATTTAGGAACATATTGTTTTCACATTTATCTGCTGACATGACATGATTCTGACATCATTTGATATCATTCTGATATTGGATGTACTTATATAACTAATACATAAAAATGCATTGAGGTACCTTGCATATATTAGCAAGATCTTTAAAAAGGCTTATATTTTAGTGCAGTTTGTTTGCTTGCCAAGTCGAGAAGCGATAAAAGTTCAGCTTCCTTCCTAAATTAATTATAGATGCTATTATTCACATTACAAGCCTGCTTAACAGTTATAACAGGAACATGAGTGCTCTTCAGTTCACCCCAAATTTCTTTCTTTTTTTTTTGGTTGAAAACAGATTGAATGTTCCTAAAATCCCTATGGTGCAGTTACGGAAGGGTCAAGAGTTAAGATATGGTGCGCTGTAAGAATTATCCGGAGGTACATGTGGGCTTGAAGGCTCCACTTGTGTTAGTGCTGCATGTAGCTAGTGATTTTAATTCAAACAGGGAAGATCTACATGTAATTAACCTTGAAGAATCCCCCCACCCCCTCTATTTTAATTTAAGTCGTGTGCTGCACTGCGGGGTGTTTTTTTTTTTCCTTCCTTTCGTTCATTTTTTTTTTTAAACATAGCTTATCATTCATTGTATCTACAAGGCCTAAATATGCACTAGACCTTTATACATGCACCTCACAGTTATGATCCCAAGCAGATTAGACTTGTACTTGTACTTCACATATCTTGGACTGATGTAGTTACAGTGATCATGTGGACTGTTATAAACCGTAAAAGGTGCCTTTAAGTGGGAATTAAAAGGGACACATTGAAAGGGAGAGATTATCAATATTTTGTTTTATTAGATTTATGATTTACATTTGAAAGGATAATCATAATAATTCAAGCGTACGCTCGCTTTCAGGTGTATTATTTCTGTTGCCTCCTGCTCACCTGGCCTTTTATCCCGTTGGTGAGGTCCTTGCATGGACATTAGACTTCATCCACTAGAGGGAGCTTGTAATATGCTGAACACTATCTTTTCTAGCTTCAGAAATATAATGTTCTGCATTCACAAATGTAAATGAATGGCCATGTCAAAACTCAGATATGGCCATGATTTTACTGATTTATAGGACTACTGCATACATAGATAGATTTGATTATAAAATATAGTATCAGACTCACCCCATAATACACCATATGTATATGTATAATTACTGTACTATGTGTCTAAAGATGTAATCAGCCATTGCCAGCAATGCTGAAGCACCAGGGATGCTAATTCTGCTGTGTGAAATGTTCACACTGCTGTAGTTCTAATCACAAGGAACCAGTCTGGACATGCTGCCAATGATGAGCTCCTTTTCTTCATTAAAAAGATGAATAGAGTGAAGGTATAGTGTGATTTCACTATTATCCAGCCATGCATGTAATAATAGTCTACAAGTTTACTCTGTACAGTCATTTCATTCATGACTGATTTATGTTTCCTTTTCCTTTAAGGCCCTCTCCCAGACATGAGCAGTGTTGTGATGTGTGGCAAGAAGTGGTGTTAAAGATGTTGCCATCAACTCGTATGTCATGGTCCGTGTTTGTGCATGCGCTTAATATATATCAGACTTTATGCAGTACTGCGTCTTAGCCCTTTTCCTCTCCTCTGCTTCGCTCATCCTCCTGTTCCTCTTGTCTTTATGCTGGAGAGGATGATCCGCCATGACATTTTACATTGTGCCCTTCATTATGAGTCACTGTTGCTGGAGATGTGGTTAGAGTTAACTACCTCACCTCTCTGTCACTCGCCCGTCTGCTGTCATACCACAAGAATGTGGGGATTTATAAATTGGGCATTAATGGCAGACATATGATGGAACACATAGTTTTTAAATTTTGTAAGGCACATTCTGGCCCTTATTTTCTTGTCAACGTGAGGAAAGGTCTTTGTGGACGTATTGCATTGATTGCAGGGCTTCTTTTGGGATATTTTCTTGTAGTGATTAAATACTGTCTAAGTACAGCAGGGCTGGAGAAACCCACACGTGTGCATATAAGGGCTTAAAGTTTGTGACTGGTAATGGACGCAATCAGTCTACACAATTTAATATGGTCAAAACGGAAATATGCTCTTAAGAAATTGTAATACTAAATATTGTATTGTTGTATGAGGAATTGGAAATTCTAAGAAGTGCTGGATTCTGTAAATTAGCTTAGATTTTTTCAGGTTTGCTATTTAGTAGCAAATGGTATTTATTCATTTATTGATTCATTTTACACAGAATTAGTCTCTACAATATATACAATTAACCTACAGTAAATTATTCAGTATATACTACAAATGATTCAGTAGTTACCCTAAATGATCCAGTGTCTATTATGAATGATGCAGTATAGATCACAAATGATTCAGTAGCTACAATAAATGATTCAGTATCAACTATAAATGATTCACTACACACACTAATTTAATCATTGTGTAGTAAAATGCATTATATATGACAAATGATTCAGTATTTGCAATCCATTATTCAGTATCTACTGTAAACGATGTGGAATCTACAATAAATGTGTAGTTCTTTACAATATTTTATTTGGTATCTACAATATATGATTCAGTGGCAACTATGTGGCTGCTATGAATGATGTTTTTAGAATAAATCATTTAATTGCTATTGTGAATGATGAGGTATGTAGAATAAATGATTCAGTGTCTATTATGAATATGTGGTATGCACAAGAATGGGGCTTTACGAAGAATGATTCAGTAGCTACAATAAATGATTCAGTATATACAACAGACCTATAGGTTTTTAAAATAAATGCCTGTTTCCACAACATTGATTCATTTTCTAGTAATTATTATGGGGTTCCTACAGTAAATGATTTGGTATCTACAATAAATGATTCAGTATCTACAATGAATGATTCAGTATCTACTATAATCGATGTGGTACCTACACTGAATGGCGTTTACAAAAAATGACGATGCAATAAATAAACAATAAATGATTCAATAGCTGCCACAAATGATTCAGTGATTATATAGCAAATAAATTAAATATTGGCCCACATAAATACCTTAAAGGATTAATGACTGTAGAATTTTGTTTTAAAGTTCAAAATTCAAAGGTTTTTATGCATTTTTTACATTTTACTTTTAAAACATGATTTACATATTTTGTGTTTAAATGCAGCATCTCTTGTAATAGATGCAGGCAAGTGGTGACTGAGTATCAGTCAACTTCAATATGACCATGACTCATTGCTCATTGTAATTATAAACACGCTCTCAAATTCAGTGCACTTAAATACTGGCTGATATCAAGTCTATACGAGGAAATCGGTCAAATCAGTTAGTCACCACCAGTATTTCCTTTCATACAAGTGTTTTAGGAAATAGACTCCGTCTCAGCATAACTGAGGCGGTTCTTTTTCTGTCTTGGTCCAGCGCTGCCTGATCGATCCAGAGAGTGACGAGGCAGATGCAGCTCTAATTATACAGTTGTTTTAAGGTTGTCAGGTTGCAACAAGGAGGAAATCATCAAGGGAGGAGTTTTGATGGACGGAGGGTGTATTTCCAGCATCTGGCAACCGCAGCAGCTGCCGTACCATCTCCAAGTTGCCAGCTCTCTCCGGCTAAATAAATATTGCCCCAATCCATCTTGTAATGGCAAGTGTAAATTACAGCAACACGTCAATACGGGGCTTACTATGATATTTTGTGCTGCCATTTCTAACTGTATATTGATTTCACATTGCAGTTGAACAGTGCAGGCACTACTTATCTGGCAGAGCTCTTGTTTTTCAAAGACTCTTAAGAATCGTGTCTCTGGATTGTGGACAAGAGGGAAATATAATCCCTTTATTGACTGGCTATTATTTCCTCTTGTTTATAACGGGGTGTGAAATGATCTTTTCTGCTGGAGAGTGTTAGTATCTCTGAGCTTTTTGCAAACGAATCAATTCAGTTCCCTTGAGAGTGGTGTTATTAAAGAGTGCCATTCTAATGTATTTTGAATGGAATAAGCAACAGAGGAAGGTCAAAGTTCATACACTAAGTATTATATATTATATCAATATTGTATATGTACACACCATATGTGTCCAGCATTGACAATGATGACATTGATGATAAACATTTACTCTTTCTTTCTTTCTTTCTCTCTTTCTCTCTCTCTCTCTCTCTCTCTCTCTCTCTCTCTCTCTTTCTCTATCTCTATCTCTATGTCGGTCTGTTGGTCTGTCTGTCGGTCTGTCTGACAGCCAGGGGCCTGTAGGGGCCTCAGTCGGTCCTGCTCCAGCTGCTGCACTCCCTCTGCCCACTCAGCACGCCTACTGCGCCCTCTCAGCCCACCTGCCATTCAGGCAGGCACTCATGTTAACACACAGACCCACACACGCACACAATACTGTACAGCTGTAATGTAATAGTATATAGGTTACTGTTTCTCATTCCATTGCAGATGTAAGATGTATTACTGTATATCTGAGAGGTTATATCAGAGACTTTTATGGTGAATACAGGCACTTTATTATATGAGACGATTCTACAGATTGTGTCCAGTTGGTCAAATAAAAATGACATGCAGGGTTTTTCTTTGTAATCTTTTTCTGTCTAGGCATACTTTTTTATCAGTCTTGATCTCTCTCTTTGTGTGTGTGTACATGCATGCAGGTGCACTTTTATGTTTACATTTTATTTTTCCTTTGCCTGTACCTCATGGTGAAGTGAGCAGATGTTGGGCCAGCACTCAAAATCAGTAGGAGTAACCCCACACTATAATCAATGTGATTTTAATCAGTGCTTTGCCTTGTGACCCACTTGTTTTCTCACAGAACTGATTGCGGTGGACTGCTCTGACGAGCCATACCCACTATAATTAACCTTCAAATCATATGTGTCCCAAAACCATCATATAGTGAATGGTAATCTCAAAATGACTCTACTTTCAGGCAGAGGAGGATCATCGTTTCCGTTGCAAGCCAACTTTCAGCCCGTTATTGTCGGATTTGCATTACAGTGCAGGAATTTATTATTGGTTTTGGTGCTGATGGCTCACTGTAATTTAAAGTGTAAAGTAAATAGCATTAGAAGTGTAGATCAGTGTACAGATATACATGAGAAAGGAGAATCTTGCTCGTCCATGTGATTCACAGTTGGCAACATTCAGATTAGTTAATGAGTAATTAATAGTCGTTGTTGAATACTAATCCTTACGATCCTTAAGCCTTTAAAGGGTTAAGTCTAAAGTATTTCAAATATCTCTGCAAACAAGTCCTCAAATAATAATCCGCAAAAGTTTTACGAAGGGGAGGATTTTGATTTGCACCCTTTAATTGAAGCAGGACGCTGCTCAGCAGTAGTTAGTGCTGTCCATACTTGCCCCATTGTAGGGGGTAAGAGGGGTTTGTCTTCTCCCTCAGTGGTCCAGACTAAACATGTCCAGGCTAGACTCCGAGACTGGACTAACCGTGGGGGCCTTAGCCACCTCTGTACTCCCAATTAAAGCTCACAGGAGGCAGTAATGCCTGCCTGAATCAATCTCTCTCTCTTTTTCTCTCATTCCTTCTCTGCACTTCCCCTCCCTCAACTTCCTTACACTCTTCCTCGCTCCTTCACTCTCATCTCTTTGTAGCTTTCTTGCTTGCATATTGTTCTCCTTCGCTCTCTCTCTTGTTCACTTGTTCTATCATTGTCTTTTCTTTTTGTTCACTCTCCACATCTCTTCCCCTTCCCCTCCTTACAAATGGGTGTGTGTTGTGGAAGAGTCAGATAGCTGTTAATTGA
Organism: Acestrorhynchus altus; assembly: GCA_034509495.1. Classification (NCBI taxonomy): domain Eukaryota; kingdom Metazoa; phylum Chordata; class Actinopteri; order Characiformes; family Acestrorhynchidae; genus Acestrorhynchus; species Acestrorhynchus altus. The sequence goes on along the minus strand of CM067522.1, from coordinate 15,322,811 downwards.
ATATATCAACCAAATAATATAAAGTGGCAGTCCTTAAATGGATGTAGTAGACGTCACTTAGTAGACGTGGTCGAGAGTTTGTGTTTTTTGGACAGAATTATTTCTAAGTGCGCATATATAGTAACATAAACAGCTGTACTTGTGACAACATACCTTATATCTTGCACACTTGACCAAACAAAATGCACCAAGATGGTGTTGAAATGGAATGTAACTTTATATGCGTGAATGTTATGATGACAGATGTAAGTGATTACCATGTTAAAGTGAAGGGATAAGTGTATTGGGGGAAACCGTACAATTTAAAGGAGGCTTTGGTACCCTGTCGGGCCTCTAGCCTGGATATAAGATGAGATGGGTCGGGCATACAGGTTCCATATGGCATCCATGACACATTAGATCACAGATGTTACAGCTGGGTCTGTAGATCCTGCACTTTCCTGCATCGTCAGCTGGTCCCTTAAATGCATGTTTGCACTGAAAACAAAGATGACAATTGACCAGAATGGCTTCGACAGAGGGCAGTCCATTTAATCAATCGATTGATACTGAAAATCTGTCCAAAATATGCAAAATGTTGAAGTTGTCGAGAAATGGGTAGTGCTAATTGTGTGGCTGAATTGGCATAAGTATAAATTATAGTATAAAAATATGAAACAAAAAGTGAACATCTAAGAAAAGTGCCTGCAAAGTGTTGCTCATTGAGTACATCAATTGTTTGTCCATAAATACGCCTGAAAAAGGGCTATGTAAGTTGACAGCAGCTGTCTTGTTACAAGTGGACAAACTGCCAGTCAGGAAATTTAACTGAGACTTTCTTATAATAATTTGGAATGCAGTTCTGTGGCTTTCTGTGTAAATTCAAGCCAAGCTATTACAGTCTGTCGAGAACAGCAGCTTTTTGCAGCTAAATTATTCATTAAGTCATGAAGACATATCAGCATGACATGTTTGGCTGTCAGTGTATATGTGCCCCCAAGGGTACTGCATGGCCCTTAAAGTTCGGGAGCATACACCAAATGCACTCGCATTGGACACGGCCACATATTTGTACCTTTTCATAACCATTCATTACTTGTTGACTACAACAGTCTCAAAGCTCCAGTTCCAATCTAAAGAAGCATTTATACCTCACCTGATTGAATGCATTTCATGGTAAAGGGAAATTGAGTAAATTGGGCCCTCAGACCCTCATTTTAATGTGCCTGGTGACTCCACCTCATTGTTTTTACTTTTTTGCTTTGCTTTTAATGGATACTGCTGGTTCGCAGGTCCGGCTGGAGAAGTGCTGCATAGAACCCCCCCCCCAACAGAGTAGAAGTGCCCTCAGCCGCTCCGGCTGCCATTACTGCTCCCTGCACTTTTTAGCCTGCACCTCTGAGACCCCAAACTGCCAAACGAGGTGAATTATGGCCAGTTATATGAAGTGGACCCAGAGCCACGTGGGAGAGGGTCAAGGCAGTGGAACTAACCACACTTCTGACCATTAAAAGGCAGCCTGACACGGGCCCTTCATCTTTGCCTCTTCGGCAAGACACGCGCTCCCAACCTCTTGCTCCCCAAGGAGGGACAGCAGAGCACCTCCTCAGTCTAGGCCTGCTCCCCCATCATTATGAGTTAAGCTCCTCACCTCCAGACTTCCAATCCACTCCAATCCTTTTTCTTTTTGTATGTCATTCATGGTAATTTATAAAGATCTATCAGACATTGTCTAATCAAGTTCATTAGGTTTGATCTGCTAGTGCTAATTATAATTCAATATGTAGTCATTACCTGTTCAGAAATGTGCAATATCCATACAATGACACATTTACATTTACATTTGTATTTTATATAATGCACATCTTTGTCTGCTTACTGCTCTTTATCTGCTTGCTGTCTATTCTGCTGTAACAATGCAGATTTTGCCCAGTGTGATAATAAGTGTCTTATCTTAACAATTATATACCAGTCATAAGTATGGACAACTCTTATATTTAAAAGCACATGACCAATGGGCATATTCCTCTGGTAATAAGGATTTTTGCTTTTTTTATTTTTCCCCCCTGATTTGGAATTGCCAATTATGGAACCCCTTTAGAACTCTCATACCATGCTTTGGGCATTAGGAGGGTGAAGACAAGCACATGCCACCTCCTGCTCCAGCCAAAAGGTGTGATTACAGTGGGTTTTTGCGTTTGCAAATGGGTGTGGAGAGCTGAAGGGGGCTAGTTTTGCAGCAACAGTGACGAAAAATGAAGAAAAGGTAATTACCATCTAATCTCCTGATTTACTGTGTACTGTACCATGTCTCTCTTGTGTTGTATTTGGTAATCCACACTAAAAGATTTGTATGTCTTGTTTTGAAACCACAATAATCAGCTCTTCCTCCATGTTGGCTCAGACAGAGCAGAGACAGTACAGAGGATCATAGGTCACACAGCCAGAGCAGGAGCAGTGTTAGTTTGGGATGTGAATTTGTGTGTCGTTGAAGTGACAAAATGAATGCATGTTACATTGAATCTCATTGAAATACATTCATACATTTCACTAAAACCCAGGGTGGCCACAATTTAAGGGCCTGTATGCAGCTGCACAGTTCAGCGCTTATCCTCACAGCAATGCTCCAAAATGTAGCAGAAGCCCTTGCGTGTACAGAGCAGTAACCATTGATGTTAATGGAAACAATAAATGGGCAGGTATCAAGTTGTGTTGTTCTACTGGCGTTTCCAGTCAACTGTCATGGGCAATCACTTAAATTGGATGATATGCCCTCTACCACCCCTCGCATACTTAATGTACTAATGTACTTAAACCACAATAAAGTAAGAATGTACATCACGACCATGTGTTTGCAGATTTCAAAATGTATTTCCTAAACAATTACAACTGAATTGAATCAGGCAAGGTCAGAGATTTACTTACGTGATTCATTCCATAAGCCTTTGCTGCTTGCTGTATGGTTTTGTTGCTATTTTTCTAAGTATAGTGGCTCATTTTACTCATTTTCTGCTATTGTAGTCATCCTCCACCCCCTCTCTTCCTCTCTTCCTGCCTTCAATCCTTTCCTTTTTGCGTATTTTCTCTCCTTCTCCTGCTCTACAAGGTTAATGGCATTAGCTAAAACAGGCCTGTGCGCCGCTGGCCCACTGGCTGCTTATGGGGGTCAGAATAGGCTGATGACCCTCACAAATCCTGCTCTGACCACCCACTGTCAGGGCCTCGATGATGGGGCAGCTGATGAGGCTTCTCCTGGTGTCCTGGGATGCTGGGGTTACTAATATATCATGCACTCAGTGATTTAGAGCCTTCATGTTTTGCTTGTAGGTTTTTGCCAGAAACAAAGTGGTCTCTGTAATATTAAAAATAAAGTTGGCCAAAGGGGATATTTGAAGCAGTGCTATAGAAATTCCATGTATGATTACCTAAAGAATATTTCAGGAATGTCAGCATCATTGGACATGTTACAGATCATAACGTGAATGTGTTACAGAACACTGACTCAAAACACACCATAGAAACCTGTAGGCAGGTGATTCTATGTTTTGCAGGTAGTGATGGACCATGAACTAGAGATAAAGCAAATAGAGATCAAATTGAAAAAGCCTTGAGACATCTTTGAAGAGCCATGCAGTGAAGTCATGTACCTGTATTGAGCTTCATTTACCAGCTAGTAAGTAAAAGCTGAAGAGAACCTGTTCCAGATTGAGCACCCTTTTTTAAATGCATACTGTGGCTTTACAAAAGGACAGCAGTTAGCCCATAATGACATTGTCAAGGCCTATTACACTATTTGTACAGTTTGTTCTTAGTTAACAGGTCAGGGCAGTAGTTTTTAGAGCAAGCTCCTCTGCTCTAATTGAGGTCAGTAAGCGAGAGCGTGGTGCCTGCTCCTGACACGTGCAATGGATGCTTTCCTTGCTTAGGCAGGACATGCAGCACCGCAGTCCGGCTTGTGGGAATTAAAAAGTGCTGGCCTGAGGAAGAACCAGACTTAGCCAGGTCAGGGCGGAGACCACTGGAACACTACCCTCAGCTGCTGGACCCAGTCTGGGCCACAGCTGGCCTACTCTGGCCATTGTGTCGAGGTCAGACCAGGCGTGGACCAGATTGTTCGAGTGCCTGATAGTCATTTATTATAGTCCTTCTGGAGAGTCAAAGCCTGTCTTTGGAGTGCTTTTGGCTTTCTTTTGCTTTGTATGTGTCCTTGCAATGGATTTTTATAGTCTTCATTTGAAAGACCTAGATTCTGTTTTCCAATTGTGTTGTGGATATATCAATACCAAAAAAATAGGGCAGCACTTTTCAAAAGGACTTCAGTTTATTCTTGGCAATTGGATGTGTAGTGGCACAGAATTAACCAGGTGCGGTGTGCAGTTCATAAATCATATTATATTTGTTTTATGCCTTTAACCCGCATGTGTGTCCATGAAATGCAGACAATCTTTAAAACTCATTCTATTCCTCCACTGATTTATGCACAGTCTACCAGAACATGTACCAGAAAGTCCCTACATTTTCTGAACTGTGGCTTTTTTTTTGCTTTTTTTATCCTGGGAACGCATGAGCTTGTGTATACATGTAGCTGCTTATCTTCATGAGAGCAGTATATGCTGCTGGTGGCTTTTGTAGAAAGATAAATAAAAGCAGCTATTTGTCTCTCTAATGTAAACATCTGGTGGGATCCCATGCTTGCACAATTAATGGGCATTTAATTGGTAATTATCATTTTTTTTAACCACAGCATTGTGAGGTAAAGAATTTCCCAGCTGTTTCCAGTGGGCTCCTTACACGTAGAACATTAAGATGAGAGATGCAATGGTACAATCTATTGGTCTGGCATTGATGCCAGTATTAACCTGAGTTTGACATGACCAAACCACAATGAGTTCTAACCCTTAGTCATACAGGTGGCTTTGATGATGGCTCTGTGATTAATACGGATATTATTACAAAACATTTGCATTACATGAAGCTTTATAAGGATCCTCACAGAAATATGAAGAAATGTGGTCAATACTTATAAGAATAAAATAAAAGTAGCCATTTCACTCAAACACAGTCCTGTAAAGAGTACAAACAGAGAAAGTGATTGACAATTTGTTCTAGAGCTATAGATTTCAGAAAATGCTAATAAAATGCAAAAACAAAAATATTTTACACAAATAAAAACAAGAGAATTCAGAAATCACTATTTTGTGAAATAACTTCAATCACAGTTTTGTCCTGGTGCTCATGCTCATCCTGGGGACAAGCTACCCACCAGTCTTTCAAACTGCTTTTGGATGATTTTCTGTCATTGAAGGAATGGCTGCAAAGAAACAACTGCCATTTGTGTTGAGAACCTGATTCTGAGTGAAAGTGTTCAAAGGGAACTTATAACTGCGTAGGACGTAGTGAGTGTCAGTTTATCACTGCACATGAAGTTTGTTATAAGCATGTTGTGTTTCCATCATTTATTTACATCCCATATTGCATGCGTAACATGATTCATGGGTGCAGTTTATTAGTTTGCTAATTAGCGTCAGCCTCCAGCATTCCTCTCTCTCCCTTTGTCAATCGATTGGAGGAAATTCCAAGAAATTCCCTTACTCAGATTGATTAGCTAAGGAACCGAGGGAAACTAAGTGTTACTCCCTAGTGGTCGAAATTGGGGAACTTTTTTGGACCATGGGTGCCCCTATGCTACTGTAGAAAACAAAATGGCAATGCAGGACATTCTGAATGAAATTAATTAATAACCTAAATTCCCATAGCTGATATTGTATGATTACTTTGTGCGGAATACAAGGACACTGCTTTAGAACCCTGTTGAATAGAATGCAGCGTATGTTTTCAGACACCACTACAAAAGGGCAGAACCCCAATGTAGAACAGTATATAGAGAATAGGGCACAGTTTCAAGTACAGTACAGTATCTAGATTAAAGTGTACAGCGTGAATGATTGGTATGTTTGACTGAACCAGCAGCTCTTGAGCCAAGTAGAACTTCTTCAGCTGACGGAGAAGGTTCATCTTTGGCTGGGCTTTCTTTAAGATGGAAGCCGCCTTGGATGAGAACAGTGACCATAGTGCATCTGTTAACTTAGGAATGCATTTCATTTGAAGACAGTTGTGTTCTCTGGTGATGTCGGCTGTTTGTAGGGTGGAATATTGAATGTCAGATGAAGGCCAGAGTGCTTTCATAGCATCTTCACTCAGTCGCAAATGGATTCTTCCCCAAAGCTAAAGTGTTTTGATATTTTGCTAATAAAGTATAAGGTCAAATCCTTGCTTGAAGACACTGGTGTGCCAGATCTTAAATAAAATAGACGTCTTCCAGCGCAAGTGTTTCTTCTCAGTTCAGTATGCAGAGCTCCATGGGCATGAAGCCAGCAGGAAGACAGAGGAAGAAACAAATCCTCCTTTTGATGAAGGTTCACTAAAAGCCACCCTGACACCGACTCTTCACTGGAGCAATCATTTGCATGAGTTCAGTTGAATGGCGAAACCTTCCTCTAGCTCTGATCCTCTGCTCCTCGCAAAACTCACTTTGAAATGTGGAGATTGTGTGGGCTGCACTAGAACAATGTCAAATAGGCCTTGTGGAGGGGTGGAATGGATTAAAAGGCATTGTTCCATTTGACTCCCTCTTCTTGAATTAAAGGGAGGGTTGAGGAGGTTTGTGACAGTCAGACGCCCGTGTGCGTGTTTATCTTCCCCGCAATAGTGTTTTAATCTGTTGGGCTAGTGCACGCCTGTAAACAAATCTGTCAGTCAGTCAGACAATGCAGCTGCCACCTTTTGTGCACAGCGGATTACAGTATTTTCACCAGGAGCAACACAACGATCACCTCCTGCTACACAAGTCCCCACAAAGGATTCGATTAAGTATCCATGTATAACTGATTTGTGGATATAATATCTTTTTTTCCTGTTGAATCCCTTTTTTGGACTCTGATGGCATTAGCATGTAAGAGTCGTGTTTGGACATTTGGTCGGGGCATGTCTGCGTAATATTTCATTGTACCTGGGTTTTAGCATTTTTAAGAAAGTCTGGAGTTTTATGAAAGAATAAAAGAATTGTGTCTTGTTACAGATGTTACTGGTGGTCTTCAGTCAGTTTCACACAAACATTCAGACTACACAAGCTTTAGGGGGGATGTATTTTTAAGCCTTGCCCTTTGCCCTCAATTTACTCAATATTTGCAGAAAGTCGCAGCGAGGAAATTGAAGGTTTAATTTGTATGTGTACAAAATATTAAGTCTTATTATCAGGCTGTTCGGCAGAATTAATCTGTGTTTATACTACACTAATACTCTAATGAGCAGTAAAGCATGTCTAAAGAAGCTTATTTAAATAGTAACTTTATCAGTGGTCCCTCATTGCAGATATTCTCCAGAGTTTCATTTGTTGAACTTCTTTTTTTTTTTATTTTAGAAAGGTTTCATAATTTGCTTAAAAATGTTCCCTACATTTGTAAAAAAAATCTCTCAATCTCGCATATAAATGCATGACATTCTCTCTTTAAATGACCTTCATGCCTTGGCCCTGGCTGCTTTATTCTACAAAGTGATTCTCCACTGTTGTCAGACTGTCAACTTGTCTCAGTCTTTGATGGACGTGCCAAACAAACAGTGCACCCGGCTCTTTACTTTGGACTACATTACCTATAACAACACAAACACAAAGTTGTCATTAACAAAAACTGTTTATTTTTATACGATAAGGTGGGCTTTCATAGCTAATCAGCGGTTGCACGCTAACGCTGTCGAAGAGGAAATCAGGAAGGCTGGAATGAAGGGGTGAGCTGGTTAATTTGCCAATGCTGAAGGAGGGGATGTTATTGACCTATGCTGGCAGCCATGTGTTTCAATTATTAACTGGCAGCCATTTGTCAGGCAGGCCGAGTGATACGGAGGAGACAGGAGGTTCAAGCCTGGGTTAGGATCATCCTCCATCCGTTATCATGTGTCTTTGCGAGGCACTTTAATTGAATTACCCAATTTATACTTCAAGCAACAATGCCCTGGCCCCAGACCCATGACGCGATACAATTAAATATGAGTTTGAAAGCTGCCGTTCTGCATATTTCATTTTTCACTGGGGAGGAACAAACAGCATCTGTCATCTTATGCTTGCTTTAGGATTAAGCTTAGGTTTATGTTTAGGCTGAACAGTTTGAAATGAAGCTGCATCTCATACAAAAACATTTGGAAAGATACAGGCCAACTTAATGCTCATCGTTAAAAGTCTAATGGTTGTAGCAAGACTTCTATTTTGAGACAGAGCTCACGGTTTTCTGGGGAAGGAGGTCGCTCAAAGGGTGATCTGACCCAAACATGTCATTCGTAAACTTTATTGCAGCATTCTCTTTTTGACCACAGGTGAACAAGAGATCTGTCCTTGCCATTTTTGTTCTTGTTGAACTCTCTTTCTGCCTCTTCCCCACAAAGACTGTGCAGACGTACTCCAGATATGACCTAATCAGTGTGTACTTCATGGCAAGTAAGTTGTCTAGAAGAACCTTTTTTCTGATTACAGTGAAGTTTAAGTGAAGGTGTTCTGAAGGTTTTTCACAGCCTGTTCAATGTGCTAATGTTCATAAGATCTGCTAAGTGGTAGATTTAGAATTTGACTCCACTGAGACATCCTGTCCTGCCAGAATTAAAGGAAGTGTCATAAAAGCATTTTTAAAAGAAAAACCCAATTTCAGCGGATTGTCTCCGTTTGAGGAGCATATTATTTTTTTTAGGCCCATTTCTTTCAGAACGCCTTAAAATAGAGGTAAGGTTGGGCACTGTGCATTCTGGCCATTTACAGAACATTAATTTGTGATATTTATACAATTGAAAATAAATCCGTGCATTTATACATCTATCGTTTCTTTTAGCAGTTTCTCTACAAGAGGGTTAGCATTCATAGCTTTGGTGTACACCATGTAAAAATGAATGAAGTACACCTGCAGTGAATGAGCCACCACAAGACAACTGCATAAACACCCGGAACAATGGCACTCAATAATATGAAATATATTTAATTGGAAAATAGCTTTAATTCATCAAATAAACCACAAAACCCAGGGCAAGCGAATCTGGTGAGAATTGCTTTAATTTTCTGGCAGTGAGGCTCTGTCTGTAGGGTTATATCATGGAAGGCCGTCTCATCGTCATTTGTTGAAATGGTATGACTGATTGAGGTAAACAAATCAATAGAATCCTCCACAAATTTGCTCCTTGTGTCCAATGATATTGTTATTTGGAAAGAATCATTGAGCTTAATTTCACCCTGCCCTCACCTGCTCTGTTTTTGTTTAAGTGTTTGTTGCATGTTTTGTGTCTATAGTGCAATGATTTTGTCTATAGTATGTTGGCAAAATTAGCAGAAAAGCCATGAACTTTATTCCTAAAAATCGCAGTGGTACTAATGTTCTGCTGCTTAAATATTTAATTCAGCTTTTGGATTCTTATTCTTGTTTTTATAACTGAAATCCATTTAATGCTTCAGTTTTGCACTTCTGTGTTCTTCCTAATATATTGTTTGACCTGAAGTAAACAAATAGTGAGAAATAACTTTGCACCTGCTTAAGTATTTCAAAGTGTTTAAATAAATATCACAACCCTACAAGACATTATGGACAAAACTCGGTTACTTTCATCATGCAGTTCCAGAAACATCACTGCATAAAGTTTTCAAAGGTTTTTAGTCCCCAAGACTCTGGAGTCTGGATACTGGAGTCAATCGTAGATCTTTTCAATGAAATGACTGTGTTGTTTACTGTGAAAAAACATACTGTATATTTATCCACTACTAGACCCAAACTTTCTCAAAATGAACTTTTTCTCAGTCTCCAGTTTTTTAGCCTTCCTTTCCAGGGACATTGAGGACAGGACATTTGGAAACCTATTGTGTGCTTTCCAGATTGTAGAAATAGAGATAGCATGATAAGAAGCATTAATCAAATCAATTATGACTTGAGCTACTTATTTGCTTTGCCCTTGAATTGTCACAAAGGGTCAGCGGACCTTGCTCAACTTAGCATTACCGATAATTATCATACGTGATAAATGGGAATGCGGAAGTGGAAGAAACTGCTTAGAACTCAGCAAAAACAATTCTTTACTGCCACTGCCATTACATAATCCTCAGGGTCTTTATTGGTCAGTTTTCTGCTGTTGATTTTAAAGGATCATTTATTGATATCACATAGTTTTTAGGATTGGGAGCACTGAGGGCTTGAACCTTTTGAAAGAATTATGTTTTTTTTACCTTCATGATATAAATCATGTACCTCAAATCTTCTAAGCTGTATGGCTGTATACACTATGTATTGCTGTATGTGTAGCCTGTGTCCTGTTCTTCAGGATAACCAGGTCTCAGACCACCACATAACATTGTTTTGTTTCTTTTATGCAAAGAAGAGAAGAACGGTGGTAAAAAAAAATGAAATGAACCTTCTAACAATTTGACGATGTTGGAGAAACTCATCCCAAATCCAATTCCAACATCAACTGTTATCAAATTATGATCAACTTTTTGTTCTTAATTCCGGAATATAAAGCAGATGTCTTCTAGATTTTTATATGTAAATAGGAATCCTCTAAAGGCTATTAATTCTAATTAAGTCCAATTTATGCTCTCTTGGAGCAGCTGGACCGGGCTGCAGTGTCGTGCCCGTTCACTCACGCGTTTAAACTGCTGCCTCTCCTCCAGGTGTTTCAAAACTATTTATGTCACATAAAAGCAAAGCTGCTTGACCTTTGAACCTTGCACCTGGACATCAGTGCTGCTTGTTATTGGTTAATCCTCTTATTAATGCTTGCTGAAAGCTCCCGAAAACATATATCCAATCATCGGACCGCCTCCTCAAACTTCGTCACTATAAGATTGCCCAAGAGAAGAATGGTGGTTAAAAATGTACTTTACATTAAGCATGTAATGTACAGCAATTATGGTAATTGCAGGCTTGCAGATGGCTGGGTGTTGATTACAGCCTAAACACAGGGAAGGCTGGGGGGAATCGAAACACTCATATCATGTGACGCTCATTATCGCAAAAGTCTACACTTGCGTCCCCATCCATCTGTGTTGACTTGCATTGACAGTCATTTGATTACATGTTGGTTAAAGAGTTGCAGTGTGAAAACAGGAGTAACAACAACAGCTATTAAAATAACTTTTAATTGGCAACTCTGTAGAAAAGCGAAACAGGAAGCAGGCATGTTCCTGTGCGTAGGAATGTACCGCTATATTCACCGCACCACTGTTAGCCTTAAGTTTTAATCAGCAAAGTTATGAAATATGAGAAAACCCACCGAAATCAAAACTTTTAATTGGTAGTAGAGTGTATGCAAAAATGTAGGTGTGTCTTAGCTTTGAATTAGCATAATAATTCACCCATAACCGACACCATTTAACAAATGGGGGAGTAAACATCTGTTCCAGATGTCCCATTATCCTGTCAGGCTGTTTCGCTCAGAGACAAGCTTCAATCCTGGCCTCTGGCAGCTTCTGAATCAGATGATGGGACAGGCCTGAGAGCATTCGCACCACACTTTGAAACCCTGCTGGCACGGACATAGTCGACCGAGCTGAAAACGAGCTGTCCTTGCTGCTTTTGAGTGATGTGGGTGTGCGGCATCCTTTCTCTGGTGTCGTCTGATGTTCTTCCCCCGGCAGACTCCTCTGTTCCTCGAGCCTCGTCTGCCGTTAGTGTTCTGGCTTTGGTGGAGGGGGGTCTTGGAGGGGGTGGATTGTGCAGAACCCACTTTAAATGCCAGTCCTCTATGGGTAAGGCGACATTCTGAGCACGTGGCTGCATTTTAGTGCATTGGGGAGAGAACCAGTCTGGTGTAAAACATGACTGCATCCATGTTCTCCCTCAGCAGGTCAAACGGCACCGTGTTTACTTATTTATTTATTTTTGTGCCTCCCAAGTCAGGACCCATGCTAATTTAAATTGGAGCTGGCCTGCATCACGCAGCGAATGGGTGCTGATCCCTAAATTGAAATGTCACCGGAAGGCCTGCAACCTTAACTCGGGGTGGGTGCCCACAAGGGGGAGGCTTTTTTGTTTGATGAATAAATTGAGTAATTATCCTGCTGCCGGGGCCTCGCAGCAAATGTCACCAGCAGATAAACAGCGGAGGCAAGTCGAGCATGAATTTCCTGATTTGGCTGAGCACATCTTAAGGTATCTGAAGTTCATCTTAATTTAGTTTTGAGTTCAAGGATGCACATAATCAAAGAGCAGTCATTTGGCAGAGGGGCCTGGGGGTCACGCTGCACTCTACATCCACAGCTCTCAAAGCGATTGTAATATACTGTAGGTTAGCCTGCACATAAGCACACACACACACTCGCATTTCATCTGTGGCTATGGATAAGGGATGAAATGCACGTATGAAAAGGAATTATGCAGTCTATATCTCTGAAGTAGGGAGAGCTGAACCCTGGGTAATAGCGTAATCTGAAATGAAAAGCAAGTCATTTTGACAAGTGCGAGAGCTTGATCCTGTAGCACAATTTATGCATTGGGTGAAGAACATCAAATGGGCTGGTTTTATTTGTGCAAATACGTGTACACTGTAGGGGGGAAAGAGGATAATTCACTGGAACTTTAAGGTAACATATAGGCTGCTCAGGGAAACACTGATGTTACTTTACTTCATTTGAATGATGCATTTTGGCTAATTCACCATAGCTGTCACTAACTAGTCTGTGTGTGCAGGAACGCCAATTCCATATTTGTTTAACTACGTATCTGAGGTGTTGTCTCTAAAAGTACAAGCGTACATATGTCTCTATCTCACATAACATACACATCCTGTATGCTAATCATTTTGCAAATAAATGATGAAAGGAAATGGACATCACAAGATGTTTAGACATTTTTTATCAAATGTTTGTATATTTTAGAAGATTCACCATGATATACTTTGCTTTTCAAGGAGAGTAGAAGTTGCCAATGAATGGCCATTAATTTTTAGCAGCAGTTAAACAGCCCCTCCCTTCTCACTTTCTACTGTAACCCAATATCTGGGTCAGTTACGTCATTATCCCCACCCCCTCTCACTGCTTAGTCATAGTCTACATGCATATAAATGTGGACAGAACAGTAAACATGCAATGGAAGCCCCTTTGGCATTTAAACTGGTATTTAATTCAGTTGGACAGGAATGAATTTTAGCTATTGTCCAAGCTGAATTACTCACTGGTATATAGTTCAACACACACAGTGAGTCTTGTAGTTTATGATGTGCAGAATTTCTGTCGGTTACTCTGATCCTGAGATGTGAAGCCTAGAAAACAGCATGTAACTGCCAGTGAAATGTGGATGTTGGGTTCTAAGTGTTAAAGTTGACTGATATACCTGCGAGAACCCTAGGATTATATTCAGAATGAACAGTGGCAATTGTGGGAGGCCACAGAACGGACCCCATTGACCAAGCAATCCATTTGTTAACCTGTGTAAGCAATGTAATAAAAAAAATATGATCAAAATTCCTTCAAGACATGTGTTGAGGTTTTTGGAAAGACCTTGTAACTGTAAAGGAAAAGTAGAGCTGGAGATTTGTTGGACATCAGGTTAGAAAAAGTGAAGGAGAAGCTTCAGAATTGGTCTTGCTCACAAACTTCAGTTATTTTCAACTCCATCTGTTACAATGTATGTTTGGAGTTTAGACAATGTTATTAAAAAGAACACTCATGTAAACCTAATACACACACACACACATATATATATATATATATATATATATATATATATAAACTGTTTTCCAATGCTCTGCATGCATAACATGACTGATCTCTGTAGAAAGTCATGTCCTCCTGTTACCTTCACCAGTGGACACATTAACTCCCTCCTCAATCAGCCAGCTTTAAAATAACAATAACTTAAAGCACCACTAATTGAGCTTAGCCACGTCCACTTTCCGGCACTGGAGTGTCTCCTGATTTTATCTGTCCTTTTAATAATTACATTATCATTTTACACCCGCCATTCCTGCGGAGTGGGTGACCATTTGTGTGGAAGTGAAAGCTCATTATTAGCCCTGAATTATGTGCCGTTTATTGATCCCCGTGGTGGATTATGGGCCTCGGAGTTGGTCTAGACAGAATAGTTAGCATAGATGACAGAGCGGGAGGGAAACGTATCGGGCCCCGGGGAGAGCTCGGCCCTGGCTGGCTGAGCAATTAATGCCTGCTAGGTAATGGAATTTAAGTTTACACTACATCCAGCAATGTGCTGACATTTCAAGTGTCTTGTAAAATAACATTAGGCTAATTAGTTGAGTCTAAGGGGCAGCGGCAGCCCGGCGTCTGTCTCTGTCATCTCTCTTAACCAGCTTTATGTTAAAGTCGTTGATCTGCAGTTCTGTGGTGAAAACCATTTACTCTTTAAAGAAATTCAGAATTTCATTTAGTTGCCGTCTTTGGCTTTGGTTGGCCTGTGTGGGTTGGCTTTAATTAGATTGATGGCATGGCTCTGGTCTTTACATAGTACGATGATGAAGCACAAACTCATCGTTAAATGTTGAGTAAGGGGCTGTACAGGCCGTTCGTCTCTGCAGAGTGGTGGTGGGCCTGTTTATGGGGGATATCCGTCATTATTTAGATGAGCTGGCTAATTGCACAGCCCACTTGTTAGTTGCTGCCAGAGGTACGTCCTTGAGGAGGACTTACGGAGTGTTGTTGGGGGGATTATGCACAGCATAAAGTGGGTCTAGCTTGTGTGTGTGTGTGTGTGTGTGTGTGTGTGTGTCTGTGTGTTTGCCCATTTCCTTTCTTTATCCAAGGACTTCTCTGAGGGCAGTTTGCCAGTTCCAGACCCTCTTAAAAAGCTGGATTTAATCAGAGGACTGGACGACACACTCAAATTCATTTCTCCAGATGGGTGTGATGCACCTGCTTCTCCAGGGTCACTCACACACTTTCACACTGTCAAAATCTCACTCGCGCACACACACACACACACACACACACACACACACACACACACACACACACACACACACACACACACACACACACACTTTGTCTCTCTCATTAACTCAGTCTTGCTGTCCCACTCCCCCTCTTACCTAGCTGCTCACTCACGCTTTCATTCTCTCTCTCTCTCTCTCTCTCTCACACACACACACACTCACTCTTGTTCTCTCATTAACTCAGTCACACTCTCACTCATTCACCTTGCCACCTACTTGCTTTCACTCACTCACTCACTCACTCACTCACTCACTCACTCACATTTTATAGTATTTTAGTCTCTCTCTCTACTTGCTCTGTTTCACACTCCCCCATATTTCCATCAATCATACACTCATACACACAAGCACCCACAACTTTTAGCTTGCCCCTTCTCTGTCTCACTCTTTTTTGTGGTCTGTCATACGTCTTTTGCCCTCACACATAAACATAGTCTTTCTTTCTTTTCTGTCTCTCTCTCTCTCTCTCTCTCTCTCTCTCCTCTCGTTCTCCCAGTCTTTGTTCTCTCTTTTTTTCTCTCACCGACATGCACTTAAGTTTTTTGTTTCTCTTTCTCTCTCACACACACACACACACACACACACACACACAGACACACACACAAACACAGAGAGGTGGGTAATGTCATTGAGACTGTAAACACTGGAGGATGTTAAGAGCTGAGCTGATGAGTTTAGTGTGTGCAGCTGTTCTGCAGATTGGCTTTAGAAGGGCTGCTGTAGGCTGATGGCCGCGACCTTGCATTGGCGAGCAGCTCCTCTGTCTAATGATCTCTCAGTGCTGTAATGATACAATGCTTTTTCACTTTTCTGCCTCGGTCTCTCTGTCCGCTCACCTCTGTCCTTCTCCCAGCTCACCCTGGTTCATTCTCTCTCTCTCTCTCTCTCTCTCTCTCTCTCTCTCTCTCTCTCTCTCTCTCTCTAAGAGTCTAAAAGACTCAGTCAGCAGTTCAGCTCACAGTCTAGCAAATGAGCTGTCCTATTGAAATAGAAAGGAGAGTGCTCCGTGTTGCAGAAATTGCTGCCATGGCAAGCTGCACTGGAGAGGGAGAGGGGCGAAATTACTTGTTCGGACAAAGAAACATGAGAATGTCCTTTTCACTACAAATGTACCAATTTAGATTCACGTTGAGGAGATTACAACCTTTTTTCCCCCTTTTTCCCTCTATCTGCTCTCATTATGATCTACAGATTACCTTACTCACGGCTCCAAAAATATCCTCCAATTCAAAAAGTACCCTCCTTTTTATCGATTTTGTCCTTTCTTTCCTCTGTATAATCCTCTTAGATATAATAGTTTCATGGCTACTTGGCAAAATACTCTCATGAGAGATCTACCTCCACTGCACTGCTGTACATAATGTATCGCTGCTGTCATATGAAACATTTTTATCTCCAAAATAGAAGGCCTTATTACAAATCATTTGAATTGTCTTGCATTTAAAGCAGTCATACAGTGTAAAGGACATCTAGCATTTCCAGTGAATGAGACAATAAATAATAAAAAATAATAGAAATAGATTTATCCACAGTATTTTTTTTCTGTAATTCTTGTTTAACCAGACTTTTTTTCCTTAAAAGTCATGACTTTTATTTTTATAGCACATTTATAAGATTTGTACAATCAAATCAGTTAATAAGTTAATATTGTGTACTGAATTGTGTACTCAACAGAAAAATAAAATACAAATAAGACAAATAAAAGACCATCAATAAAACAAATGCCAGGATTAAGAATGCCAGAGCAGGACAACTGCATACATGATATTGATAGGGACTCAAACACCTTTGGCTTCTCAGCCATGCCCAGCTCAGTGCCCACCTGTTTATAACACAAGAAAACAAAACTCTACTCTTTATGTGAAATTGTTTTTGTCTTTGAAAATGTTAAACTGATCGTGTTAAATTTGCCTTGTGTTAAATTTGCCTCTGTGATGTTATTTGTGCATTTCTATTAATGTTTATATATATTGTTTATAGTTGAAACATGATTGATCTCTCGTGATTTTTATTTGTACCAAATTGTTTTTCATGTGTATTTTTATGATTTAATGTGGCATTACAGGCCCAACTATGGACTACTGTCTCCTCATGACGATGATCCTGTAGACCTTCACAGTCCATTGGTGGTCCTGGACCCACAGGCTGAGAAAACGATTACAGAATAGGTATCTTGTTAAATTGGACATAAAAACATCTACTGTTGGCAGTTAAAAGTGAAAAATAAATAGAAGTTAAGCTCTCTATTTTAGGGAAATTTCAATTAATATATGACCTATAGAGATAGACTTGTATGTCACATATACAAAAAAATGTCACCCATTGAAACATTTTGTTGTAATTTGTTTTATTGTTATTTATTTATTTATTTTCAGAAAAGCAGAAGTGGTGCTTCAGTGGTGTTACCCCCCCCCCCCCCCCATAAAAACTCTTTAGAAACCTTAAACATGATTAAAAGTAATACACTGAAATAATAAACACCGTTTACAACTGCATAAACCAGTTCAGTATTGCAAGTAAATTAACTAATCTATCCCAGAACTAACTTTAGGGGGAAAAAAATCCATTCCTACTCTCCCCTTCTCTGGGCTGAAGTAATTAAAATTCCATTGGGAAAGCTAATTGGAATGTTAAGATGCAAGGTTATCATCAGGCCCTACAAGCCTGGCGATTTCAACACCTAAATTGACCCTTTGGCATTGTAAATCGCCCATGGGCTGTGCGACCGACCCTCTTGTTGTGTGGTCCTGCTTAGGGTCCTCATTACGGGGGGTTTGTCAGGGGAGAGGCGCTGCACTGGATGAGAGAGTTTGAATAAGGCTTGTTTGAATTCATAATTGTGCCTGGCTGAAGGGGAGATTTGTAAAGCAAGGCAAGGTTCATTGTTTGGCTTGTGTGAGTCCAGCAGAGGGTGTGAGGCAGCTCAAAGCTAATGTAATCTAAGCTATTAGAGAGGGTTAATTAGGAGGGATGAGAGAGGGAGAGAGGGAGTGGGAGAGAGAGGGAGAGAAAAGCCTTTTGGGAGTCATTAGAAGGCTTTCAGTGCTGGTTTTGCTGCTGTCCTTCTCTTCCAGGGAAAGAAAAACAAAAATAAAATGCACAGAAGCCATGACGTCCATATTTTGGAACATTCATAAAAGATCTGTGGAAGTTTTCCAATTGTGGTAAATTATATGTTCATTACCTGGACTGTCCAACATGATGCTGAACATTCTTATTTATTCTTACAAGTAACTCTTTAAACTCAGATGAGTTGGTTGGCTACTTGGTTGTGCATCCAGAACTCTTTCAGATATTCCAATGATGGGGGGGGGGTGAAAGACACTCATTGGTTGAGTCAAATTAACAAATTATATATATATATATATATATATATATATATATATATATATATATATATATATATATGTATATAATGATTCTGAAGTAATGAAGTATTGTAATGATAAATATTCAATATTCAGAAGTGGTCACTAAGACACCTATGACCACTCTGGGTAGCAGGACTGTTCCATTTTTGTCTGTTTGTATTTCTCAGTAAGAGCTTATTGATAATCTCATATATGTATATATCTATACACAGCATAACATTATGACCACCTCCTTGTTTCTACTCATACTGTGCTTTGTATCCGCTCCTCTTACCATACTGAAGCACTTTGTAGCTCTATAACTTCAGAATGTAGTCTATCTGTTTCTTTGGATACTTGTTAGCCTCCTCTGTCCTGCAATGGTCAGGACCCCACAGGACCACCACAGAGCAGGTATTATGTGGGAGGTGTGTCATCTTAGTGCTTCAGTGACACTTACATGGTGGTGTTGTGTTAATATGTATTGGGCTGGTATGATTGGATCAGATACAGCTGTGCTGCTGGAATGTTTAAAGTTCCCTTTGTGTCACTGCTGGACTGAGAATCAGCCACCAACCAGACATGTCCTGTGAGGACATTGAATGTAGAAACATATGTATGTAACTAGTAAAACTGGCCATTGACTTATTGATATGTAGCACTGCTTGGTCACTGAACTCTATGGCCTCAATGAAAAGCTGCGAAGTCTGTTTGGATGTATGCAGCAAAATGTGACATTTGATATAATTAATCTTCTCCATTTAACCCAAGCTGTAATTTTCACTCCCTTTGCAATGCTTAACCTTGATGACCTATTCAGGAAATGAGTTACTTACCATGATTGTAAGCATTTCTTGATTTACCAAGCCGAGTTTCAGACACTTTTGTAGATCTGTTACACCTGCTGGCTTCAGCTGGTCATGATGAGGTTATTGGTAATCAGAGACATCATGTGGAAAGCAGCGGGCAATCAGCAGAATGTTTTGGTGTTTTGATTAGCTAATGAGGCAACTGCAGATGTTGCTGTGGTTGGGGTTTGTGGAATGATAAGCTCAGCAGCTGAGCCAGGGTAAACACTGCAGTTACCCACTGTACACATTCTACCGCTTTCATTTATTTGTTAATGAATAAATCACCTTTGTTTGTAAACCCATTGATCAGTACTTGCTTTCCTGTAGGGTGTATGTTGATCTTACCAAAATTATGCTCTTAATGAACATATATATTTAATAGTTTCTCCCCACTTAAAATGCCAGGAATACCGTGCTCTTAAAATTAAAAAGTTCCCCAAGAGCCAATCCAGAGACCTATGCATTGTTCTTTAAAATGCCATTTTTTATTGTGTTTGTCTCTAAATTGCCCACGTTGTTCTTTTAAGAATTTAGGAAATAATTTTTTTTCTAGAACCATACATCCAATCCATTTAGAAGGAACAATAAATGAGTTATTTTCTGTGCTATGTTGATCTATTTATAAAAAGTAGGGATGTCCCAATCAAATTATTTTGCTCCCCAATCTCTTAATGTTGAGTTACCCGATCCAATCCGATCTTTGTGTTTGTATTAATAATACAGCCTCACAGTTGAGAAGTTTAGATGTGCTGTTAATTAACATGGAAGTAAAATCACTTCATTTTTAGCATCACTTTATAATGAGATGTCAGATTTTCAGATTGAATTGAGTAGCCTAGGATCTCCTGACAATTACTCTTATAAATAATTTTCTAATGTCAAACTACTAAAACATCCCAATTGGGTTCTAATGGTGAATATCTGACTTCCTACACAAAACAGTTCTCAGTGCCTTTCAAACACTGCAATCAAATCTGTGCCTGCATGTCTATGTAGTAGCAGTGGTCCACTCTCTGGATCGATATCTTTTGTTTGTTGACTATTAATGCAAACTTGTAGCAGGCAAGCGTTAGCCTCCTCTTGGTTCTGAACTCATTCTTCAGTGCTGTTTATTAAATAAAGGTATATGGTTGGTGACCCCTGATGTGAACCATTTTATTTACCATCCAAAAAGTTGGCTGAAAATAATGTCCGTCAGTGGTGCCTTGAGGACACCAGATGGCCCTCAGGACTCCATGGATAAAACAAAGAATTGTAACTGGATCTGGACTAAAATAACTGATATGTGATACATTAATATATGCATGGATCTGACCTGATCCCGATGCACCGGATCAGCTGGGGATATCAGTTTGAAAAAGACGTTACATGTAAGTGTTCAGATGGCTCTTTGTGTCTCTCGTGTCTAATAATTACTTTTAGAAAAGAAGCCTTGAAGAATGCTTGAAGAGTGCAATTAAAATACACCCTAGCCAAAAACATTCATAAAACTCATCTTTTATGAATGAAACCAATTAATTGTGTTCTCTAGAAACATACTTTCAAACAGTTGCCATTTAGCAATGTTTAAGACTAAGGCTTTCTCTGGAATGGGACATGCAAGACTAGAATTTGGAGAAGTGTTGGTTTCTTGCGGCCCAAGAAACACAAATTCACTTTCTATTAACTAATCTCTTCTACCTACTGCAAACACTGTCTAATTTTGTCCAGTTTCTTGCTTGTGTTTAGCTTTTTCACCTGACCTTGGCGGTCATAGTGGGGGGAGTCCTGCCAGCCCAAAAGACTTATTCCCTCAATTTAACAGCAGTCCGAGGTGTTTCTCCTGCATCATCGGATCAATGAAAAGTAAATAGCCTACACTTCTTGTTTCACAGTGCAGTATTGATCTTTCCTCAGCTTTTGCTTCCCCTGTTTCCCCCGCCGTCTTGTGTCTTTCAACCCCAGGGATGGTGCTGATTGCCATAGATTGGACAAGCTAACAAGCGCATGATGAGGAACCGGCTGGTTCTTCTTGCTTCCTTTCATTTTATAGAAGTCTCCAGGACATACACACGTACCCATAGATGGACTCCAAACCGTGGATGTACACACAGCTCCCATGTCTACACTTGACTTTGAGGCTTTTTCTCTCCCCCCCCCCCCCCTTGTTTCTTCTCCGTCTTGACTTGGTCTTTCATCCTCCCCTGCAAGAGCGTATTTTGTGGAATTTTTTGGGACGCGGAACCAGTGGAATACTAAGAAATCGATGGATTGATGGATACCGGTGGTCTAAATCCAAAACTTTGTTCCTTTCTAGCTGGAGTTACGTTTGTTCCAGAGTCTTCTGTCTCAGAGAGCTTGTCAGGTGGCCTGTGGAGATCGACGCACAGGGAGGGCTGCTGCTTGTGGGTGAGTGTAACACTGTGTTCAAACACACTCTCAGATTTAGTCCACTTCTGTTTAGCCAGCACCACATGGGGAGAGAAATATATACATAGACATTCTGACTCACTTTCTTCTTGCCAGGAAAACATTCTTTACTCAAAGTTTATATCTACAGATCAATGATTGGTTGAGAATTGATGTGGCTCATGACTGTTGAATGGATGTATCCATCCAATGACTTCATCTCATGGTTTGTTTGAATTGTGTCACTTATCATTATATAGAGCACTTTGACTTACATTCAGAGATGTCAGAAAGGGTTCTTTAGGGTGATCCTGACTTGACTTGGAGCAAAGGAACACATTTTCCTTTTTGTTAAAAAAAAGCTTTGAGCAGCATTGTTTACTAAAAACTACTGATTAACTAAGAACCATTTATCCTAACCCTAGCCTAACTTGAACCTAACCATTGGGCATGTTCTCTGTTCTTTCCTTGTACTCTTCTGTTAGCTGTAATAAATCATTTCATTTTTGCTGAAGCCCTATACAATATTCTGTCTCGCTCACCTGCATGAGTAATAATTTCAGTGCCCTTTGCATACCATACATTAGGTTTATTTGAGCTGGGTGACAGTTATAACTAGGCCTATTAGGTAACCCTCAGGGTCCCCTTAGCCTTGATTTGAGCACCATTAATTTTCTCTTATGGAGTGCTAAGGATGTTCCATGCTGTTCTAGCTCACCTGTGATGCAGTCTCGGAACAATTGTAGACTTGGCTGAGGTGTGTTGTGGGGTTTGGAGCACCCCTGTGGGAGCTCATTTATTATTTGCAGATATTGATTTGACAAAGAGGGCAAGGCAAGCCGCAGTGCTGTTGACTTAGACCTGGGCCTCAGGATATTTCACTCGCTTTCTGCTGGCCAGTCCTTCCATTAGGTTACTTTGATTCATGAAACTTGAGCAATTGTACCTTGACTTTTTTGTTCTTGCCAAAGGTTTCATAGGTTGGTTCTCCCAACCACAGAATGAGGAAAAAAAATGCGTGCTTGCATAACTTCAGGTGTAACTTGCCATGGCATTAATAAACTGCACATAAAACATCTTGAGTTACTGGGGGGGGTCTGGTTTACCGGTGGATTAGTTTAAATATGGATGGCAGGCTGTTAATAATGTATTAACGTGGTCCACTGAAGCTACTTTTCTCTCTCTCTCTTGCTCTCTCTCACTATCTCTCCATCTCTCTCTCTCTCTCTCTCTCTCTCTCACTCTCTCACTCTCTCTTTCTCACACACACACACACACACACACACACACACACACACACACACACACACTAATGTCTCTATAGATGGAAAGTCACAGGTAACAGTAGAACAGAGAGGAAGAAAAGAAATAAAAAGGGCAGTCATGACATATATCATGTTGTTCATTTGGTGAGCAGAGAAAAGGGCAAGTTAAGGTCAGAACAGTCCAAGTGAAGGTAATCTCTATGGTTGATGTTTTGCCTTCTCTTCCCAGTTTACAGAAACAAACCTAGATACAATTCATTCCACCTGAACCAACAGCACCAATTAATCAATCATTGTTTTTAGGTGTTGAAGATATTTTAGGCATTTTCTCAAGGCCTGTCACTGTAAGGCTAGAAACATAATTGCTGTTTGGCCACATGTTTGTGTAGACAAAAGGCTGCATTGTGAACTTAACTGTCCACATACAAACCTGTGTGCTACAGTGGAAGGCTCCACTAGAGGGCAGAACAGAGAACTCTGAGTAGTTTTCCACTTTAAATGTAATACTGATCTCTCGTCAGTGGTTCTGAACATAAACATATTTGTTTCTGTGCACCAGCAAGGATACGTCATAATGCGGGCAGTTAGTAACTCGGTCACAAAGAATGACGTTAAAGCCTTCTGGTATGTCGATGCCGATGAATGCCTGCACTGCCCCCTAGCATTTTTGTGTTTGCTGCATCTTGCATACACGTCACGTTAATTTCTGATTTCTAATTTCTAATGCCAGACACATTCTTGAGGGGTATCAAACCATCCCCCAGTACTGAGCTGTGGAACTGTATTCTCTGGAATGATGGTGCGCCTTCCAATACCTTTGGGATGAGTTGGGGAGTGGTGATCATTCAACACCTTTAACTCAATAATGCTTATTAATATTGTTGAACGTGATCAAATCCCCACAGCAATGCCTACTCAGGACAGTAGAGACAGTTATTCCAAGAGCAGGATAAACTCTTTTAGTTCACTTCATTTTGAAAGAAGCAATGAATCAGAAGGTTTACCAATACTTTTTTTGATATCGTGCACCAAAAAAAAATTGTCTATATGGACAAAATGTACTTGCAGTGTATGTCAGTGATTGCTTCTCAGAGCTGTGCAGTTGGGATCTGAGTGGGTAAGAAATTCTAAACCAATCATTTAGATGTTAAACGGTGTAGTTACTGTCACTGTTGCATGTTGTTCGGTATTTTCTCTTATAATATCTGTATTACTGGAGATATAGTCAAGAGCATCTGAACTTCAGGGGCTTCATCAGAGAGAAGCATTTTGGCTCGGCCTTCAGTTTATGACAGGAAAAAAAAAATGAGAGAATGCTGTATGTGGTATAAGCAACATGTCATTTTAAGAAGTCACATTAAGAAGTTGTATTGGAACTTGACCTAAAATGAATTTCATTCGTTGAGCCCTATGCATGTAATTCTTTCCCATCACAACACAACGAAAACAGGGTTTTGGAAGGAACTATGAAACCTTGAATTTTCTATTGCTTCAGTTGTTCATTATATAGATATATTATTTATTATTAAGTTAATATTATGTTGTTGTTAAATATATGTTTGTATCGATTTGGTGTGAACTTGAGTAATGAAGCTATATATTAGCTTTGTTTTACATTGAAAAATGTACCAGAAAGGGTCCCTTATTGTGATGCCATAGAGACACGTTTGCGTCTTGAAATATTCTTTCAGTGGGAGATTGTTAAAAGGCCTATTTTGTAAATCTCTTACAGGTGAAAGTGTGTGATTTTTTTTTTTTTTTTAACTCCAGGTAATGTAAAGGTTTTCTTCCCCTTTTCTGGTAAAACTGTACTGTACAAGTCAAGAACCATTTAGGGAATATTATTTTTAAGGCAGCAGTGCCCATCAGAAGTTACTTTTTCTCACAGTCACCTTAAACTAGGACGGTAAACTCAGTGGTAAGCTGAGGGGACTTCCACAAGGTGCTGTAGTGATAGAGTATGGAGCATGGGGGAGGGTGAGAGGGGATGCAGTCAGTGTGTGCTCCCCAACCTCCCACATCCCCACCCTGGAGCCCTGGGACCAATAAGCACCTTCCCACAGGCCTGCTCCAAGCCCTGGCTCAGTCACAGCCACTGTTACTGCAACCCAATACTAATTGGCATTTAATGGTATGTCTGGGCCGAGGGTGGGCCAACACTGGAAGAGGGTGGATAGTGCACAAATGGGCCCCCACTTTAAAACATTCATGAGGGAGAAGACCTGAGATGTTACTGTGGATTTGAGACAAGAATGAGCAGGTGAAGGAGTCTTATTTGAGTGTTGCAAATGCTAATTTTTATTTGAATATTAGTCTTAGTGGGTGCAGTGTCAAACAATAGGGATAATAGACTAGTTTCTGACCTCTCGCGTATTAATGACTATGTTCGGCACCTAAATAGACAAAAGTCACAAATTAAAAAAGATGATGTGCTGTCAGTACTACTGTTACCATTGCTAATATAAATATAGCAGCAAGTAAACAATGACAAACTGCAAAACATAATATAAATAAATGGTTTTAAATGTAACAGTAACTTTTGTTCACTGTTAAAAGTGACGGGAGTATGATGCCAAATCACATGATGTCACCTTGTGCGCCATGCAGACTTCCTGCAGCTCCTCTCTGTGCTCAAGTGAAGTTATTGAACTTGAGTGTTGATGGGTGAAATCAACAGTTTGGGGTGGGGACAATGGCAGATGAGTTAGCTAGGCTAAAAGCCAAACCTTGGGTTTATCTAAATGATATAGTTTTAATCCTGTGGTGACTGTTATCTTTTAATCTGTCTAACTCACCTGTTATCGTTATTCCTCGACAAGAGAGAGCAAAAAGTCCCTTCCTTCTAATTGTCCCCACATGCCAAATGATCAGTTGGAGTCTGCCTGCAGGTTGAGCATGTACACATGGACAGAGGAGTAAACATGCAGTGGGAGGATCCTTTGACATTTTAACTGGGAAATAATTCAGTTGGAAATTAGTGAATTTTAGCTCTTTTTACTCACTGATTAATTATACAATAATGGTAGTTGTATGATGGTTAAAGTAAGTAGTAGGTGTAGTTTGGTATGATATGTATCATTTCTGTAGGTTACCGTGATCCTGACATATGAAGCTTAGAATATTATATATATATATATATATATATATATATATATATATATATATATATATATTTTTTTTTTTTTTTTTTTTTACTGTGAGACTGCTGTGCATTTATTATTCATAAAGGCTGTTGGTATATATTATGGGACTTTTGATAGTCATGTGATTGGACAAAATTCACACACAAATCTGATTCCTCTGCATTCATTTGTTTTAGTGTTGGGAATGTTTTATCAGACTTTAGAATTTGGTATATTGGAGATGGCAAATTTGCAATCATAATATAACCTTCATAACAGCATTGGAAACTACATCTGGCCTATTGTAGCAGTGTGAGCTTTTCTGTCATTCGGAAACAAAATCCAAGTTTTCAATTTTGTGGAGTGTTTAGCTGAATCAAGACATTCATGTCTTTAATATAAATTTGAAAATAATGCAGGCTGGCCTTCAAAGTCACATTAATAGCTCCCTGGTATGGTTTTAATATATCGCAAGGCATATCACAATCACCGAGTAAAGCAGTATAATTACAACATGGTGTCTATATTGTACTTTGTAAGTGATGCCTTGTATATAGCAGATATTGTTATGAAACCTTTGAGAATTGTATGCTTTGCACATGGTCCTTCACTGGTGACTTGCTGCATGTTTATCATCATATTATTACTGTATAATCAAACATACACTTCTACAGATTCATATTCTCCTGTTTCCAATGTCATGAAACACCACGAGTGGAAACAATTTGACCATTCATCATGCATGGAAAGTATCTCAAGCTAATTCGGTACACATGTCACAGTTTTATGTTCTTTGTCATGCACAGTATCTCCAGAAAATGAAAGGGTGAAGGTCAGAGAGAAATAGACAGCTCCAGAGAGGGTGAGAGAGAGGGAGGGAGAAAGAGAGAGAGAGAGAGAGACGAGGAGGAGGAGGAGGAGGAGGAGGAAGCACTGTGGGTTGGATTTTCCACTGTGGGTTGACTGCTCCAATACAGTAGAAGGTTTGGGCAGGGTGCCCGAGGATCGCTCGCTGAGGAGAGAAGAGGAAGCCTCACGGTCGCTTTTGTCTTCTTTCTGTGCCACCTCCAAAACTCAATTGCAAGGCCTGTGCCAGACACCGCATCCTGTGGAGATTTTCACAAATGTCTGCTGTAAATTATAAAAAAGAGAGGGAGGAAAAGCAGGACTTGGAGATTCAATAGTAGTCTGGATGATGTTTGTAAAATGAAAAAAGTGAATTTACTCAAACATGCATATCATTTTCACATGATTAATATATTTTAATTCTGCAAGTAATTATAATCAATATAATTGCTTTATTTAAGCAATAATATATGAGGGACAGTGCTGTAACTTTTTTTTACACTTTTTTAAAGTTTGCACTAGTTTTCTCTGGTTGTAAACAATAGACCAGTGCCATTATCTCATGATATAGCAGGGACCTTGAATTTATTATTGTGATTATACCACAGTTACGTTTATCAGAGTATAAGATAAAGAGGACAAAAAAAAAAACGAATTTGTTATGCAATGTGAAATACTCAGCGTATAACATTTATAAACACTGATATGGCTGTTTTTTTTTGTAATTACTGGCATTGTTTCTATGTTATATATGTATGTGGTGGAGTAATACTGGAAGAGCTGAGTGAATATCGTGCCAGCCTTGTCACTGGAAGGTTGCCGGTTCAATTCCCTGAACTGGCAGGACATGACTGAAGTGCCCTTGGGCAAGTGCCTTTAATTCCCCAGCTGCTCCCTGGGCGCCATGGTTAGGGCTGCTCATCACTCCAGACACATGTGCTCACTTGCCAATCCATTGATCGGATAAAAGTTAATTCATAAAAAAAAAAAAACATTCATGTTATGATTCATTTAGCTGTCATTTTAAGTTTAGTTGGGATTTAATAGACCACACAGTGTTTTGGAAATGATGGGGTAATGTGGAAATGGGAAGCATACACATCTGAAAATCTTATAAAATATAATGCATTTAAAAATTTTTCTGGTACAATTCCATGTTAGTGCTAAAGTAACATGCACTGTTTAAGTTGGAAACAAGAAGACGACAACTGCATCTGTATCTCTGTATTCAGCCTGGTCTGACTGTCTAAAGTGCTTGATTCAGATTAAAGAGACGGTGCCGCCAGACTGCAGTACACAGTGTAAATTGACATTTGGCACAGCGCAGCAGTGAAGTATAAATACTGTACGTGCTTGCCATAACTTGCTGTTTCTCTCAGCGAAATGCAAATGATGAGCCATGCCACACAGAGCGCACACGCAAATTGATGTCCTTCACAAAAAGATTATTTCAGATGTTGTTTTAGGCATCTCAGCCATCGGGTGTCAGCCAGTCACCATGGCGGTAGCTTTTTTCTTTCTCTTTTTTGTATTTTCCATCAGTGCTGAAGCCAATCTGTTTAGCCGGCAGTGCCAACAGGGTCCGCGTACTTGCGGAAACGTCTCATTTCGACTTTCACGCTAGCTCAGGAAGGGAAAACAGTTCAGGATGCGTTAGTCGATTTGAAGGTGGATGTGTGTAACTGTGGTGACAAGTGCTCGGACGCGGCATGCCGGTTGCCAGCAGTTCACATTAAGTTACGCAAAACGTTAATTGGAGAGTACCTGGCTCTACTTCACCGCCCGCTCTGCGTTTGGCAGCATGCTCAACAGCGAGCTCACTGCTGTTTCGCTTGATTATAGTAAAATGATTTTTTTTTTCTTTTTTTCCCCTGTTTTCTTCTTTTTTTTTTTTTTGAAAAATAATTCCATCCAAACATGCCCTCAGCTTGTTGGCATGCTGTTTGCTTTTGATTTTTCGGAAGTCCCTGAAATCGATTTTCAGCAGTGATTGCGTACATTGAGGCCAATCAAAGCATTTGAATAACTCCTGTGCTGTGATCATCCATCATGAAATTATTGGGGGTTTTTTTTGTTTGTTTTTTTTGTAGTTTTTATACTTTTTTTCTTTTTTTAAATGACCACAGAACATGCCTTTCAAATGGTTTCCAGTTGCTAATGTGATGGTGGTGCATCTTGTTTCTGATTTGTCAGTCATTAAGTGAACATTCTTTCCTCAGTACAGAAGGAATGTGGTTGTTCCTGCCAAGTCCACGCTCTACACAATCATACTTTCTATGCCCCTATAATGGCTCTGAATTTCCTTTTATTTAAAAAGCCACAATGAATACAAACGTTGTTATTAACAGTAACATCTACTACAGTATTGGCCGTTTTATTCAGCGTGTCAGGCGAAGAAAATAAATTGACACAAATGACAGTGTTTGTACTTATCCCTTGGACTGGAATTGCTCAGTAATGTATATAACAACGTTGGGAAAGCTGTTTAGTTGTAATGCATGGCTGCTTTGTGTGAGGAAGACATCACCTCCTGAGCCACGCTTTTGTGGGTCTATGAAAAATGGTCTTTCGTTTAATGCCATAATGCATTACAGTGTTTGCTGTGGAGCAAGCAGATTGATTGGAGAGTGGGGAGAGATTAATAATGCACACCTTTCGGTTATGACACCCATTGTTTTGTAGATGCCCTGTAGAAGTGTGTTCCAAAAAAATGCATCCCTGTGTAAAATATTGACCCCACAGCATTTCATTATTCTCCCCCACCCTGGACAGATGCTGTTAAACAGTAATAAACTGCTTTCCCCACATTTTTTTTCTTCTACTGGAAAATATAGTGTGTCAACTTCCCCTTAAAAACAACTGTCTGCTTTGGAAGCCCGAGTGCCATGGAGGTTGCTGCGCTTAATAAAATTGTTGGTGTCACAGACAGAGCTGAGGAGTCTCGGTTTCTGACAGCTGGAACAGAATAAAGCTCGACCTGTGGCTCAGCACTGTAACCTTGAAGCGGAAGGAGCCTGCTAGCACTGCTACTGTGCAGATTGGCTGCTAATCTATTGGTTGGCTCCATTCAGTGCTGCAGCTTAAAAGTAATGTTAATGGTGGCAGCAGCAACGTCCAACTTAGTTGAGAAATCGATTTCTGTGTCCAAACAGCCCAGGCTTGGGGGGAGAGTATGCAATTACTACAAATTAGCCCCATGAAGTCACTTTTTAACACCTTAAACTTTCCTGAAACTGTTACTGGGTCTAGAATTAACATTATAATAACTACACACCTTATATATAATTTGCAGAGTACTTGCTTAGTAATTAGGTAGGGAACAAAAGTGTTCATGAACAGAGACATTAAAATGCCACAAACAAAGATTAAAACACAGAGGTTTAAACCCAAAGTACTTACTATTCCCTATCTAGAATATAATGCAACATAATGCAATAATGCAATGCAATATAATGCAATATAAAATTTTTTGCAACACTCAAAAAAGTCTTCGGAGAGCATTTTTTTTTGCAAAAGCCACAAAAAATGTAATTTACATGTGGACCGGAGTGCAAAATGAGTGGCTTGGCAGTCTAAGTTTCTGAGGAGTGCAGGTTCGAATACTGGGTCATGTTTCGTGCCATCGGTAGCTGGAGTGTGAGAGAGCAAAATTGGCCATGCTCTCTCTCTCCCTACATCACAACTACAGCATTGCTGGTTGGCACAGATGTTTGTTAGCTGTTGTATCAGAGCTGGGGATCCAGTGCTTTCATCCAAGTGCATTGGCAGCCCAGCAGTGGTGCAGTGGCAGCAGTTTGACAAGAGCCGGTGGCTGGCTTCACATTTATTGGAGGAGGCATGTACTTGTCTTCAGCCTACAGGTGTTGAAAGCATTGAATGTGACTGGGGAGAGAACCCAGGGGAAGAGAAAAAACATTACGTTGATAGCTCTGTTGCATTGCACGGTGCTGAGTTGTAGATTTAGATTTTGCTATATTTTCTTTTTACCCTTTTGGGTTTCGTTTGGGTGTTATGTTTTCCCCCCGTCCCATAAAACATCACTGACATAGCTTTTCACCCAATGATTTCAGATCGTACATGAAATACTCTTGCAAATCATGTCAGTGTTTTCAGAAATTGTTTATACTTCTGTTGTGCACAGAAGAGGCACATTTCAGCTCATTACATTCAGTACAGCCTATTATATAAGGACGCTTCAAAAATGTAGAGAAGATGAAGA
Organism: Acestrorhynchus altus; assembly: GCA_034509495.1. Lineage (NCBI taxonomy): Eukaryota > Metazoa > Chordata > Actinopteri > Characiformes > Acestrorhynchidae > Acestrorhynchus > Acestrorhynchus altus. The sequence continues at coordinate 15,291,824 of CM067522.1, read as the reverse complement.
AACCAGATTAAAGGAGGTTTGTTTTCTTCCTCTTAGAGAAGGTAAAAGACGAGGAAGAGGACCAAGTGGCAAGCTTAAAAAGTGAATGGTTCATAACAATTCGGAGTAGATTACATGAATCAGCGCCGCTCACAGAGCTTCTGAGTCACACAGGCCTCATGCAGGGAGGAAAACGGATCATCCCGACACCCTTCCACTTCCAGATTTTTATGACACTCCACAGTGACTCCTGCTGCAGGCTGCTATGTGTGTCATGAATCCACATGCCACGCTGCTTAAAGTGGTTTTGTACGCACATAAAGGAGGAAAGATGGAGGCAGCATGTGTGTGTGATGCTTTTCAGCCTGGTAAAGGGGCATGAGAAAAGACAGTGAAAGCCAAACCTTTGAAAGCTGGGTCAGTGAATGAGGAATTCACTTAGCAGGGTTTTATCCTCTGCCAGTGATCTGCTAACATACTGGGGGAATTTTGAGAAGTTAAGGAAGTTGACCAAAGTTAGCTCTATATGTAAGAAGATAAACTTAAAAGGCCTCCGAATCTTGAGGTCATTGGCAGTTTTGTGGAGCATGAAATTTGGTTTGAGCATAAATAATTGAGAAAAGGTCAAGATATTTTACTAGAGTAGATCTACAGGTGGTCAATCTGACTACTTCTTTTATCAGTTCTTTTCATCTTGCATGTGTTTGGCTTGTTATTGTTATGCTATACCACCGATTTGTCAAATGTCATGAAATATCTGTATATACATTTCCTGTGAAGTGGGTGCTTGATGGATGGAATTTAACATTCCTCAATCCACAGTGTCGTGTGTACTAGGAGTACGTCAATGTATTACTGGCCACAGTGGACAGAGTAGTGGCCACCCATGTGGTATGGATTGGGTCCACTGGTCTGCCTAAATTGCCTTGGGGTTTTCCTTTTTGCTCATTGATTCAGAGTAGGCTTAGAGCAGGATTCCAACTAAATTCAATCCCAGTTTAAATGCCAGTGGAGCCTTGCAGTGTGTGTTTACTGCTCTGTCCTTGTGTAACATAACCTGCGAGCAGACTCCGACTGATCAGAGAGGGGGTGGGGCTAATGATGTCACTGACCCACAAATTGAATTATAGAGGAAAACGAGAATGGAGGGGCTGTTTGCTCTCTTTCTGATAATACTGATACCTACACAAATAACAAAAAATATAAAAAGGGCATTCAGCTTGTTTTGATCAAAATATGATCAGATTCATACAAATGTCTGAATTCTGATAATATTTACATTTTATATGAAAAAATAGTTTAGTAGCATAGGACCTTAATATTACTATAACAATACAGGCATGTATGACTGTCTGTTGTGGAGTGGTTCACATAATAAACTATATGCATGAAAAGGGGAAAGTTATATAGTTTATATCACAGTACAATTAATTACCAAGTTGACTATAGCATGCAGAGATAAACTGATAAACATGCAGCATTTGCATTACCTAGCTACACAGGAGGAACCTCGTCTGTGTAATAAACTGTAACAGAGGAAGATTATCTGAAAATTATAGTGGAAAAATAGGATTTGTACAGGAACAGAGAAGAAGGCAGGTTTGGGAACAAGGGAAAAAGAGAAATCAGATAATCTACAGTAGGATTGTAATGATGATGAAGATGCACAGCTGGAGAGAGAGAGAGAGAGAGAGAGAGAGGTGTGGAGGAAGAGAAAAACATACAAATGATTTGTGACAAAAACAAAGTCTATGCTAATGGCACCACTATTTATAGAGCTACTGTATTCCAATTAGTGCAATGCAAAAAAGCTTGATATCTTGATGTTATCTGAAATTAGCTTTCATGTTAGATTTTCCTCCCTCCCTCCATCCCTCCCACCCCTACCTTTTAGCTGCAGGCCCAGCTTTGCTCATTTTTATTTAATTTACTGCCAACCTATTTTATTTATTTCTTGCGCTGCACAAATTGCTTTTTGACCTTGCCTGTTATGAAGCATAAATGAATTGAAAAGCCATTGATACGCAGAGGTCTGAGCGCTGACTGCGCGCTGGCATTAATCTTCCCACCTGCAGGAGCACTTCCACAAGGGTCAGGTTTTGTCCCTCTCCATTATCTTAAGAGGGCAAAGGAAACCTCCTTGTAGCCTTCTGCGTTGGCCAAAAATGCACACACACACACACACACACACACACACACACACACACACACACACACACACACACACATACACACACACCTACACACCTCCCTTTTCTCTCTTTTTTGCAGGACCTCGGAAAATGCATCTCTTGCATTCTGGTGTGACAGTGACAGAGTGAACAGAGGCCTTTTGTTGTATTCCTTGTTATTTGTAATGTTGTGTTCTTGGTTACTACCGGTGTACGTGATGTAACAGATGATGTTTTGCTGATGTTGTTTCTTTAAATACGTTACCAACTGCTGCTTTATGTCCTATTTGCTTACATTTAACATTTGCTAAATATGTGAGTCGTCATGTTTATGTAGTTAAATATAACTATATGTAGTTAAAAAAAATGCTCACATATTTATATAGGAATTTGGTTTAATTTCTGTTGTTTTTGTGTAGAACCCATTACAGGTTTACCAGCAGAGGACCTCAACAATGTTGTGTGGAGACACCAGAACTTGGAAAGTTTGCATCTTTATAGGATAAGCATGTGTCACTTTTCCTAAGACAGCCGATCCAAAATATAGGGTGGGTAAAATTGAAACAGGGCAAACACAGGGCTTCATGGTGTTGTGCATGAGTGATTTAAAAAATGATATTCTGCTTGAATAATCCTTCACACTGACTCGGATATACTTCTCCACCAAAAAAAAACAGATTAATATGATTCCTAGATTCCTTCAGCTGTTCATGTAATATAAAATGCGATGGGGTATTGAACTTTCCTGCCATTGCAGAACTTTTCACAGGTGAATCACTCCACTGCCTGAACACAGCCTAATACTGATCTGTAGCATGGTTAAATAATAAGCCTTTATCCGACCTTAAACCTTAGAACTCTGTGGGATGTTTTTGTAGTAATTTAATCACCATAACATTAAAAAAGGATTAATAGGCAGTAACACATGCCAGATATTACTTTCAGGAGGTTCTATGTTACTCAAATTTGTCTTATTTTGAGATGTAAATATAAGGAGATTTTAGAGATTTGTATGAATTTGACCAATTTTTTAACATTTACTTGTGCACTGTCTTTACGTTACTCCTCTTGATGATCATGCAGAGTCTGCATGCAGGTTGAGCATATACACATGGCCAGAGCAGTAAACATGCACTGGAAGCCTTGGAAACCAGTGACTTTTAGCTGTTTACTGAACTGGATTACTTGCTGATAGATTTCAGAACATTTTCCTTCTCCTGTAAAGTATATTTGTCTCCTGTCTATAAAATGTGCAGTTCAGAGTAAATGAATGGTTTTAGATGAAGGGTACAGTCGGCTATGATTGCCTGTTTAACTGGAAAATGCTATGTTAGCACAGCTGAGGTTCAGGCAAGCTGATGTACCGTACATGTCCTCTTTTTGTGATATGAAAAATTCATCGGGCTGGGATTCCTAAATTGTTTAAAATGGCAAGAATGTCAGACCAATGTCACATATGCATTTGTCTCTACAGTTGCCACACAATCTATATATACTTTCCAGCTTCAAACATCTGTTTTAAATCCTGGATTGTTAATTCCAATAATGCTCTGCACATCAATGACAAAGTCTTTTTTTTAAAGTCAGCAGTCTTCCCCGTGATTGTGGAAGCATGTGCTGAACCAGAGTGAGATACACAGCATATTTATACATTTTGAATATTAATTTACTCAAATTTGAAATAAAATATTCTAATTATGTAAAAGGCTGTTTTGTTGGCTTGTTTCATGATATAGTTCAAGACAAATTGACATTTAAGGAGATAATTTAGTAAATTAGGTAATTAAAGCAATTTATCAGTCAGTAATAGAGCAAATGCTTGTGTTTATTTTCAGTAACATAGTTGCATGATTTCAGAGAAAATGAACCTCCATCCTACACACACACACACACACACACACACACACACACACACACACACACACACACACACACACACACACACACACACACACTGCAGTGCTCCTACAACATTGAAGCCCCCAACCACAACATTCCAACCTTGACAAATGCTCCTGTTTGCCCAGAGTTCTCTTTTTTTGAAAACCAAAATATGATCACCCTAGCCACAGGATACTTTTGACACTGAACTACACACTTGATACCTTTATTCACATTAACATCTTAGAACCTGAGATCTGCACTATATAAAGTGTTTTTAGTACTTAAAAGCAAAAATCACAAAATAATTGTAGGCACAAGTAATTGTTTGATCAATACATGGTCAAAATCATACAAGTATTTAAATGATGTTAATATTTACATCTCAAATCAAAGCAAGCTCTTATTCTATTCTTTGGAGTGATTGCAAACAGCACTGAATAATTGCCTTTTAGATTCATTAAAAAGCTAAATAATCAGACTTACTATACACCAAATATTATACAAATTGTACTTTATACTTACAATTATGATACAAATGTTAGTTTTGGCCATACCATCACTTTGAGCGAGAGAATATAGTGATGCATGTGGAGTGTAGACTAGCCAGGCAAAGAGACAACAGTGTGTGTCTTTCAGTGCCCACGTCTGTTTTTTTGTCTTTTGTGACCTCCATTTGTCATGTAATGCAAGTATGCCTACGCATTTGCAATCTCTGAAGTGCAGCTTTCAAAGCGAAGCCTGCCACCATCCACCCATAGTGTCATGCACCGTGCAGCATGTGACATGTTTTTCTATCGCGTCCACTCTTGCGGACGCGCTGATGTCACACCGCTCCTGCTGTTCATTCCAGCTCCTGAGCAGGATCTATGGAGTGTCAACACGTTTCCACCATGCTAATGTCGCTAGGGCTGGAGCTGCCGTTAAAGCTGTTGACCAGATAGAACTCCAGCAATGGGATTTCAGTCTGAACTGTCAGATCACATTTTGCACACACTTCGGGCTTGTGTTGTCTCCTTACATGGCTTCTCCACTGCTCTAATGCAGTGCAATACTCTCGGAGTGCGATTTTGTCATCTTGCTCGGGATGTAAAAGGCAATGATGGCCAAGGCCACAGGTCAGCCACATCTGATGTGATCCGTTCTGCTGGTCCTGGATGAACGGTGCTTGTTATTGTGCCATATTTTTCCTTAACAAGCTTACACAGAAGCCCACCATTGTATATGGTGAACCTGCTCAAGTTGTTTTCCACACATCATTTGTTTCCTTCTGCTTCTCCTTCCTGATGTTGGAAAAGAGTCTCTATTCTTGCTTTGAAAGGTTTGATGTTTGTATTTCTCTGAGAGGAGGAATTCGGCCAGTTTCCTAATTTAGGAATTTATGGTTTAAGAATTCTGTAGGAAATATTCTGTTCTTCTGAACAGATTTGTTTACAATAGTAGTAATGTGATCCAGATGTCTTAACCGTTTAAAAACTCAAGATACTTCACAGTTGTCACCTGAAAGGTTAGTAATGCATGGATTTGTGCTGAAGATTTGTGCCTTAAACTGCATATTAGAATTTGTTCATGGCAGAGAAATAACAAGGGTGTTTTAAAGCCAAATACTAAAATAAAAAATGCAATATATGTATAATATAATATAAAGATGATCAGTATGGACAAAATATAACATCACAGACATTTTCACAATACAAAATAAATACATAAATTAATTGATGAAATATGACATCCTATAAACTACTTGTTATTGTGTTGTGCACTGTTGTAGAAGTACCGATGATATCTAGGACTATGTTCACACAGCAGGTACGGTGGACCAAATTCAATTTTCCCACCAAATGTTTTTTAGGCCTTTCACACCTGTTTGTTAATCTGACTTATCTGACTTATCATTTGCCTGAGCAGTAGCCTAACGCACGCTAGCTGATGCACATGCCCAAAGGCTCCTCTCTTGGAGGTCCAGGTTTCATCTTCGTCAACATCAAAGGAGGTATCAAAGAGTTCCAGTGGCTGACAGCTGGGCTTAATGCCAAGAATGTGTTTGCAGCAAAAAGGGCATTATTTGGCCACTTGTCCACTTCTTCAGTTTGCATTGTTGGGTTCTTTTGTTTTCCTTTGACACTGCAGCTCAGTCCTTTTGTGGCTATGAACAGTTGCAATATATGCCATCTAACGTTTGAACAGTGACTTGGACTTTGGAATCTCCCCCAAATATTTGAGGTGTGTTACCTCACAATCCTGAAACTGAATACCTGCTTTACTGCTGTCTCCCAGTTTTTCTTTATCATCTTGATGTAAAAGTTCGAATTATAATCTGGCTGTTCAGACCAAGCTACTTTGCCTCAAATGAGATGTAGATTGGATTTCAAGATGAGCACGTCTGTGTCACATACAGTATGACGAGAAAGATCAAATCTGATGTGCGGACATAGCCTATGATATTACGCCGAAATGCATGTTGTGCTGTAATTTATCACAACAAAGATAATGCATCATCACATGCTCTACCCCTACTCATACGTTTGCTCTTTTTGTTTGTACTAGAATTCTTCAGCATTGCGTATTGTGTTCAGCATGAATCGGCTAGGTTTGTAACCTCCGTGCCTGATTTGGCATGCTTTTGTCAGACACTCTTCGTGTAGTGTGATTTTTGAGAGCGAGCGTGATGGAGCGAGAGACAGAGAGCGAGAGCAGAGGAAGGATTAGAAGTGAGGGATTGCTTTGCCAGCAGGGTGGTGTGAGGTGAAAATAAGGGAAGGAGAATTTCATTTGCATACCCAGCATGCCATCCGGACCTTTCTGGAGAGCTTGCGCCTTCTCCACCACCGAGCTTGGCAAGTGCCAGCTCATTCTACTGGGCTAAGTTGTTTATGAGCCGGGTAAGTGGGAGGAGGGGACCGGTGGCACAGGTGAAGCTTTAAAGCTTTGTAAAGGGATTCCACAGGGCAAGAGGGTGCTGTTGGACCCCATTTACATGTTTGCACCGTGTAAAAAAGTGATTGAAATCCTTGACACGACACGTACCCCTAGGAATTAGCCCAATTCGCAAGCTAGGCAAGGATGGCCTTGTTGCAGCGTGAGATCTTGTAAGGTAATTTTCGGTGAGCAAACAAGCGATCTCATTATCCACCTGCACCTGAGATGTCCAGGAACACCCCCCTCCCCCTTCAGCCACCCTCCCAAATCCCTCATTCATTCGCTCCTCCATCCATCCTCCCTTTCTCATCCTCTGCCATCCAGGCCGAAGCTTTATTAGAGCACAACATCTTTTCCAGTGACTGCGCTTGCTCTTGTTGTGTGCGCCGGTTCAGGGTCAAGTCAAGGGCGCCGCAGCCTAGATTGAAATCATTTGTCACTCGGGGCTCGCAGCAGAGTGGATTTGGGTGCAGTGGACGAGACACGTTCCCTCGCTCTCTCCGCTAGCACCTTTGACACCAAGAGCGTCCAGAGTACGCAGATGGGCCCCCAGAACACATTACGGAAATGAGACCCCCTTTATTTCACATTAGCCCGCCCTTTAGAACAGCGTGCCGTCTGGCCACAGAAAAGGAAAAGGCAGTACGGTGCAGTCAGCATATATTCTAAAGTGTTGTGGAGCTGTTACCGGCCTCGTTTTGACAGCACTAAAATTGCTCCTCAAGTGACCACGATAATCACTACACCTTTCACAGCTGAAAGTGGTAAAAAACGAATAGGGAAAAAAAAAGAATGAGAAACAATTCTGTTGGAGGGGCTGCTTGTTTCTTAACTGGTGTAACGGTGTAAAGTGTTGCAATTTAGTTGAGAGCACACAGGGTTTTTTCTGCCTCTCTCTATGTCTCCTGCTATCACTTTCTCCCTCTCTCTCTTGCTTTCTCTTTCTCTTGCTTTCCCTGTCTGGCTCTTTTTTTCCTCATGGTCAGCAGGAGCTTGCATGAACAATGGGTGGTGCTGAGGTAGCATGTGGAAAATGACTTTAATACACCATATAGAATGGCTTATTGCTTTGGTCAATAGGCAGCAGTGAGGACGGTGCATTGGGCCGCTTGGGAAGGTTACAGCTCTCTGAACTGGATGACTGATACAGCCAGACGCTCTTATGGGCTACCTAATGGTACAACCCCGACATTAAATGCAAGATTACTCCACAGACATACTAGATATAGACGACTACACATATTGTACATACAGTTTTGTGTGTGTGTGTGTGTGTGTGTGTGTGTGTGTGTGTGTGTGTGTGTGTGTGTATGTATGGCTGGCAGCTACAGTGATTTGGTCTTCGATTTATTGTAAAAGACTGGATTTGTGTAATGTGGTGATGCTTTAGTCACCACATTTTGAGAATTAGTGTCTTTAATGCACAAAAAAATCAGCAGCAAACTGGAAATCAGGAGTATTTAATGTAGTTTGATGGTCTTATAGAATAAAGAACAGAAAACTAAAACAGGAGTGTGCATTTGGCTCTATCCATAATGGATAGATAGTACAAGTCTTTTAAGTTGATAATAATAATAATAATAATAATAATAATAATAATAATAATATTAATAATAATGTGTATCATAACTGTAGGTTATTCTGATATTGAGTTATGATGCTTAGACTGCGGCATGTAACTGCCCTCGAAGTGCAAATCTCTGCTTCTACAAGTTTATTACAAATGTCAAGTGGAGTAGAGTTGAATCTATAGCCTGCTGCAGCATTATTCACCATTCTCTTTATCTGGTTATCGGTTAGAATGGAATAAAAGGTTGTGTCGGTTGCGATTATAGCATCTTGCCATGATACTAACATTGACCAAAGACTGTTAGCTTTATGACTGTTAGCTTTAGCATGGTTTTAATGTCATTAATTAATTAAACACTGCCTGTTACTGAACACACAAGTGTACTCAGCTGCTAAAGCAGTTTTTCTACATGATAAATGAGTTATGATGACGCCTATTTTTCTTGAAAAAAATGAAAAAAAAAATCTCAACATTACATGAAAAACATGTTTTTTTAATCTTAGGAAAACATCTGTAATCCTGACAAATGATCTAGTTATTTTATGATGACAAGGGAAATAAAATAATAAAACAATAATTAATTATAACCTTTCTGGACTTCCTTAGGGCTTTAGAACCCCTCCTTCTTTCAGGACACAGTTAGTTAATTAGGGTACGGTTAGTTCTGGATTCAGTACAATACCTGTCCTGCACTGTCTGGTGGAAAAGTGCCATAACTGTACTCAGTGTGCCGGTAAACAGATGAGATTGAGTGATCATTAAAGACAGAGCTTTGTGTTCTCAGTGTGTTCTAATTGGCCCAGAGGAAAGCTCTCCATATGTGTGCACTCTGATGTAGCTCTTTGACTGCCTTAACACGTACTATAGGAGACCACAGCCAGGTGGGTCAAGTCGCTCACCAACACATGTACAAACATTCACTGTATAAATTAATGTAATGAAAAAAAATCCAATCATAACGTTAAAACATAATGAAAATCCAACATATATGTATTTTTCCTGGGGAATCACTTGTTTAGCATTCCAGATTTATGTTGACACTTTGCTATGATGTGACTCTTTCCTTTAACCTAAAAAGTTTACTAGCTATGCTCAAAATATTTTATGTGAACTGTTATTTACAGTTATATTCAAATCACAAAAAATGGATACAATAAAGAACCTCTAACTAGTGATGCACTGAATATTCAGTGACTGAAATTGTTTGGCCATTAAAAAAGCTTTGCAAAAAAGTTCAAAAATTGAATAAATCAGATCAATGACATTTTTGAACATGTGATTAAAATCACAGCACTTTAAAATGTCAAAGAATGAACCAAGAAGTGTATCAAGTCGGGTCCAATTTAAGTCATATTGTGCTTTGTTGGTTTGCTGGGATGTTAAATGTTCTGATTTTAAATGGTAGTTTTTACAGTTTTTTCTTTGAAAATCAGGACAAGGCTAGGCATTTAGGCTATTTAGTTTAAGCAGTGTTGGTAAATATGGCAAAATTAAAAAAAAAAAGACATATTCAATATTATGTTTTTGGTCTTTCATTTTGGTTGTTTTTGATTTCAGCCAATAATTTTTATTTGGTGCGTTCCATCTTCTAATCATTAGTGTATCAAAATTTATGTCATCTACAGATTTGCTGCCTGTCTAGTTAATTATTTCTCTAACAAATCTAAAATGTTACTATAAGAAAAACTTTTACATGTTTTTTTTATTTAATGATCTATATTTATTTATTTGTTTTTCATTTTTATTTATTAATTTACGCCCCTATTTGGAAGTGCCAATTACGTAACCTCATTAGCACGCTCCCCATATCACATACAATGTTCCTGACACTATGAGGGTGAAGACAAGTACATTCCTCCTCTGGTGCACATGAAGCCAGCCACCGCCTCGTTTTGAACTCCTACTCTTGCATCATTACTGGGCAGCCAATGCTCTCACTGGGTCCCCAGCTCTGATACAGTGACCAGTATCACAGTGCTATCTACCCACCCAGAGAGAGCATGGCCAGTTTTGCTTCCTTGGCTGTCGATGCAAGCAGCAAATCCATCATCTAGCTAATCAGACCTCTAAGACACTCAGACCTCTTATTTTATATGCTTTTTAAGGGACAAATTTGAATCTAGTAACTTTTTTTCATATGGAGAACAAAAAATTCTGGAACTTGATCAGGGGTGTCCAAACTTTCCATATGACTGCATCAACGTACAGCAACACCACCCTTCCCATTCACACTAACATTATAAGGGTTGTAGCCTGAATTGCTTTCTGAATGAGGCACAATGCAGGGCAGGCCGCAGAGCCCAGAGCAGAGCTCAGCTCAATTTATCATTCTTAAAGGTATGATAATGAACACCCTGTTTATTTCTAACAGATAAATACGGCCAAAGAAATGATGTTAAAAAGGAATTATGTTTCAGGTATAAACTCAAAATGTCATAAATGGATCTAGAAACAATGAACCACAAGCGCACACACCTCAGTGGTCATAAAATAAAGGACTTTCCAAACTGTCCATTTATTTCACACCTTTACAGCCATCAAACGCAGATGAGAAAACCGGTCAGCTGCCTCCTCCACTGTACTGTCCAATTCACATGTCTGGAATATAATTCTCCCTGGTCAGAATAACATTCTCCCAGGCCAGGCCAACCCGCTGTCCTTGTTATTAGCTCTGGTCTTATCAGCCGACCTGGCCTGCCCAGGTCAGCTGAACCTGGCTGCAGTGTGACCTGGAGGTCACGTTCAACAGTTGCAGGGGTCAGCGGGTCGACCGTACTGACTGCACTCACTTCAGTTACTTTAATAAGAAGGTGAGAAACATGGGGTGGTGGGGATCTGGACTCTCTATTAGGTAGGGTTTTATTTCTTTATTAGGTGACCAGGGAACACAGGTACTGCAGTCAGGAATTAGAATACGTGTCTGATATTGGAAAGCTGTATTTTAAACGTCATACATTCTCATGTATTTACACATTTACTGTATGTGTACAGTATGTAAACGAGATGTTCTAGAATGACTCACGAATGACTGTAAATTACTTAAGTTTAAGTAAACAAAGTAAATGTTCACTAAACACCAGACATAAATTAAGGAGGCTAAAACATAGGAGTAGTAATGTAGTTTATAACCACCAGAGTACGTGAACAGTCATTTTTAAATTGTATTTTTAATTTTGTATTAATTTGAAGGTCATATTAAATTATCTTAATAATGGTGTAAATATAAAACTTACACGTTACCTCAGCATATACTGTAATTCCCATTTACTTCACATCAATTGAATAGGACTGCTAGTTCCCATGTCTGTGTACATGCAGTGCAAATGTACATTAGAGTAGACTTATGTATAATGTAGCCCTGATCTTCACTATGACTTAAAACATGGCTCAGAGAATCCCAGATGGCATTTACCTGAGTATTCACCATTGAACTAATATCATGGTCATGGTTGAATCAGAATCAGAAATACTTAATTAATCTCAGAGGGAAATTGCAATCAGGGTGAGGAGTTCAGTCATCTGGGAGGGGCTCTCATGTCGAGAGGTTTGGGCATCTGGTCCGGATGCCTCCTGGACGCCTCCCTTATGAGATGTTCTGAGCATGTCGGACCAGGAGAAGGCCCCAGGGAAGACCCAGGACATGCTAGAGAGATTATATCTCTTAGTTGGCCTGGGAATGCTGGAAGAGGTTGCTGGGGAGAAGGAGGTGTGGGCCTCTTTGCTTAGGCTGCTGCCCTGCGACCTGGACCCTGGATGAGTGGCAGATGATGGATAGATGGACGGACGGATGGCTGAATCACTAGTGATTTATGATTCGGTTTTGGAAAGTGAATCAGTGTTGATATCACAATATTCTTTCAATGCCATTATCAATTTTTTAACTTAAGTTCTGCAATTCCCTTTTATTTTGCAAATGCAAACTGTATTTTATACTGATGGCCCTCATTTATCTATTACTTTGACTTTTTTCATCCCTTCATACTGTAAACAAATCTTTACTTCCTAGCTGTTTTGTAGTTTCTGTTTTTTATATGATAAAATAATATGAATCATATTTATATCTCAACCACTTTTTTAATGACATTTTTTGAATCACGTTTTAACATTTAAGGTCGGTCATATGCCAACTGTGATCAGACTTTACCACCATTAATTTACAACCGTTGTCATTAATGAATTTGCTTGATAACATTTCAGATATACATTACCGCAAATTACAAAATCACTTGTATGTGCTTTGCTGTGACTATGCATAAAAGCTTCAGCACTCCACTTGATGATGCACATTTGCCTCATTGTTACTTACAGCCAACATAACATGAGAAGCAGCACCTCTTACTGCACTGCTGCTCTCTGAGGACAGGGAAAGTGTAGAGGCCTGATTTATGCAGTGGCTGGCATGGCCCTCTCAGCACAATCGTTTTCATTAACTCTTCCACGGCACAGGCCTCTTAAGGGATTAACTTTAAAAGACACCCCAGCACTGGAGGCAACGGAGACATTAGGCAAGGAAAACTGTATCTGATAGGGGCGGCTGATAAAGGGGCTTTGTGCCATAATTGCGGCAGTGTAACCCTGACGATTCTGCTTGAGCTGTGCAAACACTGGGCCATGGAGATGCCAGCCGGGCTTATCCAGGGATCTGTTTCAGTCTCGCAGAGGATGCAGAGAGATGGACCCATGATGCCACTTGATTAATGGGGAAGATATAGTATCTGGAAGAGTGTGAGTCCACAGTGTGTCTATGCATTCTTTAAAGGAATTGTAAGGTGACAAATCAGTTTGCATAATTTTTCCGTTAACCCAAAAGTGGTCGACCAGCTAAGACCCGTTCATTGTGGGGAAATGCCAGACAACTGTAGCTAACAAGTGATGTTAACTTTTAAGCTACCAGGTGTAGCGTGCCGGAATGACGTAACATACCAATATCTATTAAGATGCCTAGAAGGCAGTATCTTAAAAAGTGGCTGAAATTCCTGGATAATTCTGGGAAGTAATGATTGTCAATATCTGTCACGTGACCATATTTGTCACGGAAGTAATGCTAGTTAGTTTTTTCTTAATGTATTTATTTTATGCTTAATATTATCATTTTGTGAACATTCTAATTACTACTTATTCAGTGTCTGTTTTCTTCCATCTTTATAGTGTTGAGATTAGAACTGCTTTATTCGTGTTAACTCTTGGTACTTTTCTGCTGATATTTTTTTACATCTTCTTGATAGCAGTGTGAGATACAGTGTGAGGATCCACATGTGGAAGTCTGGGAAGAGTTGAGATGTGTTTGATTTAAGCACTTTTAAGCTTCTGTTTCTGCCACACTTACTCGTGTTTTCTTGGATATAACAGACTTGAACTTTAGAGCCCTGGACCAATTTTGTGGGATGATTTTGTAGTTTGACTTTTATTGACAGAGATTGAAATTGTATTTATAGGAGACAGTCACATACATATAGTCACAGATACTGTTATTTTCAGGAGATCATAGGCTCCTCAGTTTTTTTATTTCTTCAATTTAGATATTTGTATGATTTTGATGAATTTGATAAAAAAAAATTCTACCTACAATTTTATAAGGACTAAATAACACTTTTTGATCAGTCAGTGTTTTTCAGTTGAAAATGTTGAGTTATTTGTAATGATTAGATTGACATTTATATATAAATATTTAAATAACGAAACAACAGACTGAATGTCCGTTGTTTTTCATTTTATTTTATTAATGTATGCATCAGTTATCCCTTCTCAGGATTTTAATTCTTAAATTTGAACATTTTCCTCTGTAACCCAATATCTGGGTCAGTGATGTCATCAGCCCTGCCCCTCTCATTGATCAGTCGGAATCTGCATGCAGGTCAAGCATGTACATGTAGACAGGGCAGTAAACATGCACCGGAAGTCTCTTTTGGCATTTAAACAGATTTTTTGCTGTTTTCTGAGCTCACTTGCTCACAGATAATTCATCAGACAATGATCAGACCACAGTGGTTAGATACAGTCCTGTATAACATGTCTTTTGGTTACTGTGATCCTGGTTGATGAATTCTAGGAAACGTGATTTTCTGAATAAAAGGAGGCAGTTATCAGCACAGGGCTAGTTTAAGGTGTGTAGTAATTTAGGCCTCCAGGTACCTGTAAGGAACATCATCATCATGGCGCAGGTGCAAAACTAAAGAAGCTAACCAAACATGAAGATTGCTACATTTTGGGTGAGGAGAAGAATGTGTACACATGCTATTTGTTTACGCTTTAAACAGTTGATATGGAACTAACTCTAGTAGAACCTCACTGACACCATGTTGGACAACACTCTTTGTAAGCAGTGCTTGTTCTGCATATTTAGCCAAACATTTTGGAAGCAAGCAGAGCCATTCAATTAAAGATCAGGCTGTTTAGTTGAACTGGAATGGATTAGTGAATCACAGTTCAGTTGTAAAACAAGGCAAGACTATGTCCTGCTGTCCTTAAGCCAGCTTCTTGCTTGTAGTTCTTTAAGCCCTATTGATCCCCAGGTGTTCCTGTGCTCAGGTTTTCAAAGTCACTGAGCTTGCATTGCTCCGGATTTATCTGTTTTGCTCTTTAAAGCAGAGAACAAGGCACGGCTTGTTCGCCGGACACTGAACTCCTGCTGCTCTTGGCCTCCTCCGGCATCCGGCCTGTATGCTCTTGGGTGGCGCCGGGGCTCTTTTCATATCGAATCAAGTGTTATTGAGTTCCATCGCACACACCCACCCACCTCTTTTCCGTCCCGCCAGCCACAGAGTGGGGCCTTTAATGAACGAGGGATTACCTGCCACCCAACCTGTAATCTGACCTCATTACATCCGAATGACATGCTCAAAGGGGTCGCTCCTGAGCAGCTGAAGCAGCGTTTGCCTGCAAAGTGCCTGTGGCCCGGTTCCGCAGACCTCCCAGGTCGTCTACGACACACTCCATCGCCCATACCTATTCTCTGAAGCAGATTGTTCCTTTCAAAAAGCCACGTGATTAAAGCTGCCAGAGCGTGAATGGGATTCGGACGAATGAGGGTTACCGCAGGTCTGGTGTTATTAGCCTCTGCTGGGCCTTGTTTGATTTGCTGTAATGTGAATTTTAAAAGTTTGACAGGATCTCAGATCAGCTTTTTTGGAAATTGAAAGTATTCATTAAATATTGCCTAAAATGACAAAATTACAGATTACAGAATTACAGAATGACTGACTCATTTTGGACACTGACGGAACTTTATGTGATTGACCAAAACAAAGTAGCAAGTAATTGTGAAGTGAAATTAAATTATACATTTTTTATATCAATACAAATTTATATACATATATATTTTTTATTTATTTGCAAATAAAAGTCTGGATAGTGCAGCTCAGGATAGTATTGACTCAGCCGCCCTGAGTCAGTACTTTGTAAGACTATTTTTTACTGCAATTACAGCTGCAATTTTTTGGGAAATGTCTCTACCAGCTTTGCACATCTAGAGGCTGAATTTGTTGCCCATTCTTCTTGGCACAATAGCTCAAGCTCATTCTGACTTGATGGAGAGCTGCTGTCAACAGAAATTTTCAGGCCTTGCCACAAATTCTCAATGGGATTTAGGTCTAGACTTTGATTGGGCCATTCTAACAAATGAATATGTTTTAATCTAAACAATTCCAGTGTAGCTCTGGCTGTATGTTTAGGATTGTTCTCCTGCTGGAAGGTGAACCTGTGCCCCAGACTTTTGCACCTTTTAACAGCTTTTCCTCCAGGATTGCCCTGTATTTTGCTCTATCCATCTTCCCATCATCACTGACCAGCATCCCCACAGCTTGATGCTCAATCAAATCCAAATGTATTTGTATAACACTCCTGATCTTGTCACAGAGAGCTTTACAGAAATCCACAAATATAGGTTAACACAGGAACAAAGGATAAGAAATAGACCCCAAGAAAGTTCAACTTTGGTCTCATCTGACCAGAGCACCTTCACGAAAAGGTTGCTGTGTTTCCTAGCTTGTAGCAAACTGCAAATGGGACTTCTTCTGGCAGTGTTAATGTAATCACCTACCCTCAACCCTTTCCCCTTTCTTAATCTTTCACACCCCCTTCCACTCACCTCAGGGAAAACCCTGAAAATATATGCAATCTGGGTGACTGGACCAGACTGCTGATAGACTGCTGATCAACTAAGCTGTGTCTGTATATAATTCTCTGAATCCGAATCCGAATTAATTCACAATCTGAACATCCAATCTCTTGATGGATGCATGGATGCATCTCAATTACTGTACGTCAAATTTCTAACAGCACACTCCACTGCACTATTCCAACAGAACAATTATTGTCCACATACTGCTACAGTGCTTAGCATGAAGACACAGACATTGTCATTGTCCCATTGCCAGACCTATCCCTGATTGAAATGTGTACGATAAATATATATATATATATATATATATATATATATATATATATATATATATATATATATTAGGTCTGTCTTCTACAGCAATGCAGTGCAGATAGTAGAGCTGCCACCACCATGCAAGAGTACAGTCCAATATGTTGTCCAATATGGTGTCGGTTTATTACATCCCTAGTATTTTAAACTGTTAATATTTAATTCTGCCTGATTACAAAATAAAAGCCTTTTGTTCTTCCTTTGCCAGCTTGATTGGCTCAGTGATTGTCAATTGGAGGTTAAAAAAGGTAACATTGAAGCCACTACATACTGAACAGCAGGATGTCATGTTATTATAGATTTCAATGCCCACTAGCTTTTAAGATGGTGTCATCTGGAAATGCTTGTAAACATTCTGAATGCGCTAAAAAATATTTCTTATGGTGGCTTTTCAAAATGAAGTCATAGGTGTGTTGCAGTGCTACGCTACATGCATTATTAATGGGAGACAGGGTGGTTAAAGGGATAAAGACAGGAATTGCAATCATGGAATGAAATGAAGGCAATTTCTCTGTCTATCTCTCTTTTCTGTTCTTCTCTCCTTCTTTTTCCTGCTTTTCTTTTTCTGCCAGGATGAAATATCCCAACCTGTTCTTTGCATTTTCCTCCCTCTATCCTTTTATCCCTCGTTCCTCATCCCTCGCTCGGGCTATGCTGATGACAGCTTGCTGGCGCTCCGACAGTGCTTTTCTGCAGAGTGGAGGGTGGTGTGTGTGTGTGTGTGTGTGTGTGTGTGTGTGTGTGTGTGTGTGTGTGTTAAGGGGAAGTGTCAGAGTAGTGTATATAGCTATGACATCACCTGATCAGGTTCTGACTGGGCTGTTTGGCACGCCCCATATGCCTTTAATACAGCAATTGTATAGAGGGTTAGCCTTCACGCTGCTCCTGCCAGCCGTATCAGCTGTCCAGGTCATGCTTATTGCTCAGTGTGTAATAGCTTTTGGGCTGGGAGCAAACAAGTAGCTCCAATGATTGTATGGGATGATTTTGTATTTCAGATGGTCTCTGTCCATGCAACACCCAGGAGGTATGTGGTGTGTGTAGAGAGCAAAGAGGTAGAAGTTTGATAACATGACCTAAAGCAGATGCACCACAGAAAGACATATCTCTTCTAGGTTTTGTTGGTAGTCAATGAATTGCTTTGAAAAACTGTTATAAATCATAATTAACTCTATAATCAAAGATCCACACTCTTTCAGGTGCATACAGTGACTAGAAAGACCACAGTAATACTTTGCACATTTTGCACGCATAGCCTTATTACAAAAATTAATTCATTTATTTTTCTCAAAATTTTGACGCTGTAAAGTTTTCATTCACACAATGACAGAAATGTTTGTTTGAAATCTTTGAAATTGATAAAAACACACATCAAAAAATCACAGCCTTCATGCTGAAGCACCTTTGACAGTAATTACAGTCAAGTCTTATATGATGTTACACCTGTTTTTTGGAAATTTCTCCCATTCTTCTTTGCAGAACCTGTAAAGCTCCATCAATTGGATGGGGAGCTTTGTTGCACTGCCATTTTTCGATCTCCAGAGATGTTCAATTGGGTTCACGTTGGGTCACTGACTGGGCCACTCAAAGACATTCATAGAGCTGTCCCAAATCCACTCATTTGTTATATGTAGGATATGCAACAACCAAATATTAGGCGAAATAATGTAGGGAATATGGAATTTTCACATTTAATATGTATTAGAAAACCATATATGATCTGTCTCTCTTAATTATTACTGCACATTTTATATTGATGGCATGGTTTATTGAGCTTATAAAGTCAGTTTGATCACTTATTGGGATGATATTTGAAAGATCCTCTAAAGATTATCTACAGATCCTCAACCAAACAACACAGACTTAATGTTAGAGTTGAATTTAATATAATTAAACCCTTAAAATTGTTAAAAAAAGTTCTTGCTAAGTATGATAATTTTTTTTCTTTTATCAGAAATAATATTGTTAAATCTAAAAACGAAAACATACTTTCCTTTTTTGATTAATCAGTTGATCAAAGTCCTCATGGTCTGATCGCCATATATACATATAAAATCAAAGTATGTCAAACTGTGCTCTGTTGATTTTTAAACCTTTTATTTAGTATAAATTTATAGTCTTCCCATATTAGCATAGAGTCCATTATTTCCAGTTTCCACTGGTTTATTGTCTTCCGCCTTCTGGTCCTCTACTGAAGTGGCCAGCCTAAAGCATAGACCCATCATGTTACACGCCTACATTTCACTGAGCGCACTGGTATGCAGTGGAACTTCCAATCCTTCCCATATAAAACGTCCCAGTTGGCGCCTGTGTTAATGTGGAAAGATGACAAGACTGAGATGGAAGCAAGATGGGTGGAAGAATGGAGCGGCGAGTCCAAGAGAGCTGCAGTTTAGGACACTGTGTCACAATACATTGATAACGTGGATTGTCCGGAAGCCGCGCTGTGCCTTTTGTTTCCAAGGCGCCGTCAGCAATGCCAGCGATGTTTAAGGGGGTCTTGGGAATCTGAGTCTGTTGTATTAATTTTAGTGCTGAAATGCTTGTCCGGGGGGAGCGGATAGAGGAGAATCCTTGGCATGAGATTGGTCTATAATAGTATGTTCCATATGGCAACTGCTCAGCCAAAGCACAGACAGGACTAAAGCCAAGCCTCTGAGGCACTTAGTGCACTCCCCAAACACGCCAAATCTGAACATTCTCATGGCAAACAGAACGCTGTATGCAGTTATCAATTAAACCCTGGTTTATTCCAAAATATACAGATTTGGCTTGTGGCACTTTAGTGCTCTTCAAGATGACTGACATGGTGGTAACATCTCCTCCTCTGCTGAGAGCTCAGTTATAGAGGAACAGTGGGTTTCTCTGGCAGACTAGTTGCTGTAGTGTCTTGCTGCAGCCAATGCAATAAGTCTGACAAATCAGAAGCACTGTGCAGGACTAGATTCATATTTTTTCTGGGGGACTACGACCCCCTCCTATAGGGGATAACAAAGCCACAGCCTACATGGCATCATGATGAGCTGACCAGGAAGTGAAAGGTGTGTGTGTGTGTGTGTGTGTGTGTGTGTGTGTGTGTGTGTGTGTGTGTGTGTGTGTGTGTGTGTGTGTGTGTGTGGAGGAAACAGGTTAATAGACACTCATCAGACATCTGCTCCAGTGTTGCCTTCCAATAATCTTTGCCTGCGATCTACTGCCAGCAATTGATGACCACATTTTTCCCCTCCCATCCTCTCTCACTCTCTTTTGCGCCTCTCTCTCTTGCTGTCTCTCTCACTTCCCCATCAGCCTCCCTGCCTTCCACTCGTAGCAGACTTTTTCAATTTGGATTGCCACTTGTGCTGGACTGTGGTGACAGATTTTGCCGGCCTGCCACAAGCCTCACTTTCAGGATGGAGTAATGAGAAGTGGCTCATTTAAACAAGCACTTCTGTAATCCCCAAGAAGAATGGTAGATAGATCCTCTCCAGCCTTTTAACCTGAGCCCATATCAGGACTAGAGTGATTCCATGTCTTTTCTCTCAATGTGATCTCTTAGTTTGCTGCTTCGCCCTTATTTTTACATTTTATACAGCTATTGTGTACAGACGTTACTTGGTTAGAGCCCTTAAATGATCAAAATAAATACAATTAATCACATTTATCTGTTCCACATTGCTTTAGCCTTTGATTGTTTGCTTCAGGTTAATTTATTCATAGGTGTCGTCTGAGTGCTGTCTAATATAGTCTTCCAAAATGTAGTGGAGTATAGTTTTCCCTGTTCCCAGGTATCAAAAGTCACTTGCCCTGGCCCAGCTTTGTTTCAAATGTATGTTCAGTTCTGGCACGAAGTTTGGCTCACATCTGTGCCAAGTGCCACATGCCAGTAGCTGAGTATAGTATGGGAATTGTCCTGAGCTGCTTTTGTCAATACTCTGGTTGCTGAGTACAGCATGGGAATCGGCCCAGTCTGTTTTTGCCAGTTGCCAACACAAGTTAGAGTCAACTCCTTATACCATAAACTTATTATTCAAAGATTATCCGTATTCTTCAGTAATAAAACATATTATTCACTAACCACTATAAAATATTTAATATCTATCATGAAACTGTGTTAATGAGTAGCTTTATGAGTAATTCAAACATAGAAAATATGACCGAACTACAAAAATTACAAATTTTCCTCGGCAGTTCCTCAAAGGACAGTGGGTAACACTCATCACATCACACCCTACTGATCACAGCCACCCAAAATCACTGTAAATAAAAATGTAAATACCTGTTTGAATTGTTATGTAGATCTATGTGTACACATGTGTATATATATATATATATATATATATATATATATATATATATATATATATATATATATATATATATATATATATATATAATAAAAAATATATATAATATATATATATTTTTTTTTTTTTTTTTGTCTTAATTTTTATTTTATTTCTGTATGTATTTGTAGGACCATTCCTTATAAAAGTGTGGAATCTAAGAATTAATAGATGCTAATAAACTCTAGTATGAATCAGTCACACTGTCACATTGTTAGATAATCACAAATAGATTGTGGTAGGATATACCTTCACCATTAATGATTGGCAAAATGGTATGGAATAGCTTATGAAATGGTAGCAGTCATTTTGAAGCCTGAATTTTGCTCATGTCTGTCCATTTTGGCTAATGAACTACAATTGTGGTGAGGGAAAATTGTTCAAATGATTTTCCATTAAAATAGCTGAACTTAGTACATGTTGCATATTTTACTCTTAAAGCACCCTCTGTTCATTATACTATGGTGCACAAGCCCAGATCAGCCAGAACGACAGGTTCTATTCCCAGGATATCCCAGCATTCCCACAGCTGGAGCTCCAGGCCAGTCTTTCCCCGCAGACGGCCCAATGTGGTAGTCATTTTCAGCTCTTGCTGTCGAAATAAAAATCCAGCCCAATCGTTTCCATGTTTCTTAAGATAACATTATGAGAGGGCGAAGGCATGGAGCTCCAGAGCAATCAAGGGAGTTCTGTTTTTGGGGGGGGGGGTGAGGGGGTGTTCTGATGGAGGTTGAAGTAATGGGGTCAGGGGAGCAGAGGGGAATGATATGTTAGTGCAAAGTTTGGGTTCAGACACAGGACAGCGCCACTGCTGTGTGACTGTGCAGGCCTGGAACGTTCTGAGCTGTCAGCGCCAGTGGCTGACCCTCTAACAGCATGAACATTCCTTTTTCCTGAGGGTAATTCTTCAAAGTGGCCTTAATGGCAGTGGAAATTACAACACAAACACTCCAAACATGAAAATAAGCCTTTGAGTGCAAGAAATCTCACACTTACCCTGCCCTTTTGAAAAGACGGCCCTTTTTTTTAGCATCTGAAACCGTGTGCTGCATCTGAACAGCATCATTTACAAGTCATGTATAGTACAATGGACAGAGGATACCTTATGTGTGAAAAATAGGTACCAAAATCAATTCAGGTCTTTTAAAATGATAGTTCAGTGAAAAAACCTAATTTACATATTTTCATCATATTACAGTTGTAGAGAGGACAGAATTCAATCATTTGAAGTCTGAACGTTTGTACAGTTTGTCCCAAAGTTTTGAGAATGGTGCAGATTTTGGTTTTCAGAGTTTGCTGCCTCAGGTTTTTTAGAACCTCTTGTCAGTTGTTTATATAATATGATATAATGATATAATGAACCATTATAGATGTTCAGTTATACAATTAGAAGTACAATTTCCCCTTTTTTTGACAGATACATCCAGTTTAAGCAAAGACTAAATATTCACCGTGTTGACCCTCCTTGTTGACTTCTGTAGTTCACCTCAGCATGCTGAATATCAGCTTCTGGACAAACTCTGGACCCATTCTTGCTGAGTTTCCTGGCCATGGACCCAACATTGAAATGTTTTGTTCACTGGGCTCTTGGGGGATGTTTTGATACCATTCCTTCATTCATGCCAGTGTTCTTAGGCAAAAGTATGAGCGGACACACTTCGCTGGATCAGCAGCAACCCCACACATGAATAGTCTCAGGATGGGTTCACTGTTGACATGACACAGGACTCATGGTTGTGCTCATCTTTTCTTCACTGGACAATGATTTTTCCAGATGTCCTAAACAGTCTGAAGGGGGCTTGATCAGAGAAAGTCCTCTACAGTGCAATCCCTATTCTTCCTACAGAATGTCCGTCTGTCCTTGATGTTTTTCTTGGGAAACCAGAGAAGTGGTAATTTTCATGACCAGGAATAACTTTGCAATGAATTGCAATTCATCTGATCACTCTTGACAATGTAGAGTTAAAACAAATTGCCACCATAAAAGCTGAGGCAGCAAACTTTGTGAAAACCAACATTTATGGCCACAGCTGTACAGTGTACGCTTATCTAAGTATGCATATTGATATCTGAAACACAATGGTATCGGTAGTGCTATTCATTTCTCTTTCCGTGATGCTATTTCATGAAACTGTTTCTACATTTTAAGACATTTTTGCATTTTACAGAAATTGTCATTTTTGTATCAGTTTATGTGGCAGAATTAGAGGTTATGCCTGCATTGTAAACAATTAGTAAAAAAGTATTGGATGTTGTATAAGCACATCTGTTTGACATTGTATAACAACTCAGATTTGAAGTTTAATGATTTAGAAATGCAGGTTTCATTGTAAAATCTGGTGACTAGTATACTTCTTTACTGCATTAGCATTGTATCTCCAGCTCAAAAGCCTCAAAAAGAATATTACATATGTAAAACAATGTGTTTTATAGTGTCCCTTACTTTTTGCATATTTATTTTGTATCATGATTAACATGTTAGCTTGGGGCAAGGTATGGTACCTACACTACTCTCATTTACTCAACTTTTTAGCTTTTCTGAAAATTTGGTGCCTGGAACTGGCGACTGTTTCACTCGTACTTCCAGGCAAGTTGAATAAGGACTAAAATGTGACTTCTAAACCTTGCAGACCTCTGATTGTCCAGAGAGCATTGTCACTTTACACAGTGCCGTACAGACATCCAGCACTGTTCCTGTGCTGTGTGCTGTTCTGTAGCTGCTATGTTCTTTTGTGAATCTGCCAGTTAAACATCTCTGTTTGGTCCTAAATGGCTCCTACTCTTAAAGACTCACATTATCGGGGTTTTTTTTACACTGTAACATTGTTTTCTTTACAAAGTAGTTTCTACACTCACTATCCGTCTGCATGTGCAGGATAAAGCTACGTTATCTAGAGAACACTACAGTAATAAAAACATGTTTCCATGCTGCATCTGTGGCCTGGTGGTTTGGGAACCAGTGTTGTAACTGGAAGGTTGCCAGTTTAATTCCCTGAACTGGCAGGACATGATTGAAGTGACGTAAAATGACACATGACTAAACTCCCCAGCTGTTTCCCGGGTGCCCACCACTCCGGGCATGTGTGCTCACTGCTTCCTAGTGTGTGCATTCACTAGTGTGTATGTGAGTGTATCACTGTATGTGGATGAGTTACATGTGGACAGATTCTCATGTGTGCAAAGCACAATGGTTCTGTGAGCACCTTTAAATAAAGCTTTATATATAAAATGAGCAATATAATGGAATATAAGTTACTATAATTTTTATAAATAAGAAATGGCATTAAGTTTACCTGACTAGCTAGACACTAACAGAGCTAGCTAGTGATGTATTGACAAGAAGTTATTTGCTTCATTAATAAGTTTGCTCTAAACAAAATCATTTTATTATTAACATTAACATTTTATCATGTTGAATAACCTTAAAATAAATATAACAACATACGTACAGCACATTTTTAGGCAGCTTGCATTATTGCTGTATTCCAAAATGTTTTAAAATCCTTTATAACATCCTGTTTTTAAATAAATTAATTAAATAAATTTTTTATTGTATTTATTAATTAACAAAATCATTAATTCAACCTTATCCATTTTCTACAATACAAATTAAACAAAGCCCAAAAGAATCTAATAATGGCTGCAGTACAGCGTGTGCTTGTCCAAGTCCCACAGATCTGACAAATACAAAATTCACTGCACTTTTTGCTTCAAGTGTTTCTTTAATGCTGAATGTTATAATAATCCTAAATGGTAATTTTATGCAAGCTCCATTTTCAGCCACTTCTCATTGAAAAAAAAAAAAGAATCAAAGTAAGAAATCACTAAATATTTAGAATCAAGGTTTGAATTTTGTGAATCGTTACACCTCTATCAAACATGTGTTGGCTGGTACACAACACTTTGTAATGGAAACAACCGTTCATTAGTTTTTCCCCCACTAAACTTTTTTATTCAAGCTTTTTTTTATTAAAACAAGTCTATGGAAGAGAAACACCATACAATACATTTTCTTTTTTCCTTCGCTGAAGAAATGTAAAGGAACTCACTGAAGCATCCATTGTGTTTTGTGTGCTTTTTCCGTGGACACGGTCTAGCATATAGAATTTAAACCAACCCCCGTTTGTAGCGGATGTCCATAACCGCCCAGCGCAGCGACGCCCGTCACACTTTGAAATTGTCTATTACGATCGCCCTGCTTCGCCCACAACCTGACAGATACATTTTGTCAGGAGATAAGTGGGTGGATGAGAGGAGCTAGTGACCCATGTCAGTAGTTCTGTCGCGTGTGTGTGTGTGTGTTTGTGTGTGTGTGCGCTCATGCTCGGGGTGCACTGAATTTGGGGTGTCCCACTCGGGCGCTGTCAGAATAGACAGGGGCGGTGTTGCGTTCACACTTGAGCTCAGCCCAGTCAAGCTGAACGCTGATGGTTCTCATCTCCACACATGCCTATCTTGTTCTGGCTCGTGGCGGGGGACGCGTCCTCATACAGTTTAATGGAGTGGGGAGCATTAGGGTCAATGCATCTAATAAGTGGATAATGGCTCTGAGTTAGGCCTAACCTCCTGTCTCTTCATTAACACGCACGGTGTTAAAGTGACATTAAGAAATGAGGAGGCCGGACCCATCAGACACTCAAATTGAATCGAGAATATTCCCTTCATTCTCTCTGATGGAATTACTCATTTGGGCCATTTTCTGTCCTGGCATTTTGGCTATTACAGACACAGAACTCCTATAGTTTAGTGGAGTCTGGAGACTGGCTTAGTAGAGCCCTGACACTTGAACATGACTGGTGTTTGGTTCGGTAAGGTATGTAGACAGTATGGAAACATGTCTAACCTCAAGTATCTACATTAAATCAAAGTGTTAAATAAAGGATAAAACCCAACTGGCTGCTATTGTGTAGGTCCCTCTGGTGCCTGCAAAACAGCTCTGACCTGTTCAGACATGCACTTCGTTCTCGTGTGGCACCAATGCAACAGCAGCATCTGAGGTTGGGCATCCATGGATCACAGCAGTGAGCTTTGAGTGCCCATGTTCAGCAGTTGTCCTTCCTTAACCATTGTTGGTACATACTAATCAGTGCATACTGGGAGCTCCTCACAGGACCTGCCTGATGTTTTGGAGATGCTCTTTCTAGCCATCATATGTTTTGTCAAAGTCTCTCAGATCCTTATGCTTTCCTGGTTTCTTCTGTTTGTAAAACATCAACTTGTAGAACAGTTTTCCTACTGAGTAATATGTATAGCTCACCCCAGGTGCATTGAGATGAGATGATCATTATTATTATTCTTCACTTCACTCACTGAGCACTTTATAGTAAACATGTACTGGACGTCCCCATTTCTCTCAAAGCAGCTTAAATTCTTGGACTGGGACATGCACACAATGACTGATTCACATGAAGGCAGGTTGGGTCCATGGACTCAATCTATTGGCTCCAAATTCTGACTGTACCATTGGTGTGCCTCAGCTCTAACTGAGATTCACCTCACCAGGCTTCATTTTTTATGCTTTTCATCTGTCCAGTTTGGGTCTGCTTCAGCCTCAGCTTTCTGTTCTTGGCGGATAAATCGGAACCTGACATGGGAACTGCTGCTTACTTGTTATTGCATGTTTCTTCTTTATTGCTCCAGAGACTGCTGATTGATCAGTGATTGGAAATATCCAAACCTCTCCAACCTGCCTGGCACTAACAATCATGCCATGCTCAGAATCACTTTTCTGCTCCTTTTTTGATGATTGATGTGAACATTACCTGATTTTCCATCAGTTGTGAGGTCAGATTTTCCAGTCTTAATTCAGATAATTTTCTCCCTGTGCATTCTGATTAGCAGAGCCTCCTGTTTGAGTGTGGTTTGGTTTACATATGTGTAAAGCCTACAGAACGTGTATTTGATCCATATTGCCTGTATTGCTCTGTGACAGGCTTTGTGTAGAAAGCGTGAAATACGGATCAGTGCACTAAACTGTCCAACACTTCCTCTGTTAGCTTCTGTTAGGCTTGGGGATGGCACTGATTCTCCCAGCGGTCAGCAGTGCAGGGATCAGGTGGGGGAAAAGAGTCTAAGGACCCCAGGCTCAGCACCTGGACTTTAGAGACCTTCACAACTTCATGCCTCATGGCCTCTCTCTCTTTCTCTCTGTCTCTCTCTCTTTCTCTTGCCCGTAAAACTCCAACTTTCTCACTCGCTCCTCACTCATCAGCCATTTTCTTTGTTGCTCGACTTTTCTGCCCACTCTGAGGAATCTCCTTTTCTACTCGCTTTCCACTTTACGATGGCTTATTGTGGAAGCTGATCCTGGGATGATTCTGCTCAGAAAGACTTTTTCCACACATACTACAGAGCAGGTGACTGTTTCGCAGTAATATCCTTAAACGGGACCATGGACCATCACACACTAAGAGGGCAGTATTCAAAAATCAGTAAACTGTGCAGGAAGCAGGCACTCCAGGACCATTGCTGACACAGGTATGCAAATGCACACACAGTTTGTCTAGTCCTTGTTGAGATTTATAGCCAATAGACTCTCGGGAGCAAATAAACATGAACCTATTGGCACAGTGCCTAATGTCAAGCATGGGTTAGAGGGGTATAAAACCCCCAGGATTAGGCTGTGCAATACATTTTGGATGAGCTGTGGATGAGGTGGGGTGGTGACCATCCAACACGCTTCTTGCTTAATGCAATCAAAGCCTCACAGCAGTGAGGAAATCCTTCTCTGGGCAGTAGAGACAGCTAAGCTCTTTTAAATACTCTTGATTTTGGAAGAAACACTGAATGAGCAGGTCTCCGAATACATTTGTCTGTACAGTGTATTTTTTTTTTTACAGAATATCATTATTTTACTTGAGATTTATCACACAGGCATTTGTTATTCTTTAACAGTCCAGTTTTGGTCAGTGTGTGTCCACTGCAGCTTCAGCTTTCTGTTCCTGGCTGACAGAAGTGAAATCCAATGTGGCAACTACCTCTTACTTTTTGTTTTATTTATTGAACTATAATAAATATAACTTATTGTTTAAGGAATAAATATTATAAATAAACAATGCATACATCAATTTATCATTTCATAATACATTAAACATATTAAAATACCTGGTGGTGTCTAGCTATACTATTTTAATGTAGGCAAATACTTATTACTTATTATTGTCAATTATTAAATGAACAGTTCTTAACAATTCAAATTTGAAATTTTTGAACTGCAGTGTAGATGTAAATAGTTGCATTCAAAGGGGAATTTTTTTTATTATAAAACAAAACCTCTTAACACAATAAAACATACAATTTGTTCTCTAATAACAATGAATAACAATGAATTTATAAATTATAATAATATTTATTTTGTCTAAAGCTCAGTCCCAAAAATTTACTTCACTGGAAAGAAAAAATGATTAGAGCACATAAGTAATATTATATCCATTGAACAGTTGTTTTAGAACACTGGTTCTCAATCCTGGCATTGCAGTACCACTGCCGTGCTTGTTTTAGAGCTTTCCTGCTTGAACGTACCAATGAAAGGCTCATCAGTTCTTTAGCTGGATCACGTGTGCTGGAATTAGGAAAAAGCAGGGCAGTGGTTCTCCAGGAATAGGATTGAGAACCACTGTTGCAGTTAGCTTGATTAGAATGCAAATGCCCACCCCTGTGACTACATAAGCTTCTATGTGTGTCTAAACAAATTAATGTTGAGTTATTGGTTGTACATATAGGCTGTAATTCCAGTAACAGTTCTGTGACAATGATTAAAAATTTCCCATTTTTCAGCAAATAACATATCACCCACTCACCTCCCCTAGAGGGCCTGATTAAGCTTTGTCTCGTGCACCTTCAATTCATTTTAAAATGAACTCATAACACTTCGAGCTCACAAAAGAAAAAAAAAAACAGCAACAAAAAAAAAATCGTTTTAATTAAAATAGATAAAACAGTTAAAGCAGCTGTGGTTGTTCTACTTTAGCTTGCATACAGTTTCACATTGTAATAATTGCATTCACATCTGCAGTGATCTGGAGTTGTTTCAGAAGCTCTTGTCAGGTGGAGACCCACCTTTCGGTTCCACAGTAAGTAGCACTCAGGCCATTAGTGCAGACAGAGGCATTAGCGGGCGTGGCGTGCAGCTCGACTGTGATGTATTGATCCGTCGTGAGCACCCTGAGCAGGAAGAAGGACTATTTGCTTTAAAGCTCAATGGCTCTCCACTACTATTAGTGTTGTAGCCGCTTGAGCAATCGATATCTGGACAGGCCTGGTGTCACCAGACATGCTCTCTGTTTAGAGACATCATAATATGTCTCCGGCTGGGCCAGCCATAGCTACTGGACTATTTTCTTCATTTCTTTAATCTCGCGTGGCATTTTACACATTTTTCTCTTGGTTTCTCTTCTTTTAAAGAGGTCGTATTCTGTGTTTATTTGTCTAATGACATTTGTGCAGGTTTATATGGCACAAAAGAAATGTCATAATAAATCCTTACATGTTGACATTCCAGCCTCTCTTAAATCCTTAAAATAAAACTCAATCCAGTATGATGTGCAAAATAAAAAGACTTTCATGAGAATGAATTGTGTCTTTTGTCCATAACAAAGGACAAAAAAGCCCAGGAAAGAACTCCTCCTCCCCTGGCTTCAGATCTAATGGCTGGGAGAAGAAAGAGATGTGTTTTGTTTCTGGCTCAAGGTGTATAATGTACGTGGACCATGAACCATACATAATAGGGTATTGTCAAGGGGTGGTGTGGGGATATTAATGCCACGGACGCGAGGGCCGTGGTGAGGGGGCAGTGAGATTGTGTATGCCTTAAGGGAACAGCAAGGGCATGCTGTCCTTTCCCCCAGCCCTACGAGGGGTCACCTAGAATTTATCACACTCGCACGAGCCCTTCTCGTGACATGACACTGCACAATTATCACCCAGCACCTTCATCCCATAACCCCCTCCCAAAACGCAGCCTCTGTGGCCTGGCAAAACATGTGTATGCTTTCTGATTTGGCTTTCATTTCACAGCTAGGGGATCCTGGAACATCAACCATTTTGTAAAGTAATGGTTTTGACAGAATTCAAGAATTCAAGTGTACACAGTTTTCCTCTTGTCTCTAATGTAGCCACAGTAGTTTTGTACTGAGGTGAGGCTGACATGTAAGCTGCATACCTAAATCAACAAACTCAGACCTTAAGGACTTGGTACATTTCTGTTATCAACAAAAAATGGGCTAAATTGCTTGGTTGTAGACTTTCTGAATCAGTAATTAGACTTCCCTCTGCCAATTAGAATTTCCCCACTTTGTAACTTGCCCGTTTATCAAGTAGCGCTCCTGACACTTTGAAGGCAGTTTTGGCTATGTTCACACTGAACAGATGAAAATGACTGATATCCAGTGTGCCAGTGTGAACTAAGGCCCCATTTACACCTGGCAAAGACGTGCATCCTGGGTGGTCAGATCATAAGTGGCCCATACAAAATACAGCTGTGAACAGAATATGGTATCCCATTGCATCCAATCACATAAAACACGTCAGAGATGCACATGACCGTATTATTGTTGTACTGGGAATTCTCAGTGTGTCCTAGACAGCAAAGACAGAAATCAACCATGTTACGGCCCCAGCTGGATAATACACAAACACCATAAGATTAGACCGTCCACCGTCCACGACTCGGCTGAACATGCTTCGATAAGAAACTAATGAATAAAGATGACACTTGTAACTGATGCACAAGTGATCAGAGCCTTGTCTATTTGAATAATTATCGTGTTCCATGCCTCTGCTCCAGTGTAAAGGATGTGAAAAATCTGATCATATGCAATCAGGGGATCCTTGTTTAAAATTCCAGGTGTAAACAGCTGTGTGATTTGGCTATCATTTGTGATTGGATCACCCCTGACACATGGAAATGATAGGTGTGAATGAGGCCTCGGTGCAACATTTTCAGTTCTGAAATGGGTCATTTTTATGTGACACTGAAATAAAACACGTCCAATATGCAACAATGCAACCACAGCCACATAGGAAATCCCACAAAATCGGTCTAGGATTCTAAAAGTTAACTTCACATTGTGGCTGTCACACAAAAATGTGTATGTTCAAAACAGCAGCTTCACTGTAGAACGCAGGTACAGGCCCCATATTGCAACATCATCAAATTGAGTCCCCTATGATGGAGTTCTGGCAAAGTAAACAAGTAAGCACAAAGGGAAATCAAACAGTTTGCTTCAAATATGTAAGTATAAAAAAGCCTCTTCATAGCGATCAGGTCTCTTTGTCCATTATACGTTTTGCCATTGAATGCATATTCCTTTACTCTTCTTTAAAGCAGTTATATGAAAGCAACTCCGCTCCTCTTCCCCGTTTGATCGGCTTTCGCAATTAAAAAGAGTATCCATGTCTAATATTTCTCCTCCAGGTTATGTGAAAGAACTCTGTTCATCTCAAGGCAAGATTGAGGACAGCTGTGTGTGTTGGAGGAGCGTGCAGGCATGAGCATGGAGGGGCTTTTACAAAAGCGGGTCAGTTCAGTAGCATGACCTGCTCCGAATGTCACACGGACGTTTGAAACCAAAGAAAGCTGTCTGAGAATCATAATTGGGACAGTTGTCCCTGTCGTGTGAAGAAAAGCCCTTTAGATTTCAAAAATTGATAAGTAGTAGTAACAATTAGACTAGAATAGAAATGGTGTACTGTGCTTTTGGAGTGAGGATGGCATCTCCTAGCATCCCTCCTCAAATCCTGTGCTGGTTGTATGGCTGTCAACTGTAGCAGCATCTTGAATTTTGGTTCTTTTTAACTGAACATGAATTAAGGTTGGTCTCTGATGTGCAGTTTGCATGAGGCTTCCGAAAGCAGCTATAAGCTTACGGTACTTCATAGCTACCATAACTTTGTGGCTCAAATATAAAACCAAAGAGGTGAACGTCCGACACCCAAATATGTCTTGACTAATCCACTGCGTTTAGGATAAAGGGAAGATTGTACATTTTCTTTGTCCGAATCATCTAATCAAAAGCCGGGTGGCATCAGTGGCTGGCATTCAGTTTTCAGAGTCTGCAAATGTGCAGAGGTTCACACTTGCATTCTCCAAGCACTCACATCATTCCACTGTAGCACACTCTCCACTCTTTTTCTAGTAAACATGTCACACCACCCCCCTCCTTCCCTGCAACGTTCTCCAGCCGTTGCCTGAGCATTGTCCAAATGCTTGCCCTGGTTTGCAACCCCTTCTCAGTAGCTGGAGCCAGCCCTGGGTGTAATCCCTCCCCACTCTGTATGCATATGCAAACTATATGGCTGTGCATACATTTGCATCCCATTGCGTGCTCCTCTGCAGCGCCGAATCTGGATGCAATGAAGGCTCTCACCGTAGCCACTGAGTGAACCATTTATGTTCAAGCAGATCAGCTGCCATTTGAACTTGAACCATTGATTTGTTTATGGTGAGCAGTTCCTTAAAGGGGGCTCGGAATCGAATGGCTAAATATTTGAGCAGTGGGTCAGCAGTTGCTGCGGATGCAGACAGCACGCAGGTTGCAAATACAGATGGAGCACAGAGACAAACTGGGCTCAGCATTTCTCACAGGAGAGAGAGAGAGAGAGAGAGTGTGTGTGTGTGTGTGTGTGTGTGTGTGAGAGAGAGAGAGAGAGAGAGAGACAGGGAGATAGAGCTTCTGCAGGAAAAGCCTGCCGCAGGATGAAGACCAGTGGTTTCAAATTTGCCCACAAGAGGGAGCTGCGTGACAATCCTTACACCAATCTGTGCAAGATCAAGACCTTTTTCACCCTTTGTAGCACTCAGTGTACACACTCCCTCTCACACATTCACTCAAGCCCAGTTCTTCCAACATTACTGGGGATGTTAATGCATGGTCAAATTTCCTTCTGAAAAACATGAAAGCCACAGATATTTGCAGTTTGTGACACTAATCCTTCCACACTGTCGTTCATTAACAAATGACCTCCTTTAGGCTCTTAGACAATGACGGATGAATCAATCGGGCATATCACACCACAGCAATGGGATGTAGATTATACATAACAGTTGAATACAGATTTGAATAAAGGTCTGAATAAGTATGGGTAGATATGAGTGTATGGGAAGATGTGTAGGTGTCAAAGTACTATTACTATACTGATAGTATGTGTTACTGCTCTCAGAAACAGAACCCACTTACGGAAATTCTTCAGTATCAGTATTTTCTTAAGTTGTACTTTCAGGGTTTATACTGTAAGTAATAAAATGTTAGTTAAGGGAATAAATATATATATATATATATATATATATATATATATATATATATATAGTGTGTGTGTGTGTGTGTGGGAACCAATTCATAAGTTCCCAAAACAGTAACTTTAAAGTGGAACCAAATTCTGTCAAATGAATGCACAGTATTGTTTTCAGCACCTAAGTACATTATTTTAAATAATAAAATAAAATAATAATAATAACAATGAGAGTATTTTATGGCCCCTTGTGCGGCTTATACTCTTATATTGTAATAACATTGTAACAAAGTAACAAGTAACATAATGTTACTTGATGGAAGTATATAATTATTAGTTAACAATAAAATAATATATAAATTAAAAAAATATATATATAATTTCACTTTTTGAAGTGTTTCAGATATGACGGGTGTGTGTGTGTGTGTGTGTGTGTGTGTGTGTGTGTGTGTGTGTGCGCGCTTCTCATTTATTTAAATAATAAATTCCTTTATACAAGTATGATTTTTTTCATTGGCAGACACTGCTGGGCACTTCTGTGTGGTTTAGTCTTGTCTACCCAGTGAAAAGTTGCTGCCATAGGTTCATTTTTCCTCCGCATGGTGTGTTATAGCTCTGAGATATTCCACTACAAAAAGCTTTACATCAGAGGCATTTAAGAAACGCTTTTGCCTTACAATAGTCTGGCGAGGCATAATCCACTTGTTATTTGAAGCTGTTTAAATAATGGTAATTACTGATCTTTTTACATTTTGATCCCTCCAGTAAAATGCTCTCTCTCTCTCTCTCTCTCTCTCTCTCTCTCTCTCTCTCTCTCCATTTCTCTCTCTCTCTTTTTTTTTCATGGCACGCATTTGCTGAGCTTCAGGAGTGTCTGTTGTCTTGCCTTTCATAAACCCATGCCAGATGTCATAGTTAAGTTTGTGAAGAGGGGGGAGAAAAGCATGCTCGAGGCAATTTTGTTGTCACTGATTTTAGATGAAATACGACGATGTTAAAATGTTCGACTCGCTCAACAAAGCTTTTACCCTGATTTTTTTTTCCTCCCTCTTTCTCTAGCTAGCTGCTACATTTACCTCCAGGGTAAAAAGGCTTTTGTTACGTTGGATTGTGGAGCAGTTCAGACCCCAATTAGAAATCTGCATCCAAACAAGCAGTTGTCATGAAGAGGCTATGATTTCATGTCCTGTAATTTACTCTGTATTCAGGATTGTAACCAATACAGGACTAGGAGTAGGTTTTGGTTTTGTATAGCATAGCAGCACACTGCAGTTATATTTGATTAGTATATGACTTTGGAAGAATAGATGATACTGTAAACAATGGGTTAACAGGAGTTTTCATTGTCAGAATCACTGTCAAATAATGAACGATTAAAGAATACAAGATTAACTGAGAAAATTACAATAAAACAAGTTTCATTTTAGAAGAGAGTGGATATAGAGATTTCAAATGTCTTATGAATGTAGTTCGGTTCAAGAGTTTTATTGTCATATTCACAGTAAACAGGCTCTTACACTGTACATTGAAATTCTCCCTTTGCTAGTTCCCCTCAGCTGCTATTAGATATAAAACATTAAACATAAGTACAAAAACTGTTCATATAAGTTCAGACTATACACATAATTACACCAGAGACAAAATACATGTCCGTAGACACTAAATACATGAGGTGGACATAAGTAGAAGGATAACTACTGTTAATAGTGATCCTAGTTAATAATTGTGTAATAATAATGCGCAGTACGGCAGTAAAGTTGCATGTGCAGTGTTGTACTGTGAGTTGTGGCAACAGGAATAAACTGGAATTAGCACAACCAGGGGGTTATCTAGCAATACTCATGCAAATACACACCATATATCATACGTGGTCCGAGTAGGTATTAGAGCGCTCTGTTAACATCATATGCAGAAGAGAATAAATGAGAATAACAAATGTCATTCTCAAAGCAAATAAATATGTACAGACAAACTTTTTCAATGATATGTATTAGAATTCTATAGTTTAATCAAATGATTGACTTTAGAACTAAAAAAATACCACACTAATTACATCCTGCTCCAAAT
The DNA here is from genome assembly GCA_034509495.1 of Acestrorhynchus altus. Taxonomy (NCBI): domain Eukaryota; kingdom Metazoa; phylum Chordata; class Actinopteri; order Characiformes; family Acestrorhynchidae; genus Acestrorhynchus; species Acestrorhynchus altus. Next base: position 15,256,253 of record CM067522.1, on the reverse strand, counting down.
CTATAAAATGCAAACTTTAAAATCTAATTTTTAATGTACGTTAATACAGATATATTTCATTCAAAGTCATTCTTGGCTATTTTACTGGATCATTGATCTTGGAATTTGCTCACAGTGTAAAGGGCAGCTGCTGCACTCAGATGATATACTCTCGCTAAAACAATGTACTTCCAATGCTACTATAATCAGTACTGCAAGAGTATCATAAGACCAGCCTTTTCTTCTACTGTTATGTGTAAATTTGTTAAATTCGCTTCATAAAGTCATTCACATTTACATGAAACGTTTGGTTAGCTGTTGCGGTTCAGTGATTGCAGAGTTCAATTAGTGCTCTGTAAGTCTGCACAGCACTTAACTTTAATTTCAGCAAGAGTTGTTATGGCTAATTTCCTCTGCATGCTTTGGGTTGATGCAGTTATGCTTTATTGCATGAACAAAACTAAATGAAATCATAGCATAATCATTTTTGCATGGCTCTAAAAAGGAGCTTTATTGTTCTTTTCTGTCTGTATGTCGGCTGGATTTATGCTTAAACTCATTCCAGATTAGTACCTGCTTCCACATGGGAGGTAAATACATACATCTGCGTAATTACAGGAATTAATGTGTTTGGCTACTTGGAAATTGTTCTGAATTAATACAGTCTCACTGATTGCTGCTAATGGGAAGGTCTCTGCTAGGTCTCTGGAAGCTGTGTGTATGCTGCCCTTTTAAACTTTGACATGTACAAAGGATTTACCGCCTCCTGCTATGTGATTAAATATTTGCACCTTTTTAAATGCACTAATCTTTGATTATTTGATTGAACTCATTCTTGAAAGTTGTTTCATAGCATTTTAAGTGTATTTTATAGTAATTACGTTGTTGAGATGATAAATGAGATGGTTTTATATATATATATATATATATATATATATATAGATATATATATATATATATATATACACACATACATGTATTTGCAAACATCATCTCATGTAGTGAAATGTAATTGAATCAATTTCATGTTTTATGAGTGTCTCCACATGTTATGTACATTTTGTTTTAAGACTCTCTGCGCCTGAAATAAATTTTAAAAAATGGTAGTGCACTCAACATTCAGGCAGTATTTCATCAAGTTACTTTTATTAGTCTAATTTATGGATAAGCAGTTTACATGACTGGGCTCAGTCGTAAACATCATTAATCAAAATACATTATTATAATGAAGCTGTTTTAAAATGTGGATTAAAGGGAATAAAAGCAGGGTTAGGATGGTCGTCTAAGGCGTGCTTCTGCATTGATATAATTAATAGCTAAATGGGGCATTCCTTTTACCAAACACAGATGAAGAATGGACAAGTGGGGACAGCAAAACAGCAGACTATAAATTTAACAATAGGTAAGATTAACCTCCAGTGATGAAGAAACACAGCACCGAACTGCAGAACACAGTGTAGCAGAGGACACCCAATTAAAGCTAAAATGGAAATGAAAAAAGGCTGGAGTCTGGCAGATGATGCGTGGTGTCTTTTGTGTGTGAGAGACGGAGTGTATGTGAGAGAGAGAGAGAGAGAGAGAGAGAGAGATTCATTTCAACATTGCCTTTAGAGTATTGCATATTTTGTCCTATATTATATGAATGTTTGTTGGCAACTAAAAAAAAAAAATTTATTTTATTTCTGTTTCCCTGAAGAAGTACACTTTCAGCATTTGTAGAAATTTGTTAAAATAAGGCATTTAGAATTAAACACTTGTTAAAACAAAGTAATTTTAGAGTATCTCTATTCTATTCATACAGAATTATTTATAGAGTGTACAGAGAAGCTACAGGGTTCAAACCATGGAGAGAGAACTGAAAAGAGACAAAATTGAGTTAAATGGTTTACATTTCACAGCAACAATATGTAAATATGTTGCTTTTGTGACATCACAAAACTTTATTTTCATATATGGATTGGGAATGTGAAAGGGTATATTTTACATGTATAATTAAGAACTATATCATATTCTTATTTCAGAAATAAAATTAGATTAGGGGTATTAGGCCTTTAAAATGTTCATAGTTTTTCTGGATTATTAGAGCAACGGCACTCTGAGGTGTCATCATTACTGTACTCACCCATTTGCAGTTTTACCTTTTGTGTTTCTTGGCCGTCCTTTGCTCACATCTCACTCGCCTCACAGGCCTCTGTGGCCCTTTTGCTTGTCCTCATCAGCCATGAAGGATCATGCCCGAATGCTTTGAGTGCCATTTGTTAATCAAGGACAAAGTGGCAGATTATAAATATAAGGGGAGAAAAATGACACATGTAAGTGATCTTATTTATGAGCATTACATTTGAACGTATCACGGTACTTAGAGGGGATGGAAGGGTCGTGACTCAGGGGTGATTGAAGACGACCATGCAGATGAAAGAGACTTATGACAGCGCTTGGCATCTCAGCTTCAGCTCCAATATTACATTGTAGAGGTCTATAACCATCTGTTCCTTGCCCCCCAGGAGGCCGAGCCCCAGTGCCAACCCAGGGCCTAGCCCCTTATCCTGCCAGGGCACTGTCGCTAATATCCTAGCACACACACGCACACACACACACACACACACACACACACACACACACACAAAATGAGTCACTGAGAAACATGTCATTCACACATGACTCACAACATGGTGATCTCTGACATTCTTCAGTTTGAGTTTCTGTTCTTTAAATTGAGCTTCATTATTAAGGGTTTGTTATGTTTTTTAGTCATGCAGCAAATCTTTTTAAATATTTTTAAGCTTAATTTTTTGAATTTGATTTAAACAATCATTTGATTGAGGTTGTCCTGCCTTCTTGTGTTTGAGCTGTATTTGGGGTAAATTCTTTAAAGTGGCAATAATTTTATTTTTGTCGGACTGCAGGAATTTTTGATATTGATACTTTTTATTCCAAATACTTTAAAAGAACCTTTAAAAGAAGTTTTTTTTGTTTTTAAATGCACTTCATTTAGTTGTAGATAATATCAGGGATAGGAATTCATATCTGCCAAAAAGAGTTTTGTTCCAAAATAAAGGAGACTTAATTAAATTTATTCAATTATTTATTCTTGAAATAATATTCTTTTTATTGAATGGAACAATAAGCAAATTTGGACTAACAACAGCCTTAAATGAATTAGTTAATTAGTATGTTTTGTGTGGCAGAGCATATAATAAAACAATAATTCATTGGAGAATAAATAAACTCTGTTGTGTTTTTGGGGTATTTTGGAGGGTCCCAGGCATCTATCAATTAATGTCTATTGTCTTCAGTGCTCAGTACGAGAGCAGCTGCTGGCACGAGTCTGCGCGTCTGAACTGAACTGTGTTCCATGTACAATAGCGGCTAAAGCTCTTTGTCGTTGCAGAGCGCACACTGCATCCACACTGCATGTTTTCCCTTTCCTGTTGATTTGCTCGACATGAAGCCGAGGAGCAAATGAGGGACTGAAGATGGTTAAAATAAAGGATGCGAAACGCCTCAAACCAGTTGACACACTTTCGAACGCTGTGAGACGGAGCTATAGCTTCAATCCATTTTTGGCCCTGGCGCGTGTTTTGTAAACGGAGCGCGTTAGGTTTTTTGGAAGAGGGATGTTGACAGAAAATCAAAAGCACCACAGCGGCGGTGGCCCATAATGGAGACTTAGCTGTACTTTACACACCTCTTATAAAGATCGATGATTCACTAAACAATCACAGCCCCTCATAAGAGCTTGTTATTTTGCCTCATAATAGGTGTTACGGCTTTTCATCATTGCTCCGTGGACGCGGCCATGTTTGCGCACGGGAGCGGCTCTCATCTTGAGTGTACGGGCGCATGCTGAAAAGATAATATGCCAGTGGTTTTATTTTGGAGCATCTTACACTCAATTTTTTAACTCCATGCCCCCCCCCCCACACACACACACACCCTTTTTGAGTTTGTGTTGTGTTGTCAGATGTTATTGAGAACCGAAAATATCTTCATGGTGTATCGACGGCTCGGAATGAAGGTGGCGCAGCATGGAATTTGCTAAAGCCGAGTGGCGGATTTCTCTCCTCCTTTCTTTAATTTGAGCAAAAGAGGCTTGCCTGAGATTTACCAAAGAGTATTTGTGCAATTAGGCACGCATGGGGGACTCTGCACACCCCGCTTTCCTCTCCTGAATCCTTCCAACCAACTTTTTCAGACTCTGCCCAACAGTGGGGTGTTTCTACCACACGTGTGCATGAAGGAGTGGCCTGTGAGACTGTAAGAAGGCCTCTGTGCTCATCTGCCAATATTGATCGCCTGAAGAAGGCTGTAGTGGAAACTGTGTGTGTTTCCACCAACGAAAATGTATAATGTGAATATTCATTATAAAATACAGACGGTCAGTAGGGTTTCAAACATACCACCCATAGCTTTTAGGATTACCGTCTGTGAAAATGGATTGCTTTGTTAAAAGACATGCACATATAATTAAAAGATCAGTTTAACATTTACAGTCCAAGTTAACTCTCAGCACTTTTTGCTGGCAGTTACATGCTTTTTTCTAGGCTTCATAACTCAGGATCAGAGTAACCTACAGACATGATACATATAACAAGAAACTGCTCTAGTGACGGTCTCGTCATTGTGTGATGAACTGTTAGTGATTAATTCAGCTCAGAAAACTTGTTTCCAACTGAATTAAACTCCAATTTAAATGCCAAAGGACTCTTCCATTATCTATCTATCTATCTATCTATCTATCTATCTATCTATCTATCTATCTATCTGTCTATCTATCTATCTATCTATCTATCTATCTATCTATCTATCTATCTATCTATCTATCTATCTATCTATCTATCTATCTCTCTCTCTCTCTCTCTCTCTCTCTCTCTCTCTCTCTCTCTCTCTCTCTCTCTCTCTATATATATATATATATATATGCTAGTATTCTAGTCTCTAGTCCCCATCCACTTCTAATGCTTTGTTGTATTTAGAGACAGACATTGTTCCCAACACCACCAGCCAGTGCTCTGGATATGTCAGCCAAATGACATACATGCAATATGCTGGGCAATTTAAAATATACCTTACAATATAGGTTCTTATAGTTTTATTCAGCCTTGTCTTTCTACTTTTTTGCTGTGCTCTGCTCTTGTTAATGTTGTATGTATCCGGTTCTAAGTTTGGCACTCACTTAAATTCCAGTGAAGACGTTTTTATACTTATAGCAGCCATTTCTGGATGCTTAGCGTGCCCTAATTGACATCCTACTCTCATTCTTTGGAGGGATCTTGTACCACATGTGCTTGCAGGAAGGCACTGCCCTGCTTACAGATGGCAAACATTTAAACTCATCCAAACTGAACTATTAAAGTTCCTAAAACTTTTTTCCATTTGCTGTAGACTATTTGTGTGAAACACAGCATTGGTAAAATGTGTCATCCTATGTGGGGAAGTAGGCCGTGGGGAGGCTTTAGAGGCAGGCATGCCTGGGGTGGGCCTGTTTGAGTTTTGAGCCAGTTACTGGCCCTGCTGTGGATATTCCTCTCTCATAATTGACCACTAAACCATCTTCTGCTCTTCGTTGAACCCTACAGCTGTATTGTGTCACTTCCCACCATGCTGCCGTATGAGCTCTAGCACATGTGCAGCTCTTTCTGTTTAGGCCTTTTTTTCCCCTCTTCTGCAGCATTTCAGCTCCGTTCTCCTGCTAAGTCAGGACCATGCTTAGCGTCACCATAGCAAAGCCTGGAATATATATTTATATATATAATTTTTTCCTCCCTTCTTTTGGCCTTGATCGCTTTATCTCGGTGGTATAGAGTCTGTTGCCCCCAGGGCCAGATTTAGATGTGTGTGGGTCTTCAAGGGTTTTACTGCAGAAAAGCTGGTTGGATCGGGGCCGCCACGGCATACAAGTGCGACCGAATTGTGTCATTTCGGGTTTTCTACTCGCCGCCGGAACCAAACGGAAGTTTAAAAGAAGAGCAAAAAATACAAGACAAAAGCTGGTGAAAATGCACCCGATTGGATTATGTCAGACTTGGCATGTTCCTAGTTTTGAAGGAAGTCTTGGTTTGCTGTCTTATCAGCCCCCTTTGCCTTCCAGCTAAATGAATTAAACAGGCAGAGCTCAGCACTACCTCCAAATGATAAGTCAGTGTGCGAGTGATGGCTCTACACAAGACATACAGAACTTCTTTGTCACAGCTCAGAAAATTTCACATCTCTTTACCTGTCAAGCCAATTGTAATCACTAAAATATGGAATAAGCACATATTACAGTTTCTGTGATTTCTGTTCCAACATTATATGAACCTGACTTTTTTCCCCATCAGCATTATCTCCTAATGTACTTTGCATATTTCAAGACCCTTCCTGAGAGCTGCTAACAACACTTGTTAGAAGCCTGAGCACAATATTGGATCAGAATTGCATAATTATTGGGTCTGAAGCCACTATTATACACTAATTTCTGCATTCAGGTCCAATCTTCTCAATTTCAGCATCCTATTTAGCTGAAAATAGAGCATGATATTTTCACCTTTCTGCAAACAGGTAATCAAGTCTGATTAGCCATGTAACACATGGCTAATTACATTTGGTTATGGAGCATATTTTATTCCCCGTGACTATTAACACAGAGGGGGAAATGCTTTTTGACTGAAAAAGCCTTGCTGGTGTGCTGTGCTTCAGTGTTAAAGGCCATGTTTAAAACAACACATTACCAGTCAGTTTACTGATGGGCAACATTTGTATGGCGACATGACAATTGACTGAAACCTACATAATCATTTATAAAGGCTTATACCACTTTATAAGGTCAAAAGTATCGGGACACCTGCTTCTTTTTTTTGAAACTGTATTCTGCTTGTGTTTAAGTAACTGTCTCTACTGTCCAGACCAAGATGTCTACAAGATAATGGAGCATTGCTATGAAGATTTGATTATATCAAAAATATGAATGCGATGGGGTTGTGCCAGACTGTCATTGAGTGGGATGGGACTGTCACTGAAATAGCTGTGGGTCATTTTCAGCAACGAGTCCCACTTTTCTCTTGGTGGAGATGACCATCAAATCTGTTTTGAGGTAACGCGATCAGCACCAAGATCAACAGTATGTCATGCATTACATATCCAGAATGCCTGGTGTCATGGTGTGGGGTGCAGTTTTGTTCGATGCCAGATCACTTTTAGTCTTCATTAGAAGCACTTTGACAGCCTGTTACGTTAATGAAGTCCTGCAACCGGTGGCCTTACCTTATCTGAATACACACTCAGGAGGACATTCATCTGCACACTGCTGCCATCTCAAGAGCTTGCCTTGAAGTCACAGAGGCCATGGCCAGCTGCATCACCAGACATAGCCCTGATTGAACATGTTTGGGATGCCTTTGGACATGCTACCAACACTCCACCCCACCGCAAAATCTGCAGGACCTGAGTGAGAATATTCAAACTGCATGGATGGATTATCACAGGACACCATTAGGAATCTCTGAATGTTCACTCCAAGACATCTGGCATGTTGCATTAAACCCAACATCACACTGAGAGACACTATTTCTGTATGTGTAGCTCAGTAAATATTGCCCATATCAGTCAAAGATTTTCATAATGTAGTGTCCCTGGTTTCCTTTGTCTTCCGTCCTCTAGCACTGCAGTCTGACACTTCCTTCTGGGGGCAACTATTTGTGCAACTATTCATTTGATGATGAATGCAAATGTAGGGACTTGCTTTTAAGGACAGATGATGATAGAAATACTTAATAGCATTCAGAAAAAAAACAACAACATTGCAGTTACACAATGATCATGTGACAGGTACAGTATGTCAGTGTTTTAGATGCTGATCTTGGTTCAGATGTACAAATGTCATGAATGAGAAGCATGTAGCATTGTCTTCCCAGAGGTCCACTCCTCGGTAGCAGCAAGCTGTGTGGATTGTGTTGTGACACATGTTGAAGTAGTGCTTTAGCACCTCTCTCTTTGGGCGAATGGTGTGAACAGATCCGCTCTGTCAGCTGGTTAAAGGCATGATGCGGGCAAGCTGAGGTAGAGACACTGCTTCACACCCTGCAGCCCTGACGAGAATGGAGCATTCATTGTACCTCCATCCTTCATACCCTTGTGACGATTTAACCGTTCAAGCCTGTCTCAGCAATGTTTGTTTGTTAGATTAAAGCAGGTATTTCTGATTTGCAAATATGAGAGGACATCTTTATAAACAAGTTTATAAGGGTTTGTGTTGTTTGTTTGTACGTCAAATTGGAACGTAACTTTTTAAAGTTGCATTTATCATCACTGATAATAAAGCAAGGTGTAATTAACTAGTAATTAGTCTGATAGATTAAATTATGTTATTTTAATCAGCATAAATCAGCCATAAGGCATGGAAATGAGCAGTTTAAGGTCCAAATTCAAAAGTATTTTTGTGTTTGTTAGAATATTGATAGAATAAGTATTAAAAAAATATTTCTTATAATTTGTTTGAAGAACTTTTTTTGTAATTTCTTGACATTAAACAAAACCTAAAATGTCACATGTTCAATCCTATTAGAACTATAATTACAAATGTAATGAATAGTGTTTTGTTTTTTTATATCAGCTTCTTTTCATGAATGGCAGCTGTTTCGTTCTATCCATTCCATTATAGAAAGCTAAGCTACTTCTATTTCAACCAGTTTGAACTGGTGTAGAGCCTGTCAAGACATGGAAACTGTGTTTGAGAATCAAGATTATTATTTCCAAATATTGATTTCTGAATTCTCTCAAAGTTATACCATAAGCATGTTTTTTGTGTATAGACATGAATATTAATTAGATGTGATTTGCTTTGATGACATCTCTGCAAGTAAATACTCTTAATAGCAATATTTGTATTTCATGGCTTGGCATGCTCGCCACTGGTTTTTCAAAATGCCGTTGGTTGACTTTCTGCCATTTCTGGTGCAGAAGTGGAAGCAGCTTAGCTTTGTATGATGGAATGGTTGGAAAGAAACGGCTGCCATTTGTTTAGAAAAAAAATCTCTTAATCTTGTTGGCAGATTTACATAAATCAAATATACATTTATATATTATAACACAGACGCAGTAATAGATCTTGCCCTTGTGCAGGGAGTCCTACCCAGCTTAGAGGAAACTAGAGTTAAACTTTAAAGCTTGATGAATTTCTACTAAATCAATAAAACATCCTCTTTACCCTCAATGTTCTACTACTCTTCAGCTCTGAAGAAGTGGAACAGCTTGACTACATCATATTAAAAGTCTGAGATAAAGACGAGGCAGTTAAACTATAAATTATGCTCTCAAATTCAACTTTGCTGTGATCCCACACAGATTTATAGGCACTTACGAAGGTTCCTGAGTAAGTATTCATAAACACAACTTCAAAAGAAGTCACCACCTGCTATCAGGTTTGACAACTTCCCTTGGCTGCTTGTAAACAAATGTTGATATGCCATGTTTATAGACAGTGGCAATTTAATATATTGGAACTAACATAATTTTACCTCCTGCATTAATATTTTATGGAGCATTATATATTACAACATTGTATCTGAAAGTTTCATGGTGCTCACTTTATTTCTTAAAGTGGCTGCTCTGCTTTTATTGCTATCATTGAGAAGTTGGTGAAAGGGATTACAAGGAGCTTGTACAAACAAGTTTGTTCATGTCACAGGTGTTTGGTTTGTTTTATCATTGTTTGGCGTTTTGGCTGTAATCAGGGATCAGATTGATCAAAAATATTAAGAGGGGGTTTTAAAAGATGCTGCAGTTATTTGGGGGAACTGGTTATGAATAAGAGCTGTTCATACCCTACATTGTGAGATTTTGTTGTTCTGTGATCTATAATTACAATATTTAAAAATGCAGGAATTTTCACCACATTTCTCCAGAAGTCATTTATCCAACACGTCATTCAACAAAGCCCTCTTTGAAAAGAAATAAAGGAAATAAGAATATTAGGCAGATATATTCTGACATCGTCGTGTCCTGTTGGTTATGGAACCAGCCTTGTGACTGGAAGGTTGCCGGTTCAGTTATATGAATTCACTAGTGTGTGTGTGTGTGTGTGTGTGTGTGTGTGTGTGTGTGTGTGTGTGTTTCACTGCATGGATGGTTTCTGTTGTTAGATTTTTGTCCTGAAATATTCACATAACATAAAAAGGGCTGCATTTGCAACTGGTATAAAGAAAATTGTAAATAAAAGGAAGTAGAAATCAAATTATGGCATAATTTATAATAATCATAGAACATTTTCAGTTTCCTTTTTTGAAACATCAGATGTGTGTTGTAGATAAACTGATGGCTCATCTAATAGTAGTCAAATACAGAGTAGAAAATTTGTTTAGCTTCTGTTGCTTTCAAATGTATACTTTTACTGTCACTTATATTGTTATTAACGTTGCAGAGGCTGGCAGTTTTCTTTCGTTCATTCCTCCCTCTCTCTCTCTTTGTGTGTGTGTGTGTGTGTGTGTGTGTGTGTGTGTGTGTGTGTGTGTGTATGTATGAGTGAAATGCCTCTTTATCCAGGTGAGAGTGCGTGTGTGGATCCCAAAGCCCGCAGCTCCTGTCGTGAATCTCTAGCAATCTGCTCTGTCTCAGGGGAAGTGAGAGATGAGATGGATGTCTGGAAGGGGGAAATGACACCTTTAGTAGGCTTTGCCATTTGAAACCTTTTCAAACCCAAGTGATTCCCCGTATTCTTCCTCAGAGGGACTGGTTTGACATGCAGCCTTAAAAGCCAATGAACAGAACTGAGTGAATGGAATACAGCGAGTTTCTCTTAAATGCTAACTTGGTTGAACAACCTTCTGAAAAAAAAAACAAAGGCTTATGAAGCTGGAGTTGCCTTGTGATGAGGAGCAAAGTAGCTGAGATTCAATGTGAAATCAATAGCAGACATGCCAGTTGGCAGATTTGTTTTACAGAAAGAGAAATGATACATTTTTTGCTGACATAGTAGAAACAAATGGCTCCAGAGGATGTGCGAGTGTGAAGAACCTTTCCAAAGTTTAAAGAACCTCCATCTAATGAAAAGGCTCTTCATCACTTGTTATGTCTGAGAATGTCTGTGCAAACCTGTGCATCCAAACCAAGAACCATTTGGGAGCTTTAATTCGTAAGATTGTACCATGGGGTCCTAAAGTCTGAGACCACATTGAAGAAGTGGATTTTCTTTCATGTAAACCTGAAAATAATAATAATAATAATAATAATAATAATAATAATAATAATAAAGATTTTTCATTTAATAAAAATAAAATAAAGAAAGAATACTATAGACAAGTAAAAGGATGCAATGTTCAAGATTCTGCACTGATTTGAGCATTTTAAGACCTTCGTACAAAATTACCAGATTTTATAATTATTAATATTTACTATTTTGCATATGTTTCACTGAAGCTTGTTATCAGATGACCTGAATGGATGGTGCATTTGATCTGCCATCAGAAGTTTTCAGAAAATGCAGCTTCAGTCAAGGCCTAGGGTGATTTAGTGGTATGTTTTTTGTAGTTTGAAGTTCATATTTAAAAATAGATTATTAGAAGACAGTCACATATGCCAGATGTTATTTTCAAGATACTGTTGGCTATTCAAAATTCAATTTCTTCATTTGAGATGTAAAAATAAACAGAGTTAAAATATTTGTAAGACTTTGATAATGTTTTGACAAAGCATTTACTTTTTTGTGTTGTTTTTTTAATTGCTTACAGTGACTAAAACACTTTACATCTTAGAAATCCTGTTGGAAATTGATCATTCAGAGTGTTTTTGAGCTGAAAATACAGTACTTTTGACACAATGATGAGATGGAGTAATTCTTGTAGTTTATTATTATTTGTGTATCATGTCTGTAGGTTACTCTGATCCTGTGATTTGAAGCCCATGTTACTCCCTGCGTGCAGCTCTAAGAATTAAAGCCACAGGGAGACATACCACCATATTTTTTTTTATTTTACTTTTGGCTATTTTTTTTTATAACATTTGAAAATGATGCAAAATGGAATCATTTTACTGGTGGACTCGGACTTCTGGACTCCACTGCACAGAACGTGTGCTTTGAAACAGAACGCTGACCTGCTTCTCCAACTTACACTGTGTTTTAATACATGCCTGTTTTCTTATTGTGGCATCAGGCCTGACCTTCTGCCGCTTTAGGTCATTCTATGGCACTTGGCCATGCCACTTTCCCTCAACAATCAGCCGCAATGATATAATATGACTTTACAGACCAGGAACAAGATGTTGGAGAAAAATAAAACACCCTGCGCTCTTTCAGTCAAGACACTCTGTCAGTTTTTTTGACAACTCAGAGGTTTTCATGGGCTTATTCCCTTCTGTGAAAGAGTGGTGTGAGAGAGAAAGAAGGAATGAGAGAAGGAGAGAGACTGGGTGAGCATGCAAGAAAAAGAGAGAGGGAGCGAGAGAGAGAAAGGGGTGTGAAAGGGCCACCTCTGCATTCCTCATTGAGTAAGGCCACTCTTTGAGCTGTGAACCCTTGAGCTGTGAAGTCTCTTTGAGTCCACACCAGGAGCTGTGAGGCCCTAATTGTCTCTAATTGATAGGGAGGTGTGGAGGCCTATTCTGTCGGCTCGGCCTCGGAGGGAGCGAGCGAGCGAGGGGAGAGCGAGAGGGATTAAGAGTGTGAAGGAGGATGGGTGAGAGCGGTTGCAGGCCTCAGTAGTAATGACTCATTAAGTTTTCCTGGTTTTGTCCTGCCTGGCTCATTATAGCCTATAGAGCCCAGAGAACAAAGAGAGCTGGAGGTAGGAGGTGAGTTTAAATAGCTGCAACTCAACAGCAGGCCACAAAGGGAAGACAAAGAGTTGAATGGGACTTAGAACAGATGCAATAAAGGTGGCAGATGCAACTTTGCACTTTTTTGTGGGGAGAAAATGATTTCAGATGGAGCCTTGGTTCTTCATTTACTGAGGGCTAAAATGGGGTGAAAAAAAAATGTTTTAAGGTTGATTTACATTTAATGATTGCATCACGTGCACTTATGGCCCAATTTGAGCTGGAAAAAGTATATGGCTGTGGGTAAATGTATTGGTTTTGCAACTTAATTTAATCTTAGAACATACAATAATAACATTAGTGCTGCCTTATAGTCTATTTTGGTGCATATTTTTTTATTATATTTTATTTAAAATTAGATTAAATCTTGGTGCAAAGTTCTTGGTTCATGTGGGTCATTTGCTTAATTTTACCACAAACAAATAATAATAATAATGGACACCCAGAATCATATGCAACCCCGTGGTGTCCCCTATACAGCCACTGTGAACACACAATAGCACCACAACTCCCAGCAGTTTCACTGAAATTGAGATTTGAGTAAACATATCATTTGTGTACACGTATCCCTTTCCTCCATTTCAGCTTCTGAATGAGCAAAACGCTGTGCGGACACGCCCCTGGCCTCATGCAATGTGCTCAGTCAAGAGAGAGAGAGAGAGAGAGAGAGAGAGAGAGTGGAGGGGGAGTAAGTGAAGGAGTGAGAGCACTAGAGAGGGGTGGAATGGCCATGGCTTGGCTGATCCATAACAGTCATTGCCTGTTACATACATTTCAGGATCCATTCGGGCTCTGGAGATAATCGAGCTGGCCGACAGTTTCCCCCCGCAGCCCAATGGATTTATGATAGCACTGTCAAGAAAATGAGCCGGAATGACACAGTAGCTGACTTTAGCTGCAAATAATGTGATAGGCCGTACAGTGGCTGTGCAGCAGCTGCTGTCATCGCAGGTAATAGGCTATAAAGAAGGCTGATAGCAATACCTGTCATTGCTTAATGGCTGACTTCACTGAAGAGCTTTTGTGGCCTTTAACATGGAGATAATAGAAGATACAACAAATTTTACAGCTTCCCGCCTTGCATTCATAATTTATTGGTGCAAGGCAACCGCACAACAAGGACAACAGCCTCCAAACGGGTGTTGGAGAGGAGTTTGATGGGTCAGTCAGGAGAAGGAGTTGCTGGGCAGAAGATGACGGAGCTCCCAGTGCAGCAATGCTCTTCAGGAACTTGAATGGCAGTGACAGCAGAGAGAAAGCTCAGCAGTATTTTCTGAGCTGCCTTGGAGTTTCTCTTTAAGCCATCTAACTCTTGTTGAGTAATTGCTAACATGAAGACTTTGTGGAACAGTTTCATATGATGAATGATGCTTGATCTTTTTTCAGCTGATGGGATGGAGCTCCAGTGGTAATGTGGAAACCGCGAGAGGAAGTGATGTCAGTGCCTAGAAGGAACTCGGGTTTGCCTGCAAACAGGTATGTCCATCATCTTTATTACTATTTTTCATGTAACCTGTCAAAAAATCATTGCACACAGAAGGAGGAAGATGATGGGAAGGCATGACTGCAGTGGTGACGTACCAAACTGCCATGACAGCGGGTCATCTTCAGCGATGAGTCCCATTTTTCCTCGGTGGAGTCGACCAACGAATCTGTGTTTGGAGGCACCGTAATAAGCACCAAGTTTGTTGTCTAGTGTCACATGTCCAGAAGGCCCTTCAAGGTGTGAGGTGCACTTTTGTACAATGACAGATCACCTTTGGTCTTCACTCTCACTCTCCAGTGCACTATTCGAACAAGACAACACTCTGTCTCAACAGCTTGCCTTGAAGACACATATACTATGCCACGGCCAGTCATATCGCCAGACCTTTCCCAGATTGAAAATGTGTGGGATGCTGTTGGACAAAATCTGCTGGAACTGAGTGAGAACGTTCAAGCTACATGGGCTGGATCATTGCAGGACACTATTAGGTGTGTTATATCCATCACTAGTTGTGTTCTATGCCATACTGAAAGACACTACATCTGTATTCTTAATTTATTGTTCCTGGTAACCTTTATCTTCCTTCTCAACTGCACTGCAAACAGATATTTAGATCTATTTGTATGTCTGTCTGCCTGTTTGTCTGTCTTGCAATATTTGGACACGTAGACAAACTCCATCAGTAGTGTGAGATTTAAAGAATCTACTTTCCAAGTTCTGTAGTTGGTTGGATTTCTTTAAGCACTGCCCTACCCCTCACCAACTATAGCACACTGTTTATCACAGTCTGATCAAATGTTGTCATATCACCCACCCCTTCCTTCCACACCTGTTCCTACATGATTTGCTGGGCTTTCTTTGCCTTTTTTCTTCAATAAAAGATGCAAAGAAAAAAGTGAAAATGCTCATATACCCTCACACGTATTCATGCTCACTGCAACCCACAGACATATCCTCTCACCCTGTGTGTGTTCAAGCAGCTCTGTGTTACTGGACAGCCTCATATATCACCATCCTTCATTAAAAATGCTAGCAGCCACAGCGTGGCTACATAAACACAGGGGTCTAGGCCACGCTCTCTCTCTCACCTCTCACTAGAGGACTTCAAAGTCACTCCAGCCGCACAGCTCTCTGATGAATGCTCCCATCTGCCCGCCTGATGTATGTCTCCGTCGCCCCCACTCCAGTGTGGAAATGGCCCCGGCCCATCCGCAACCTCTGCTGAGAACAGCCATTTGTTAGTGGTTAGCTTGCATCTGGGAGCCCCCAGTTCTAATTCCGTACGCAAGCCCATCAATCCTTTTAACACAACACTTCGGCAAAGTCATTCTGGCACGTTACTAATGCTGCCTATTATTAACTCTATTAAATGTAACGCCATATAAGTAGGCCTCTGAAAGTGGATCGTTTTGGATCCGCAGTTCTATTAGAATGGAGTGTCAATTTATGAATAGGATGGTTTTAGTGGTAAAGTGGTTAGTGTTGAGGTAATGGGTGGGAGGCTGAGAAGACCATTTAATTTTCAGTAATACACTTACGCTCACATATGCTAACGTATGCACACACAAATCTCCAGTGAGCTTTTCTTTTTAGGACACTTTCTTAGACCCTAAAGCTTGGACTAAATTGAACTTTTAGAGGTGATTCACATTCTATCTGTCTGTCTGTCTGTCTGTCTGTGTCTGTGTAGGGTGTCCACATAAGAGCAATAGTAGTGGGAATATGTTTATCTTAGTAACAGATTGCATCATGCATCAAGTTTTGTAACATTATCTGCTCTGTTCATTAGACGTCATCCAATGGCAGTGGCTCCCTCTGAACGGGACAGGTGACAGGTGACTTGGTTTTTGTTGGTCTACGCGCTTTTGTTTTCAAACAGCAAACCCACAAAACCTTCTGCAAAATTAAGATGAATGTCTGACATTATTGGCAACAGAAAGACAATTCTTTCCCACCAGTCTTGACTTCTCTATTATGTCCAAAGATTAGCGGCATGCACAGTGTAGAAATTACAGCAGCTGCAAGACATAGCCTTCTCTTCCACCGATGCAGAGGGTTCATTTTTGTTTTTAAGAATTTGTTAATTGAATTTTTATCCCATTTTCATGAAGCCAGTGCACCTGGAAAAAAGCGTCAGCTGTTACATCCGCCTCAGGATGACATTGGAAGTGATATCTGAGATGAACCATGAATCTTGCCATCTTACCACCCAAAGAGATGGTGAAGCAACATGACCCTGGATTCAAACTCAAGATCCACTCAGCCACTCCGTCAATTCTATATGTTGTAAACAATTGATGTCTGAATAATACACTATTAGTAGCAAATGAAAACCCATGTCTGCAGTCAGTTACAGTGTTTTTTTGTTTTGTTTTGTTTTGGGTTTTTTTTCAGACATCATCTGGTTGCACAGAATCTGGAAAGCAAAGTGTAAACTGCCTCCAAGTTTCACATTCACTCATGGGGATATATTTGACTGGTATTCAGTTTCCCGTCCAGTGCCAATGAGCTTTTAGAAGGAAAGAAAGGAAATAGGTAATTGTAATCACTGTCCATTACTCAGTGAGAGAAGCAGTGAGGAGCGAAGAGGAGAAGATGAAATGGAGAAACAGTGGAAAGAGAAGGAGATGATTGGAAGGTCAACAGTGCAAGGCACATGTAGAAATTAATTCCCCACTCTCTGGAAAAGAATATGTCTAATTCTGTCAAGCAGTCTGATAGAATCAGCCTGACTACATGGATGAGGTGAGGCTATGCACCCGTGGGGGTAGAAGCAGGAGGGGTGGGGAAAGAGAGAGAAGGAGAGATGGAGGGAGAGCTAATGAGAATGGGATGAAGAAAATACGAGTAAAAAAGGAAATGGAAAAACATGAGCAGAAAGTGGAGAGGAAGGCAGTGGAGGTTAAAAAAAAAGTAAAATATCCAAAAAAACATGTTAAGTGTACTGAGGGCAGCAGGTAGAAAAGTAGTATAGGACATTAAAAGGTTTGGGACAGTACTGTTTTGTGTCGTTTAAGGACTTCATCCATGCATGTTTAGAAGCTCAATGCACAACTTTTTTGCCTACTTTGTACTAGATTTAGTAACACGCACATAATGGTCATTAACAAACATTAGCTGTCTGGCTATAAGCTGCTGCACAGTATGCAGCTATGGCTGTTACTCAGTGTGTCCACACCTTCTATTTCACCTTATAATGACCACGTGAGGGGCTGTACAAGCTTTTATATATGAGTTATAATCAGGGGCTTAGAGTGTCACAGCAGTCTAATGCACTAGCACTACGATCCCAGGATTACAGGTTCGAATTCACGCTGCATGCCTTTGGCAGCCAGAGTCTGACGAAGCAAAATTGGCTCCATCTCTCTGGATGGGTAGATGGCCCCACATCACACCCAGTGCAGTGCTGGCTGGCACAGGCATCTGTTAGTTGTTGTATCAGAGCTCGGGCCCCGGTGCTTTCCTCTGAAGGTATTGGCTGACTTGGGTCGCCCAGTAGTGATGCAATGGCGGCAGTTCTAAAAGAGGTGGTTGCTGGCTTCACATGTATCGGAGGTAGCATGTACTTGTCTTCACAGTTCTAGTGTCGGGAGCATCATATGTTATGGGGTTGTGTAATTAGCACTTCCAAATGTAATAAATAAAGTAAGAATTATGGTTAACAATATCTTGTGATGTTGATGACATTAGGTCAGATACATTCTGATTTAAAATAAAACCCTTACTCATGTTTCAGATATGGCCATTTTTTATATCTTATACAAAGCATATCTTGATATATTGATATTAAAATATATATTGTCCAGCCTTAGAAATATGTTACTCGTTTTGCTCAAATGTCTACCTTAATTTGCCACTGCAACTTTGAAGAGCTTTTCTTCTGAATTTGTGTAGAATTGACAGTAGAAGTTGAGGAGGATTAGGAACATTAGTATGGGAACAGCACAAAATATCAGTTTAGAAATGCCAAGTAGCTTCTAACAAAAAGAGGACTTGTGTCTTTGGTTGAAGGCATATGTCATGGCTGCTTTACCAGAGCTTCAGAACGAGATATTTCTCTGGGTAAGGATGTTCTGGTATTGGTTTCCCCTCCGCAAAGTGGTAATGAATTCCTTTTGTCTTTATTGAATGCCTAGGAGGAAGATACAATGAAATTACTACGAAGATTATTACTACAGGGTTACAACAAAGGCAACAAGTGATGATTGTGTGGAATAAAAATAAACGAAATATTGCAGTCATATATTGCATTTTATTTGTTCCTAGAAATCATTATGCTTTCTCTGAATGCCTAGAAGGCCCGGGTGATTCCCCCACTGCTGATGTTTCTAAGTAGTGCCATAGCTTCCAACTGTCAATCTCTGATACCTTCTACAGTGTTCTCTAGCAGTGTTTCTCAACCCTGGTTCTACAGGCACCCCTACCCTGTATATTTTAGAGCTTTCCACACTCCTTGCACACCTGATTCAGTTAATCACCTCATTAACAAGCCCATGGTTGCATGGAATTGCATGGTTTGTTTTATAGCTAAAACATGCAGTGCAGGGGAGCCTCCAGAAGTTTCAGAGAAACTGCTATATAGAACTGTCTAATCATTAAACCATATAAGTGTCCAAATGTTTCTTTCTACATAGAAAGTATTTTGTAAATTGCTTTCTATGATTTCTATATTGAGACATTGTCTGTAGAAAACGTCAAGAACCATTTTTTACACGTATGCTTGGCCTACATACAAAAGATTTTTAAGACTGCGTTGAAAGGAGTTTACAGTCTCTTTCTTGCACTGCTGTAATTAAGTCTTGTCCCCTGTGGGTAACTGGACATCGCCCTGGTCGTTTGCTGTAGCTGGTTGTCCAGGCCCACCGTGCTGCTGCTTTATCAGATCGTGCTACATCACCTCTGGATTGCTTTGTCAATAAGCCGGCTAGGCTTGACCTGGCTTTGGCATCTCTAACCAGTCACATTGAGTGACAGCCAGGAGATGGTTGATAATTCAAAGAAATTGGAAGTGTGAAATCTTTAAGGGCCACTTCTTACTGCCGCCAAATGCCAGGGTATCTCTCCATCAGCGCGCTCGCTGTGCTCTCACAAGCCCGGGCATTGTTAATGGTGGCCTGTCTGTCCGTCAAGCCCCTGCTTCTGCCAGGATTTATCCCCTGTTTGCCTCCTTATCTCTGCTGGCTGGATGCACTCGTGGGGCCTAGAGGCACTAGAGGTTGTGTGTGTGTGTGTGTGTGTGTGTGTGTGTGTGTGTGTGTGTGTGATTGGATTGAGGTAGTAGGCTACAAGCTTCATTTCATTCCCTCTTTCTCTCTTGCTTTTATATTTTGCAGAAGATGTGGCATCCTGGCAGGTATTGTGCTCTCTACGACTCATTCTAGACCTTGACCTGTAATGCCTGGGCCACACAACAGGAGCGTTAGGGTGATTTTCAGGAACATTCAGGCCTCACGATGATTAACCCACTCAACACATTTGAAAAATCCGTGTTACGGACGCAAATACGAGCCTACATTGTCGAGGCTTAGTGAGGACCGAACAGGTCAGAAAGCAGCCAGTCAAAGGCTTCTCTCATTCCTATGTTGCTGTGGTGACCAACGAGACGTCTGACAAATCGTCCAGTGCTTTGTAATAGAGGGAAAAATCCTCTTCATTATATCGTCATTTGAGGTGGAGATACAGATGTTGCCGGAATTTTTTAAACCATATGGGGGCACATATGGAGGTTTGGAACAGTAAAAGTAATTCATCAGCATAAAATGTTTTAACCCAAATGCTTCAATGAGTATGAAGCTGTAGATACTAAAATATATTAACTAACACTTTAAATGACTACAGGAAGTCAGAGGACAAAAACAAATTGCAGACTGTTTATATTTGGTATCACTCACATTTTTAGTATTGATTAAGATTAGATCTATTCTGCAGTGTGGTCCAGGAAAGTGGGGGCCAGGCCTAAGCTCTAATCCGATGCAGCAATGCCACAAAAACGATTTTCGTTATGATAACAGATATTTAGTGTTGTTGATCATATCTCGACACCGATCAGATCATATTTACATGTTTTGAAATGTTGGTTGTCGTGTCTCACCTCTCCTCAACATGCCACACTTTCACCTTGAAAGTCAGACAAGCAGTCGCAAAGACACACTGAGGAGACTTTACTAGAATGAGTGTGATCTATGAATACTTTTCATTAACAGTTGGAGATCTAGGTCATTTTATTACCTTTTCAGCCTAATTAGAGTTTGACAAATCGTATTGCCACAGAAAAATTGGAATTGGAAGTTAATTATTACAATGATAATTAGGTTTATGATTAAGGAGTTAATAAAAGAAACACATTTTCACATTCTTAGATTTACAGAGATGAGATTTGTGATCGACTTGTGGATTCAGCGCATGGCAACACGCATGTCTTTTTGAAGTTTTCCGCTGCAAATATGCACACGACGTTCATTTGTCCTTCCACCCAATTAGGGCTGAGTTATCGCTCAGAGTGGAAATGTAAGATAATGTATTAATTAGCATCATTAGCATGAGCAATTACTGGAGTGAAAACACTTGCTTTTGTGACGAGGAAAAGGCTTGCAGTGTTCAGATAGTGTTTGAACATGTGGCGTTAAAAGCGAGAAGTTTGATAGAGATATAACACGAGGAATGCTGAAGCTGCAAGGAGGCAGCAAGGCAGCACTGCTGTGTTTAGGGAGATAATCTGAAAACATATCAAACAGAATACAATATACATAAATAATTAGACTCCAGTTACAAGTGCAGAATATTTACTTCAACAAGGATTCAAGAATTCAGAAGTGGTTCTTGTTGTGTGAGCTATTCAGACACATGACTTCCAATTTCTTATGAAAAGATCATTTGGAAATGGGTAGATTTGAGTAGATTACTCTCTTCACTGCATCCACACAGGCTGTTATCAAGATCACCTAGTCGTTAAATGCTTCCTATCCCATTTTTGTTGCTTTTGTCACGTTGCTTTTGGCTAATATTAAATGTATTTATTACTTTAATTGTGCATAGTTAATACGAAGTTATACAAATAATTAATTGGTCTGTATAAAGACGTTTGAGAGCAGATGTTATCTTGGGATTGAGGTTGAATGCTGGCCAGCCAGCTCATGGCAAGGCAATGCGAGTTATTGACATTATTGAGTTAGAAGGTGGTTTGGTAGTGGGTGCCAGATAGATGAGACTTTGCATTTTCGACATTGTGTTTGCATTTAACATTCCTCTCGGAGCCCCAAGTCACATACTTTCAAAGACAGGTGAAATCTGGTCTGCATAGGAGGGACATAGCATTTGAGTCCTATGGGAGAACTTTCACTAAAGCTTTTTACTCACAGTCCTCGCCCCGAACTCAAACATAGATCATAGTACAGTGTAAAACATGGAATAACATGTATAAGGGTTTGATATGGCAACAGTGACCTACTTTGGAAATATTAATCCAGCCACTACAGATGTTTTTAAAAAGAAAAATAGTTTAATGTTAATTTGAATGTCTTCATGTAGGTTCAGTTATGAGAACTTTGTCACTAAGTTAAGATCCATCCCATGTAAAATCTCTTCCCTTGTTATGACAGTGTTGCTCTGCATCAGTGATTGAGTGTCAGCCACTTGTTCCAGAGGAAGCAGCCTCCTAAACCCAATTCTAGTGCTTCAGAGCTGCGAGGTGAGTGATGAACTGCGCGGAACAGGATGCGTTCCCCTCAGCCCGCACGCTGTCACTCACCATGCCAACACCATACATGCTGTAGCCAGGCCGCACTCACTCCACTTGATGGAAACTGGAGGTGGGAGAGATGGAGAGAAGAAGAAAAAAAAAAAAACCCAAATGGAATAAAGAGAGATGGGAGGATGGAAAGGAAATGAGGGGGAGAGAGAGAGGTAAAGGGGGGAGAGAAAAAAATGGATGCTCCACATCTGTTAATCCAAAGGAGCTTAGTTTAGAGACAGTGTCCTCTGTTTGCTTGTGTGGAGGAAAGCCATTCAGAGAGCAAGAGCGGGAGAGATATGTTCCATATTTAGCTACTGAGATGTTTAAAGTCTCTGTCACAGCGAAGTGAGTTCCCAGGCCGACACATCTCAAGCTGTTCAAATACCCATTAGGATGTTTTGTTTCCTTGTATGTACTGACAGGAACCCAAAAAAAAAAAAGAAAACAGAAACAGTAGAGGTATGAAGTGGTGGGGGTTGCTGGGGAGGCTGGGAAAAAACGACGGAAATTTATCAAGAAACTTCTGTGCTATTTAATGATCCTTGTATGCAGAGGGGAAGACCACGGAGCGCTCCGCCGCTGCCAAATACCGATCCCCTAACTTAATTTCCTGCTCAATTGCTGTTTTATAGTGCATAGTACAGTGATACCAGCTAGTAATATAGAAAACAGATTGCCTGCGCAGCCGAGTGGAGCAGACTGTTGCAAGGATGTGGAGGACCTGTAGTCTCCAGGGGGGCTTTGGCGGGTGGGCTCCACTAAACCAACAAAGCCAGGCGCTCCTGTCTTCCCTGACTGGCAGCAGCTGGCTGGGATGCAAAGAGAAAAACGTACTGGAGGAGAGGTGTGCCACAATAACAGAAACGCTTGTTTTAAATAGTAAAGTTTCTATTACACCGTGGAGATATCTGCAATTTCACAATGTGCTGGATGACTACAGTTACCAGGTCACTTTCATTTGCTCAGCTGTTCGCGTCTGATGCGCATCTTTGAGAACTCTGTTGTCTTGCTTGGGAACGCCCACATCTGTATAAGTTGTGAGGTGTTATTGTGTGGATAAGGTTGAACACTGGCCAATGTGCTCATGGCAAAGTGAGTTCAAGCGAGGCATGACGATGGGTGTATGATGGATGTGTCATGTGGGTACTGGGAATAAGGCATAGAAGGCATTACTACCCACAGTGGACGACACAGTGGGTGGTAATGATCATGTTCAATGATTATTATTCAATGCAGGAGTCCCACATGCATATTTCACAGGCCAGTTCAGCCTTCTGTTGCTTCCAAGGGATTTGCTAAAAGTCATGGGACATGATAACTAAGTCCTGTCTCATGACTTTTGGCATGTCAATAATTCTTTATTCAATCAGACAACAACAGTTCACTTTTTGCAAAGCTCAATATTGTCAATGACAGTGGACACTTGTTAGGATAAGCTTTCATAATTGTTTATGTAGCCATTCATGACGTTTTGACAACTGCCAGATTGTGTCTTACTGACAGTAAGTAAAAAAGAGCTGCCCTGCCCAGGTTATATTGGAGTACGGCATGTTATGTACACTGCTATACAGTACAGATGTTTCACTTTATGAATCTTACTAGTTTACGTAGCAGGTACTCTGTACTTGTGTTCACCCGGTGGATATGTTTCCGTTAAGCATTGATGGTTCAGAGTGTCTTTCTTATGGTGTTCCTCCACTCCTGTACTCACCTCCCAGGAGTTGGAGAGAGGTGTATTCATATGTGGTGTGAAGCCGCTGGAGAGAGTGTGTTTGAACTCAGACAGGTTGTCAGCGTAGCCCACCTCCATACATCATCGTGTGGACTTGGCTCATACGCACTCCAACTGCCTCTACTTTGCAGTGTTCCATATCTTCCCCGCCTCATGTTTATAGTGACTAATATCATTGGGATGTTTCTTGCTAGACTGTCTGGACTGTTGGAAAGTGAATGTAGTCAGTAGAAGCTATTAGCACACTTTATAGCCCTGATCAGTAATCCCTGAAACTGTACCACAGCTGTGCGAGGTGTCATTGTTTAGCAGCGCTGGGAGGACCGTTAGTTAACTCGTAGAACCCGAGATCTGCTCTTTGCATATTCTAGGCTTCATAAATCAGGATCAGAGTAACCTACAGACATGATACACATCACACACACTCACATACTCATAACAAACTACAAAAATGTCCTTTATCTATTGGTGAGTATTCCTGCCTTAAAAACAGCTACAATTCATTTGATTCCAACAGAAATAAATCCCAGTTTAAATGCCAAAGGAACATCCATGTTGACTGCTCTGTCTGTGTGTACATGCTCAACCTGCATATAGACTCTGGCTGATCAGCAAGAGGTGCTAGTAAAGCTAACGTCACCTGCCCCAATTTTGAGTTACAGAGGAAAACAAGACGAAGGAACAGGTGTTTAAATTTCAGAACAAATCTCCTGAGAAGGGATAAATACTTATGTATACATAGCATAAAAATAAAGGACATTCACAGTATTTTTTATTTGATTTGGACAACTGTCACGTTATTATTGGTATAAATATCCTTGTCAATATAATCATTACAAACAACTCATCAAAACTTTTGCATCTTCAGCTAAAATAATTCAAAATCAATTTCAAACAGGATTTCTGACAAAATGATTTTTGTCCTTTAAGCAAAAATACACAAATCTTTAAATTCTGTTAATATTTACATCTAAATGAAGATACATTTGAGTAGCCAAGGATCTCCTGACAATAACAATATCTGGCATATGTGACTGTGTCCTATAAAAGTACAAAAATGACTATAAACTCTCCCACAGTAACTACAGAAATATCCCACAAACATGGCCTAGGATTCTATTGGTTACATGAAGGTGTCCACTGTAGTTTGCTGTTGTTATTTGCATGTATTGTTGCCATGAGAATCTTTGTGAAATCCTTCAGACCATTTCTGATTGTCTTTCAGACTGATGTAATATGCAGAATGTTGGGAAATGGAAATGTATTTATTTCCCAGCATCCTATGTACTGCTGTAAACATAGCCACTGTAGTGACAACTTAGTGACAGATCAAACTGCAGTTTTTCCTTATAACAAATGAAGCTGATCAAGAATTGTGTGTTCTGAAGGCAGTGAATCACCCCTGAAATTCATTCAGCACTCCCTTGTGACTGGCCTCATTGCTCCTGTGCAGCCTCTTATTCATCAGGGTATCATTGGCTTACACTCAAACACTGAAGCTCAGTCTGTCACTTAAAATGTGTGTAAAATGTGTTTTCTTCAGAGATTCTCACATTGGATTATTTTTGGACTGAAGACCATGATACAAACACCTGCCTCTTTCAGACAGTAGGCTTCTTCATCAGAACCAGTTCCAGTTCAGTGTCCACAAGTGTGTTTATAGTGTATAAATGGGTTTAGACTTTGCCAAAAATGCTAATGCATCAGCCTTAGGCGTTTGCCACTGGATCAGTCATAGGGCAATCTTCTAATGTTTCAATACCCTTGTAAAAATATTCTGACTGTGCCCCCAGTGTCTGAAATATACTTCTTCTATTTCCACTGCAGCTATGGGACTAATGAAGCTAACTCTATTTAGCTCACGCTAACTTAATTCTGAATTAAATCTAAATCATTTTGGAGAAGCAATTTGTTTTTATATCAGAACATGATTAAACTCAATACAAGTGTTTAAATTCTGTTAATGTTTACATTCCAAATTAAGTTATTTAAGTAGCCTAGGATCTCTTGACATTAACAGTATCTGGCATGTATAAGTACTTTTTTAACGTTTAGTCAAATAAAAGTATGTCTGATTATTGGCCTAAGTTTCGAAACTCTAGTTATTAGAATCAGAATTAGAAATACTTTAGGAATCTCAGAGGGAAATTGCAAGGGAGTGCTGTAACAGGCTGCATGCACCATTCCACACATGCACACTATTATGCACAGTATCATAACATTAGTAAATACCATAACATTAGAGTAGAATCAAGTGAACATACTAATGCCTCTGCTGACAAGGTATATGGAGATGCTATTTTTCTTTTTCAGCAGGACTCAGCACCTGCCCACAGTCCCAAATGTCTTTTATATCTTATGAAACATTCCAACAATTTTAGAAACTGGATTTCTTATTTCCATGAGCTCATATAAGTCATAATGATATAAAAAAAACAGCTTGATTTATTTCCCTTCATGTGTAATGAATATTTGATATGTTACCTTTTTGAACTAAACTATGAGTAGAAATTAAAAGATGAGCGAAGTTTGGCACCAGATTTATCCTTGATATTTTAACAGTTTAACATAATAAAGTAAGAACATGCCAAACCAGGTGTTGGACTATAATTATACATATGACTTCTTCAATTTATTATACTTTTAGTAAAATTTGTTGAATGTTTCCTCACCATCTGCTGGAAAAAAGATTTGGCTCTGTAAATAGGGAAAAAACAGAAGGCTCCTGCAACTACACCAGCAGGGGGTGTTCCTGTTTGTGCACAGGTGGAAAAGGAAGGACAGGGGACATGTGCATGAAAACATGTTTTACACACAATTAGAGATGTCAGAGAAACAGATGAAGAGCAAAAGGTTGCACCATCACAAACTTCTTTTGTTCTGGAAGCCAGTGCTCATGCATGAAGTTGGGGGCAGATCTTCTGAAGGAACACTGAAGGTAGGGGTGTGGTTGCGGTGGTGTTGAATTCAAATATTGTTCAGTGGTCATTGTCTAGAATCATGCACATTTCCTTTAAGGAGAGGCTTGGAAATGGATAAATAGCCTATATACTGGTTAAACATTGATATACCATCAGATACTACCTATTTTAATATTATTATTATTGTTTGTTGTTGCTTTTATCTTTACATACAGCATCTCTTTAGATCCCATAAATGTTTAATTGTGAATGAACTAAAAGAAATCATCTCAAAGGATATGGGGGATCAAATCATATTAACTGGCAGTAAAGTCAAGATCCAGAGTACATGATACCATGTCAGAGATAAGAAGTAATATAGTACGGGTGAGGACTCTATGTCCTTTTATCGTACTTTTTCCATGAGAGCATTTATTATCTCTGACCATAAATAGATACACAATTAGATTATGATTTCATTTACATGCCTGTGAAAGTGTTGAAGCTTTTATTTCCACAAGCTTCTCCAACAGTTACTTGCAAAGCAGCCTCAGGGTAGAGAGATGTCGTGAAGGAAAAAACTGTTTATCTTACGTTCCTGCTGACATGAACATCCGGTTACTAGCATCGCGTCAAACTCTGAAATGAACCACGGGGTCAAATTTGTTTTGATAGATGCTATATGGCTGCTGCATATGTGGTGGAGACATCCAATCAGCAGGCCCTTTTTTCACACAAACCCATAACATATTTCTGCTCAACTGGCGCGCAAGGTCAGCAAACATATGTATTAGTCTTGGAAGCGCACTTTTATAGAGCGCACGTCACTCCAAGCCCGACGAAGCGCCTCTCCCTTCTCCTGTTCTTACCAGATTTACATATTTGTTTTGACTAATGTGCTGTTACAGGCCACTAAAGACCCATAATAACACTGTTTGGGTTTCAGTAATGGCTGGTGCCAAGAACCGCACAGTAAAATAAGACATGGATGGGATACAGTTGTCACAAGGATTTTCATGGCCGACGAGGATCTGGAGTGTTTAAACATTTTCTTTGAGAAATGCACCCGGTCGGTCAGCTTATCTCTCAGATCAGCTCTGTACGGTTCTCATGACTCTTCTGCGTTCCCATGTAGAAAGCTCCACTGGGAAGTGTGCATGTGTGTGTATGTGTGGGTTCTGAGGAATGCAGTCATTATTATGTGATACATTTTTTTGGAAGCCTTTGTTAGCTTCTTTAGCGTTCCACAGATCCAAAGTTGAGGAAAGAAGCAAAGTCATGTGACGAACTGGACAATAATTGAACACCGTGTCATGGACAAACCTCTGAGCATGATACAATTCATGTGTGACTTCAGGACTTAATCACTTCTAGGACAAATTGCTTGTTTATATGTGCTGGTCAGTATTATATTGCTGATCAAAGGCAAAATCGGGAAAAAACGTTCAGGAAATGAGGAAAAAGTTGCATTTGTGTTCCAGTGGGTGGGAGGAAATTGCACATCCCTGTGGGCAGAGGTAGGCTGTAAAAGAATTCCCCTCAACTCTTGCAAATCCCTCAAACCACACAAAGCAGGCCACTGCCAAGACCTGCCCGAACATGAGTGGTCCAAGACCTGACCCTTGAGGCAATGCCAGTCAAGCCACTTGTCACAACAGTCCTACAGAACGAATCCCCTGACCTTCACATCTTTATCCCCAAGCTTGTTTCTCCTTCCTCCTGCTTTCTCCTGTCATGGGATAGTGAGAATTATCTTTTGCTTCCAAAATGCTTCAAATGTTTGCTGTTATTAATAGCCACTTTGGCTGAAGAAGTGGTTTGATTCACGCCTCTTCAAGTTTTTTTGTTCTGATGTCATGTTTTTTCTCAAAGGCTGTTGCAAGGAAAGGTCCAAGGATATTTTTCACACGCTGACTTACATAGCAAGTCTCCCTGACCACCCCCCCACCCCCTACCCCCCCCTACCCCACTAATCTTTTTGGTCTTGAATATGAAAACATTCTCGTGTACAGCTCACTTGAAAAGGAACAGCAGTCTCGAAGGAAGTTTGTTCATTTTATTTAGTGCTTGGACGCAATGTTCTTATGTCCCTGTCACCTTTTGCTAGTTTATCTTGCTCTGTGGTTATATTTGGAGACTAATAAATCATATTTGTTCTCTCCAAGGTATATGAGTTGACACATGCTGTCATAAAAGCTGGATCCACTACCAAAGATAGATGGGGGGAAATTGGTCCGGCGTTTTAAGCCAATCGTTGAGCCGTTTTATTTGATTTTCCAAACAGCTTTAAAAATGTTGCCTCTCTTACAGTAATAATTTTATATCACAGTATAACTCCAGGCCATCGCTTAAGAGGTCCACTTGTAAATGTTTAAAATGAAAACACTAGTACTCTCTGTGTTTGCCTATCCTTTTCCATAGAGCGAGCTCTGCCAAGCTATGTTAACTCCATTAGTAGTACCCGACTCTTCTTCAAACAGTCCAACCCCCCCCAGTTATGCACTTTTTTCCCTGCAGTGCTGTGTTTGTGCATTGAAGGCGATGCGAAAATCGAGCATGAACTTCAAGCAAAAGGTTAATGCTATTCACTGTTTTTCTTTTTCTGGCTTATTTTCTCGTGGGCTGAACCACCCACTTAGCTTAAGGTCACAAGCTGAGGCTAATGCCGCACAGAAGAGACTGCCCGCAAAACTTGCTATCCCCATGATTAGCTGTCCCACTGGCCTACAACACATACCAGCTTGCATTGCCAAGTCAAATAGCACATTTAGTGAGTTGGAAGTAAGATTTAAGTGGGCCAGCACAATGAAGCCAAGCCCTCTCATCTTTTTAGTCCTAGTTTTCTCTTTGTGTGCTAGACTGTGAAAACTGCTCTTGTTGGAGAGAGTTAATCTTCATTTTTCCTTTTTTTTTTCTCCGGTAGATTATTTGGAAACAGGTCAGTTGAGTGAGCTGAAAACTCTACCCTTCAGGAAAGAGAAAAGAGGCAGTTATGCGCTACAGTGCTTTCGCTGTATCCCTTCATCGCCTCTCTTCCATCTCCTCTTTCTCTTTTTCGTTCTTTCTTTCTCTCTTTCAAATGCTTTGCCTCCCTCTTTATGTGTGGATAAGAAACACTTCCATGGAATTCTATGGCCGAGTGCAGGCCCTTGATGTGACAGCTTTTGATTCTTAAACCCCATTTTTCTTCCTGACATTATTTTTGTTCCACCTCTCTCTGGTTATTTCAAAGGAGGGCGCAATAAGTTCATTGATCCTGACTCCTTTCACCTTTCGTTTCTTCCTCTCTGCCTCACTGACGCATGTACATTTACAGCATTAATCATCCGTGCCACACTAACAGATTTTTCCAAACTTGTGGGAAGGCGTTGCCGAAATACAGTGTACAGCGTAACGCAAAAGTTTGGGCACCATGATCCAATTACATGTTTCGTTTAATTCTCACTGATTTTAAATAAAGTGAAAATATAGGTGAATAAATCCCCTACAGGAAACATCTGTGTGACGTTTTAGGCAAATTGTTTAGCATAATTTCTGCTTATCTGCTGAAATTTAACATATTCAACAATAAATACTAATAACATTTTTCAGTCAGTTTTTAAAACTTTTTTTTTAAGTTAGTCAGCAAATTCATTTCAATTTCAATTCATACAGGTAAATAGTTAATCTTCCAATCTCACTGAAATGGAAAGTCTTTTACTGTTCACACTTTACATGCTACCCCTAGGCCACAGTTATAAACAGACATGGCATTAACTTCAACTGACGATGATACTCAACTGTACATATCAGCCAAACCTCATGATAAATCTAGATTTAAGTAAATTGGGGACTGTATAAAAGATGGGAAAACTTCATATCTTCCTCCTTCAGAGGTTTTGGGTTGTAAAACAGAAAGAAATAAATGATCAGATTTAATGTTAGATGTGGCTTATTTATCTTGGTGTCATAATTGATTCAGATAATATCATAATTTGACCAACGCATAGGAAATTTTACTGGGACAGCTTTTTTCATCTTTGTTTATAATATTTCCTTAAAAAATCCATACTTTTCTCACCTCTTGGATAGATTATTGCAATGCACTTATTTTGTTCGTGCAGGAAACTAAATAGACTTCAGTTCAGTTCAAACAGCTGCAGCTAGGATCCTAACTGCAACTAGAAAGGTTTACCATGACAATCTTATCAGCAATGCACTGGCTTATGGTCAAATTCCAGATTGATTATAACATTATTTTACTTGCATATAAAGCCCCACACAGGCTTGCTTCTGAGTATATTCGAGATCTAATTTCCCATTATGATCCATCATGTTCACTCAGGTCACAGGCTGCTGGCTTCCTATTAGTTCCCAGAATTCAGAAAACATCAGCAGGGGGAAGAGCATTTTCTTACAAAGCCCCCCAGCTCTGGAATAACCGTCCAGGTAATGTTTGGGACTCAATCTTCAAGTCTAGACTGAAAACTCACCTGTTCAGTGTAGCTTTTGGTAATTAATGTCTCGCCTTAGGAATGTTAAATGCCCACACAGGTCACCAACTATCATGCTTCACTCAAACTCACTCCCAAGATGACACAAGTCGTTCCCTGAGGTTTTCATCCAAGTTACAGATTTCAGAGTTATAAAGTATATGAAGGTTTTCTAAAACAGTGCTAATAGCATTTTTTCTTCTGAAAGGGAAGGTAGTTTACACAGCAACAAGAATTTGCTAAATGTTGGCGCACAGCTTGGAACCTTTAACTGTATTCAGCTCCACAAGCACCTGAGATCAGGTGTTGGATGATCAGTTCTTAACCACAAACTCCTCTCCATCTCATCCCAAAGGTGTTTGATGAAGCTCCATCACCCCAGAGAAGAATTTCACTGTTCCGCAGTTCAACATGGGGGGTTTATACCCCTCTACCTAATGTTTGGCATTGGACACGGTGACCTTAAGATCAGAGGACAGATGTTCCAGAGCATTCCATTCCATTGGTACTTTTCTATATAGATTCTGGAAATGATTTATGAGTAGTGGAACACCTCTGTCAGCAATAAGTACTCCTTAATATAACCAAATTCATGGATAAGAAGGCCATAAGAAGGCACTTCTGGACATATACCCTGTGAATACCTACACTCTCCTCTATCCACCATCTGATATCTCCGACAAGTTTTTATGCAGTCATCCCACATATTGCAGCACCTCCCCACCACCACCCCTCCTAGATGCATATGCATATCTGTGCACACTGCCCATCACCTACACATTTTATACGTTGCTTGCACTCAGAATACATCCAATTTGCTCCTGTAAGAGGCAGGAAAACGTAGCAAATCAGGTCCCTAGCGTATATACTGCAGACCCCTTCGTGTAGACAGCATATACAAGCTGAACTGAACAAATTGCATGTGCAGAGATTTAAAAGGGCTTTAATTAGTGACATACTGCATCTTGGAGTAAAAGTAAAGAATTGCAGTTCTCTGCCCTGCACCTCAGCAATGACATCGCTGAGCATTTATACCTGCATACGGAGGTCACGGTATTCTAGATATGGGAGCATCTAGTGGCATCTTAGTGATGTATCTTAGCGATGTAGTGATGATAATAGATAGACAGTGAATGGAAAAATAGCTGCACAAGAAATGAACCTGGAATGCTGATTAGATTTTGTAGCGCTAACATTCCACAATACCCCTCCTAACATATGCTCTTTGATTTCATCGCCTTAGCAGCCCACAATACGATTCTACATTGGCCACCTAGATGAAAAAATTCTCATTTGCACATGGTGACAGCGGCACGCTCTCGTATGCCATGTGAATGCTAAACGCCATATACAAAACCTCAGCAGCACTAGGTACTCTGTGGCAAGCATCTAATGATGGCCTAATTAATCTTTGTGCTTCTGATGACATAAGCATGTTTGGATCATGCGTCTTGGATGAGTGGTTCGCCTATAATGCCAAATTGCTCATCTCCTCACTTACTTCAATGACAGGGGCCTAATGAATCACCATCAGTAGCCCAGGCAGTTTGTTACATTTGCTGAAGGTATGGGACATATCACAGGCGCACTGCAGGAAGTAGGCTTAATCACTTGCTGGAGGGGAGTTAGCATGTACAGTAGCTGTCATTAATAATTATTTAAACCTCAGTTCAGTGTGAGAACATCCAGCTTGTTTTGGAGATTAAGAAAAATTGAACGCATCTGAAATAGAACATCCGAGGCGCGAGCATTGTTTCTGGACCAGGGAATGCTTGTGCCGAGAGTTCGCTATGTTTTGTCAGTTGGGAACGCAGGTCACTCTGGTCCTCCTGAAAATGGTGTTGTGCGGTTAGCTTCAAACTGGTTCAGTCCGCTGCAAGTGTGGAAGCTACCCAGTCCTAGCGTCCTGTGTGGGATTACCTGATTGGTTTATTTTGTCACATGACTGTTTCAATTATGGCCTGTGTTCTGTGTTCTCCTATATGGCCTTGTTCTGTGTGAAAACATTATGATTATGAGCTCCTTCATATCTTCACACTGTGGAGGGGCATACGACTGTATATATACAGTATATAAAGTGTATATAAAGAAGCAATGAAGATCAAATTTAAAGTTGAAAAAAAAATGTACCTGAAATAACCATCTTAATAATTGTTGTGAATAAATTATGATTTATGTGGATTGGGTAGTGTCATAAGGTGAGGGCCTTCATCGGACTTGCTTTTCAGAATGATCTTTTACTCCCACATCCGGCAGAGATTTGACTGCATTCCGAGGGAGGCGAGGGACATTGATTCCGAACACACCATGTTCCATGTGTCCGTTGTCAAGGCGGCAAATCGGAGCTGTGCCCACAAGGTCACTCTAGGTAAGGGACAGGTAAGGTAAGACCGTCGAATTAAGAAAGAGTCCTTTTGAGCCTGTTTGGCTTGTTGAACTTTTGAGGCAGTTGATAGGTTTCAAAGGGCCAAACAATTTCCAGCATCAGCTGTTGCTAAGAAAAAAACGTGGCTGTGTGAGGACTTTGGCCATGGAAAATGACTTTTGGTCAGCTCCTAAAAGATTCTGGCAAACAGTCAGGCGGTTCAAGACTGGAAAGGAGCTCCAACAAACACTGTATACTGTATGCTCCTCCACGTCGAGAAGAGCCAGCTGAGGTGGTTGAGGCAATCTGGTTCGGATGCCTCCTGGTTGTTTCCCTTGTGAGGTGTTCCGGGCATGTCTGACTGGTAGGAGGGCCCAGAGAAGACCCAGGACATGCTGGAGAGATGATATCTCTCAGCTGGCCAGGAAAAGCCTTGGAATCCCCACAGAA
Organism: Acestrorhynchus altus; assembly: GCA_034509495.1. Taxonomy (NCBI): domain Eukaryota; kingdom Metazoa; phylum Chordata; class Actinopteri; order Characiformes; family Acestrorhynchidae; genus Acestrorhynchus; species Acestrorhynchus altus. The sequence continues at coordinate 15,222,351 of CM067522.1, read as the reverse complement.
GAGCTGGAAGCGGTGGCTGTGGAGAAGGAGATATGGGCCCTTTGATAAGGTTGCTGCCCCCTTGACCCAGACCCCAGATAAGCAGCAGATAATAGATGAATGGATGAAAATGATAATTTCATATTGCTCTCAAAAATCTTGAGTCACAAATCAAATGCATTGCAGTTGACTTGCCGTAAACAGAAAATTATAGCCACAAATTCACATTCTACACGTCCGAGTTTACAGAGGAAAGGTGATTAGCGCAAAGTCAGAATGCTGGCACTTCAGATATTACTAGTTTTCCTCGAAGCAGTTCCACATTGCAAACATTTAACCTTTAGAGCCCTAAGCCAGTTTTGTTGTAATGTTCTCATAGTCTGATGTATTTGTTTATTGTTAATAATTGTTAATAAACTATAAAATATATTGTTAATTTAAGTGTTCATAAGAGACAGTCAAACATTTTTTTTCAGGAAATCATGAGCTCTAATGTCTTCATTTGAGAATAAAGGACTAAGTTTTTAGAATAAAGGACTAAAAACACTTTATTCCTCGGAAATCCTGTTGGAAATTGATGATCCAGAGCTGTTTTGAGCTGAAAATGCAAGAATTTTAATGTTATTTGTAATGATTAGATTGACGAAGATATTTGTAATAATAAGTTATATAAGTAATATTTGACAGTGTTCCAAATTGTCCTTTATTATTTTTGTTATTTATGTATGCATCAGTATGATCCTTTCTCAGGATAATTTATTCTGAAATTTGAACATGCACCGGAAAGTTCTTTTGGCATTTAAACTGGGATTTAATATAGTTGGAAACTGTTTTCTGAGCTGGATTATTCACTGATGGTTAGATGGTTAAATGAGGGTAGTCTTGTAGTTTATGATATGTGTATCATGTATGTAGCTTACTCTACATAAGGTAAGGAAGTAAGGTAGCCTAGAAAATAAGATGCAACATGCAATGTTCAGATCCCAGGTTCTAAGAGTTGAGGGTAGTTTTCTAGGAGTGGACATGAAACATCTGGCCTTTTAAATGCTGCATGTCAAACTGAAACGCACACATTTCAGTGTGCTCTGGATTTCTTTAAGCCTTATCTAGTTTGGAGATATGTTTCCTTTTTTCTCAGATTGAAAGAATGAAATAGAATAGAAAACACTACACAAAACCCTGAATGGCCACTTGAGCTGGCAATCGAAAATTAAGTACATGGTCCTTGGGACACTCATCACCAACCACTAGCCTGAAGCAGAGGTCAGGCGCAGTACTAGAAGAGCCAGGAACAAGCTAGAGTGTGGAGCTCCCCGAGTGCAGTGCTGTGGCATTAGTTCAACAGCTAATTTGTGCAGCGCTCGCAGGAGTGAAGGAGACAGGCCTGGCTGTGTGTGCTGGCTGGTGCTGGCAGTGTTGAAGGGGGGAGAGATCAGGAGACCAGGGCCGATTGAGCTGCTGCTTGCGGGGACCAGCTGGTCTTGCACGTCCTGGCAGAGCTCCAGGCCACCCACCCCCTGCCCTATCTTGCTCATTTTCTCTCTCTCTCTCTCTCTCTCTCTCTCTCTCTCTCTCTCTCTCTTCCTTTGATCCTGCTTTGATTGTGATGTATTTCTTAGGGCCAAAGTAGAAAGAAGGAACAAAAAACAGAAAGATTCATCTGGGTTCTCAAAAGTTCAGCTGATTTTTTTGAAGTATATATATATATATACAGATTTCTAAACTTTAACATTCCTTAATAAGAATAAGATTTTATTCTTTATTCTTCTTTATTCTTAAGTTCCTTTTAACCATGTCTATTGGTCCATTGCACATAAAATATTCACACGTATTAAAGGACATGGAGAAATGCAGTTGCGACATATTAAAGTATTGTACCTTCCATGCTCAGAGATTACACCAAGCTAATTGACCTCCAGATCAGCCTCAATTAAATTACTTTCTCCGCTCCCTGTCCTCTTTGCAGGATTACACTCATATTTGCTGGTGATAGTGCACCATGGATTAGCAGTTGCATTTAGACATGCTTATGCTACAAGTTAATGAGATTAGAATGCTATTAAGTTTGCTTGCTTTTTTGCACCCTAATTTCCTCTTGTCAAATGCACTCCTTAACCTTGCTCAGCATCAAAACCTGCCAAGGTTGGATGACTTTGCCTCATTATGAAGAATCCGCACATTTTTATACATAATATATCTTAGAAAAATGTCTAAATGCTTAGATTACCTGGCCAGGATAATGAACTTTGATCCAGTTGCTAAAATGCCTGTGTTGGCCTTGTTAATTAGCCTCTTAAGTGAAATATTTAAAGCCACGATCGTGCGATGTCTGGTTTCTTCTGTTTCATCATGCTTAGATGAGTTTGCATGTAGCTCTAGGGCAGCGCCTTTGTGTGGCGTTTCTTCTAGCTATTGTCAAGAGTGTAATTGCTCTCGACTTCCCAAGCACATATTTTCAAACTGGTGTATGTTACATTACATTAGTCCAGTAATCCACTAAAATGAATGAGTCGACACAAAAAAGTTGATCCCTGAGGGGCAGTTTATTGTTTGGCATGTCAGCAATGATCATCGATACAGTGGAAACACTTGCAAAGAGAAACACAGATCACATGATTAAAATGCAGCGAAAGAAATGAGATATTTATCTGTAGGTAGGTTTGTACTTTTAGATTGGAAAATACATATTCCATATTAGTCATTATTAATGACGTATTACTGATTATGTTACTAAATAACTGAACTAAAATAAAAAAAACACATTTCAGCTGAACCTGTGCAGTACACTCGTTTCACTTTCAGTTTTCTGATCTACATACTATGTACCTGAAATGACAAGTTTAATTATTGTTGTAAATTAATTATATTTTCGTATTGCACTCTTATCAACTTTAATGTTGATAGAGTTCAATGAAATGTGTTTGTTTCCTGACACAGACCTGGCTTCTACCTTGGTTTATAACAATGTTAATCTCCGCTGACTGTACATGGTGATTCACGCCTGTGCCTGTGTGGTTCTTACTTTGTTCTTGACGATATATTTGCTCTTAGATGAGGTCTTCTTTTAAATATCGGCAAAGTGGTTGCACTTCTCAATAACTTGCATCAACAATACATACTTACGTCCAGCTGTTCATACTGATGGTCTTGAAATCTTCAGTTATTTTGAAATAGTTCCCAGAGATATTCCTGACTAGTACAAATATACAGTCATCAATTTCAGATCTGTATTAAGACCCTTGAAATGTCCCGTTGTAGTGTGGGTTGGTTAGGCCGCAGTGATTTCAAGCAAACCCTTTTTGTGTGGGCAAAGAGAAGAGAGCAGCTGTAGTCCAACATTATTTCTAATAGGAAGTTAAGAGGCCATGTTAACCCTTTAATGTCATCATCTAAAACATTCCAATGTGACTTTTGGTTGGATTTTTTAAACTTGTATGGAATATTGTAAACTAAATATATATATATATATATATATATATATATATATATATATATATATATATATATATATATATGTATAGCATGACATTTGTCTTCCTGGTGTATATGTAAACCAACCACAGCTGCAAAAACTACAAGGTAATAAAGAAAATGGAGTTTAGAAAACCTTTTGACTTAATGTAAAGTAAGTCATTTATAGAATGGGTCTGGAATGTTTTTTTGTTTGTTTGTTTGTTTGTTTTATCTTTCAAATTATGTTAAATGTTTGACACTTCACTGTAGACCCACTTTTTTTTAGATGCAACCTGAACGTTTCACTTTTAACCATTTTCTTCAGCTGAAATTTGGATGCATCTAGTAACTGTAAATATTCTTTTGTAGCCTTTATTCAAGACTTTGCTTTATTTAATCATATTTAACTTGCAAAGAAAAGGCTACAAAAATGCACTTTTCTCATTTTTTGGAGAAGGAGTGAACCTATTAAGTCACAAAATGAGGATGAGGACCATGTTCTGCCTTTGAGAGTGCATTTGTATAGTTTGTACTTTAGTGAACAAAAATGTGGGAGCTGTGCACGTCAGTAAATACAATAAGCTTAAAATAACAGAGGAACAATCACGAGCAGATAAAAACCAAACACACACACCAAACCCTACTTAGATGAGCTGCTTCAGTCACTGTCAGTAGTTCAGCCTGTTTACGCAGTAACCACTCTAAAAGAATCAGAGTATAGAATTGAGTGCTTTCTAAAACATCTCCCCATCTCAGTTTAACAAAGATATATATGTTTACTTGCATTAACTGAGAAGTGACTTCTAAGTGCCTTAACGAAGGCTAACGAATGTTATATTGCTGCAAAGTCACATGCGATAATCAGCGTAAAATGTACTTTTCAAATTCTTTGTTTGTTTCTTTCCTTCATTAATCAAACAGCTAAAAGGACTGACTGGGGTGAGCCTGGTTCCTGAGTGTAACTTTAATTAACTGCTTGTTTTCGGCTGCTTTCCCTGATTATGTCCATAATAAACCTTTATCTTCGGCTCTTGGCCTTTTAAGCTTGAGTGATTATTTGGATTTTTGCAGCCCATTAACTAAGAGTGGCAAAAGTTGCTGCTGTTATTAGCTGCGCAGTGACCGTGCCTACTTGGCTGTGTATCTCTCTGTTTACCAGTGAAGAGTTTTGAGCTCCTGGATGCGTGATGGCATCCACAGAATTGGCACATTAATTAAATTCACACCATGGTGCGAGTTATTCTACTCCACTGCATAAATGCTGCATAGAAACATTATAGACCCACTTTTCTTTTCTTTTTTCCCCCACTATGCCCCATCAAGACCACCTCCACCTTCACCACCTCCACATCTATGACTTTGTTGCAGTTCTTTCACTGCCTCTTGGATTAAACAAGCTACTTTTACAGCCAACCAGGAACACTTTCCCTATCGCTGCACTTGAATTATTGTCATGTAGCTTGGGGCCTGTGTTCAAAATCACTGAATAATTGCAATCAGATTATTCTAATCAAGTGCTGGAACTGTAATTATAGGTTGCAGTCATTTAAACAGCCCTGGAAGTCCCATCCGCCGATTGCAGGCATATTAAAAGTTTATGTCCAAGATAAAATTAATGAACAGGATTGTAATCGTTTGCAGGCTCGAGAGGTGTCACACTAGCCCAGAGTACAAGACTTCGCTCCAAGATGTCTGACCACCACAGGATCGCTGTCCAGTGTCCTCTCCCCTCCCTGGTTCATTACCTTCGGCTGAATAAATAAATAAACAAATGCATACATTAGGAATACCGTCCCATACTCATTTGCATGCTCAGTCAGTGACCTCATTTGCACCTGGGCCTGTTTTATTGTGTCAATGTGAAATGTTAGGTGACTTTCAGTACCGACAAAGCCTGTCAGAAAGGCATGTGAATTACAATCCCTGTGTGCGTGCGTGCGTGTGTGTGTGTGAGAGAGAGAGAGAGAGAGAGAGAGAGAGAGAGAGAGAGAGAGAGACAGCACAACCTTAGCCATAATCCTGTTTACCCACATCCACATCTTCATGTCACTCAACATAAATGCAGAAAGAGGACTGTTCAGGAGGAAGTGTGTATGTGTGTGTGGGGTGTGTGTTTTGGAGGGACCATGTTCAGAGCTCATAATTCAATATGACTAATCACGGTGGCTGCTGCCAACTCAGGAGCCTTAGCTGACAAAGTCAAGCCAACGGTAATTCGATAAGGCCACAGTGGTCCACAGGGAGGAGGGGGAGAGTGGAAAATGGAAAAAAGATGGTGGAATACATGGACATCAAAAAGAAGGGCTGTACGATGCATTGTTTGTTAATCGCTATCGCCGCGTTAGCCTTTCCAAGATGTGAAGCATAGCCTGAAAAATCAAAGCCCTTAGGAGTTGCCAATCAAACTGTTGTGATCAAAGTATGGCTGGTTCAAGGTAGTGCAGTATAAAGACATTGAACATCACTGTGAACATCACTGTGAACATGATTCGAAAGTTCTGAAAAGGTCTATAAACAGTGTGCACTTATACAAGTATCCAAAATGGGGTGGGGCTGGTGTTGCATTTGTATTCATATTTTCATCGTTTCCTGTCATATGAAGGTGTGGACTTTGAATCTGCTGATTCTGTTCTAGATGTTATGCTTTTGGGAGTGTCCAGCTCAGGTTCAATCGTTCTTCAGGTCATTTGGTGAATCAACACTTTCTCATGATCCAACAAAAGGCTTAGCCTGTTACATGGTTCAACAGTGTGCTTTCAGTTAGCAAGGACCTTATCGCTCTACCTGGTTGACTGTTCCACGTGCTTTCCATTCTGACTCCTACTGCTATGCTGGTATCATCCTTTGCAGGTGAAGTATGCCTCGCAGAAGAGTTTGAAAGCTGTTTGAGAGGGGTCGCATCATAGGGCTCCATTAGGTGGGATGGTTTTATTGACATACTGCATGCCGTACCTGTGAGAACCGATGGATTGTCTGACACGTGGAGTGACGCAACACCCTATGTTTGCCGACATTCAGCAGCAGCGATGTCTTCCTGTTAGTGCCAGCACCATCGACAGACAGCTGCTTAACACTGGAGTACATGCACACAGGCTGTTATGAACTTTACCCCACGTCAATGTCACCAAGGACGGTGACCTGCAGTGGTGTGATGCCAGACTGTCATGGAGTCACCCAGGATGGCAGCAGGTCATCTTGAGTTCCAACAGTTGCATTAACAGACCCACACAATATGCTGGAACTGATTATTATTGAAGAACACTGTGAAGAACCTCTACAATGTGCACATTTCCATTGATGTCTTATGTTATCTGTCTCAGTATTTTTCCAAGTGAGCATCAAAAATGTGTTTAAAAAGACATGGGTTTCAAAAATTCTTTGCAGTGTTGTCAGAGCAGAACATTTGATTCCCTAAATATTGGTTTGTACCAGCTGCTCTTCACCTGGGCTTCCGTCCATGGCTCCATGAGGTTAATCCCCCATAAAAAGCTACAAGAATCTGCCTGGCAGGCACAGCACTATATTCGTCATCATGCTACACCTCTCCTGCTCCTCACGAGTGCCGTGAACCAGTGAACAAAAGCCACTTTGAATTTGTAGTAATAATCATCTACAAAATAAGCAGCACCTATGTGTTGATAAACACACAGAGGCTTACTTAAATTGATCGTAATGGCTTTCAGAAGCATTGCTGAGGCATTATGCTTTGCTCTTAGTTATTGTCAGAAAAGCAGGTCACGCCGTAATCTTTCTGTTGTGCCCATATAAGGTCCTAATCCCAAATACACCGGCAAAGAGGCACATTTGCATATCTTGTGAGGATTGGAATGGGTGATATATCATTGAGCAGACATATTTTTGGAGTGCTTAGCATTACTTAGCATCGCTCAAACATATTTTCTTCTGTGTAGAACAGTAGCAGTGCATGTGTAAGTGCCTCAATGAGGCCAAAATCAGTGAACATCCATAATTAATACTGTCTAAATATTTCAGAATGCAAAATGTTTCATAATGACTGATGTGCATTATATATATTTAAAAAACTTTATAATTCTTATTTTATATGGAAGATGTGTTTTATTTTGTTTTTACTCCAAAGTGTAATGTAGTGTGGCAGTCATTTAAATGTATATATTTAATAAGTCACCTGGCATGCTTTCGGTATTATTTTATACATCTAGTTTACCAGTATAAGATTTTTATATGCACAAAACCATACAAATTACAGTAAATTAAGTTTCTTAATCAGAACTTTGTCCTGTGGTGTGACAAAGGATGAGCAGTTTTTATAAATATGTTGTTTCATAGACAAATACAGGGGGTCCTTTTGTCAAACCAGAAAGTCATTCAGATATTTGGTTGTGATGTAAAGTTTGGAGGGCAAGTGTAAATATCTTACTAAATTAACACATTTCATATTTTCTGTCAAATAGTTAATGTACATTGTGTTAGTCATATGGTGTGACAGCTCTACTGTGAGAAAATATAAATATATAAATAAGTCAAACACTACATTTACATAGTTAGGAAAATGCTCAAGGTCAATTATGTATAGCAAAGCATTGGCACAAACAGTGTAAATGTCCTGTTGTGTGACCTTATTGTGTCACTAGTTATGTTCCAGTTGCTTTTAAAAATGTACTTAATTTTTAATGATCTCATAATAAACATGGTGCAGATTTTTTAATGATATTTGGCAGCCATATGCTTCTTTACTGTTTTTAAACAGTACAGTATTAAATGGTTAATTTATAGGAATTGATATATAGGAATTGTAGGAAATGTGCATTTTTTAGAGGAGTGGTGATGGGAACAAGGGATTGTGATGACTTAACAAATATAGTCATTTTACGTTCTCTGAATTATGATAAAATACTACTAAATCTGGAAAAAAATATTCTGGTTGAATGTTTAGGCCTATATCTCTTTTTCATTAATGACCAAAACCTTCTCAGAATTGTCCGAGATGCCCTGCAGTTTAACCCACACTTTCATGTTTCACTTTCACTTTTAGACACTCCAATGAATATTTATTTATTGGTTGATTGATTGATTGATTGATTGATTGATTGATTGATTGTCCTAAGTCCATACATCCAAGCCAGTACTCATTAGGGAACCTTTGGTTATCAAAACATACATATTCAGTTATATTAAAATAACACTGGACTTCACCTATGAAGCATAAAGATGAGATGTTGTGGACACCACCCTAATGCTAGACGTCATCTTTCTCCTATTAAATATGAAGGTGTGTCACAGAGTCAGGTCTGCAGACTGAGGTTTTGAAATGTTAATCATTCCAACACTTAACTAGCAGCCATTGTCTTCGAGGTCAACAGAAGCACATTAGCTAATTGGAGATTGCCGTATTTTAATTAGGTTTGAGGATGATGAGAGCAAAATAATACAGGTTTTCCACACCTTATTCATTCCCGGCTTCTTTTTGTGAGATGGAGTGAGAGAAAGTGTGTGAGGAATGTAATTACCTCATATAAAGAAATCTGCCTTAATGCAGCTCTCTGGAAATAAATAAAGTTGAGCTAGAACATTGTGCTCTATCTGAATTTCGTTAAGAAAAAAGACAAGAATAGTGGTGTATATCTCCACTGCCATTAAGACTGTATCTTTGCTGTTGCATTGCAGAGGAAGTCGATTTTAAGTGTCTAATGGCTATCTAATGGCTGATTTTTATCTGTGTGAACTGAATGTCTGAGTGATTAGTGATTTAAGGTTATCAGTGTCTAATGTGTCATCTTGATTTCACACATGGATACCTGAGTGATGGACAGGTTTACTGACCGCTGATATTGGTCAGAGTAAAATCAGCTCAGAGTAAAACACTTCATTCAACTAAAGGTTGTGGATCTTGCCTGTGGATATCAACTGTTAAAAGTAATTTTACTTCAGTATAAATTTTCAGCACTGTATTAACAATAGAGCTCCACACTTTTCAAATGCAAAAATCAAATTGTATCGGTATCAGCTGAAGATTAAGGGACTGGTAGGCATACCTAACTTCTCTAACTTCAACTGATATTTTTTTACCCAATTTGGGGAGCTTCCTCCAGAGGTCTGTACCTGCCAACGTTGCATGCGAACATAAATGTGCACATAGATCCACTCGGCTTGTAAACAGAAAAGTGTGTCCTCTGCATTGAATCCATCCACGCAATGATACATAAACACTAGTGAATTCATACACACACCAGAGCCGGAGGGCAGCCCTGTCCATGGTGGCCGGGAAGCAGTTAAGGAATCATGTCCTACCAGCAAACTTCCAGTCACAAGGCTGGTTCCTTAACCATGGTCGTCCTGTGTGTGTAATCTGAGAAGAGAAGACATTACACGCAGTGGGAGAGAGTGTCGTCCACCCAGAGAAAGCATGGACAGTTTTGCCCTCTCAGTTTCCGGCTGCAAAAATTTGAAGAAGATCAAATTTAATTGATCACTTAGCAAACTATCAATATATCAAACTCCTGACCATTAATCATTATCAGTCTGTAAACATCTTTGTTCAGTACAAATTATTTGGGCCTTTTCTCCAGTAAAACTACTATTTTGACATTTTCAGCCAAATAATTTCAGTTGCCAAATTATTAAGTGCATCCCTAGATATTTAAACAGGCATCAGTTGTGAAATTGCTTTTGTAAATTGTGATCTCATTTCACCTCTGAAAATTGACATCTGGCACTTTAGAAGCCTTTAATAAATGTCTGTTCTGTAAATCGTTTTCCATTGAAAGGTTCTTTTACACCTACGCACCGAAGAATCCTTTTTCCACATTTATTTTTAAGAACATAACCGACTGTAAACACTATTGCTATGATGCTGAATGGAATTTATTACAGTTATTATATTTAGAAAACAGCCATTGGCATAAAGCTTGAATTGTCTGGTTAACACATGCTCACACACACACACACACACACACACACACACACACACACACACACACACACACACTTTAAAGGTGCTGAGTTGCCAACAACTTTGTGTGAATGTGACAAAGTGACTCTCAGGAAAGAGTCCCATTTTGCAGAGCTAAATATACGAGTTACGTATATAGGAAACACCCCACTGTCTTTTAAATGCTTAAGATAAAACTGGCAGGTTATTACACTTTTCAATTCCAGAGTCAAATATAAAAATTTCTATTACAAGGACAATGAATTACCTCACAAAATGGCAAATGTGCATCCTTGTCAGGTGGAGTGTACTCTGATGGCCTTTCCTCAAACCCTGGATGGGCAGATTTGATCTCTCCTAATGGTTCTCCTAGAAAGGGTAATTACGCCATGGTCAAAGCTAATTTGCTCTCTGCCAGATGAACTGTTGTATTTTATTGTAGGCTGACATTTGAAAGTAATTATGGCACTGTTGACCCTGGCCCGTTCAGCTTTGTAGCGCTGTCTTCAGTGACCCATCTCTCTCTCTCTCTCTCTCTCTCTCTCTCTCTCGCTCTCTCTCGCTCTCTCTCTCTCTGGCTGGTAGTCAGAACTGTAACAAGGCAATGACACGGACCAGGAATGCCATATGGAGCTCCAGTGAGCGGCCCAAACTCGCTCACCCAAACGCCACCAGCGTCCGCCACTGAACATGGAGTAAGCGTTGCATGTATTTCAGTCATGTTTCATAGCTCTGTTCACTGGCTATTCTGCATGGGTCCATGTATTGATAAGTGTGTCATTATGTGCCTCAGTGATCATCTCCTCATGGACTTATTACTGGGGAATTAAATAGGCAAAAGGTCATAGAACCACCCAACCCCCACCCACCCCCCAAAAACTGCCTGCTCTGAATGAGGTGGCAGTGACAGCAATTACGGGTATTTTCTGTCAGCACTCCTTTGTCTGTGAACACTGCCAACGAATGTCAATCAATACCCACTCCTCACGGGTCTGCTGTGGACTGGAGACTGGGCACAGTGTCCAGCTTGATGCCAGATTTCCTCATGTACCGTTCATGAATGGAATGGATGCCATCATTTGGATGGTTTCATGAAAAGAATAGCCCCATCACACACATCACCATAGGCCTTGTGGCACCATGTTTAAAATTTATTCCTAATTATTACAATTAATTGTCATTACAGCTATGTTGGCTATTTTGACGCAATAGAATTCACACAGCCATTACAGCCCCTCTCTTTGGGGCTGTAATGAAGCACCATCTTGAAACTTTAATAAATCACAGTGAAAGCAAGCCAGGCTAAACCTCCACACCATGGGGTTAGTTGCAATGCAGTGTTACTAAGGAACAGCATTAATACATCCCTAAGAAATCTAAACATGTTTGCTTGATATATAAATATAAAATATAACACCTATCATGTGGTTGGTGGGGTGCTATGACTAAGGTATTTGAGGTACCACACCAGGTGGGAGAACGTATTTGATATCTGTTTTGTGTGACCATGCTGTGCTACACCAATAAGAGTTGCCAGACTCCTTCACTACATTTGGCTTAGTTCTGCTAAATGCCATACATGTAAATATACATAAACAATGACAGCTGAAGGCTTGTAGAATTGTACTTTCACCTTTAACTTTTTAACTTAAAAGTTTAACTTTAACTTCTTAGAGGTTTATCTGATTCAGAATAGACTCAAAGACTTGGTCAAAGACTTAAAATTAACCACAGGAAGGTTGTAATGTTTGCATTCAAGCTGCTTTCTTACTTTTTTAATCCCCAAAGGGATCTGCTAATAACTACCTAATACTGTTGCATTATTTGGATCACCTACCTTAGTGTTGTAATAACTGCAACTAAATATTTTTGGTAATTGTTGATTAGTCCTGCTCTAATTTTAGCTCATTATACCATACAAAACAGCTTCTACTCCCTTGTTTTGGTTGGTTTCCTCCCATTAACTGCTTCCTTCAGGTCTTTGCACAATAGTTCTATTGCATTAAGTTCATAACTTTGACTTTAACTTTACCTTTATTACCTTCTTCGTGAACCATTCTTTAGTAGAGGGTCATTGTCATGCTGCATGACCCACATTCTGTTGAGAGCTCAGATATATGGATGTCTTCCTTTACAATTTGCTGATATAATTCAAAATCACTGGCCCAGATGCAGCAAAACAGTCCCAATCATCATGTGCTGTTCAGAATGTTCTGAGTATTAACATAGGTTTTTAAAAGTGTACTTTGAGGAATGTCTGAGGAACACTTTTGGTTTTTCAGCACTTAAATCAACATTCATCTTGCACTTATCTAAAGCTTGCGATTGTGTTACTTTCAGGTAATGTTAAGTATCGTGTTAAGGTATCCGTGCTGACTTGTCTACCGATATTTTCTAAATCCTTCTAGAGAGGCATCTTAGTTGTCACCTGATGTAAATCTCTTTTACAGAAGTGGGAACCAATAGTAAAGGGTAATCCGGAACCAAAAGTGTCACTCAAAGAACCATTTGTAGCACATTTTTACGATATAAAATAATGGAGTTGTCAACACCCTGTAAAGCTTTTCCAACCGGGTAACAGTTGCAATGAAGGCATTTGTGAGTGCAGTGTGGGTCTGAGGTCATATGTTGTAATAGGATTGAAACATACTGTAGGTATTGCCGGTTAAAGGGGGTTATCTGTATTGTACACTAGAACTCAAGGTTAACATAAATATGATCGAATTTAAGGTAGAATTCAATATCTGTCATATACTGATGACTCAATCCCATTTAAAATTGCACAGGTCTGAGCTGCTGTGAGAGAAAGAGAGGCTCCTGATGAGTGATGAATAGCCGGCCTGGCCACTACTAGATAAGGCTCTGTAATATTCTGCTTTCTTTAGTTTGTGCTAGATAAATCCATCCGCTGTCCTTGTTAAATTACAAGACATTTTAATCAACGGCAAGGAATTATATTAGTCCATCAGTAATGATCGCTGACAAATGGCACCACAATTGAGTCTGGAAGTTGGGGCATTAGTGAGCATGACAAAACCCTGATGCTGGAATCACTCGGATGGCACAACCCAGGTAGGCTTGCCAAGTTTTCTTAATTTGCGGCACATCACTTCTCTTCCACGGCCCGAGCGGGGCCATTATTATCACCCTTTATTTCTGCCGGCGTTCATTCGTCGGCGTCGTGCTGCATCTAATAAAGACTGACACTTGTGACACTTCAAACATGTAGCCACCAACAGCTCGCTGCCAACAAAGGAGGCCCTGCGAGCAGCATGCATTAAATGGCGCTGGATAGCAGGCCGTGCTTGGGCCGGCCCAGCAGGTGTGCTGCCACATCTTTGCACCTCTTCACACCCCTCTCTCATTTCGCCTGACACGTCGGACAAAGGCACAAAAAGCCCTTCACCCATTTGCCCACAATGAGACACTCCTTTTTTTCCCTTTTTTTTTGTGTGCTGTCGCTGTTTTTGCAGGAACACAGCCGAGTAAACACCGTCCATTCGCTCGTCTTTAATCGAGGACATGATGAAAGGGGTTGGAGTGAGACTGGAGGCTTTGGCAATGCTCACTACTGATACCAATCGCCCTGTTTTATTTCCTCATTTATTCATTTGTTTATTTCATTTTTTTTTTTTAAGTTCCTGTCTGGAATATCCCAGCCTGATATTCCGAATGGAGCGATTTGCATAATTTATGTAATTATAGATTAAGAGTTTTAGGAAGGCTTAGGGTGTATTTGTAATTGGTAATATGTATTTACACCCACATTTCCCTCTAAAATTGAAGTCTTGTTGGACGTTGTTTGGTTAAGCAGTCCAACAGGCTTGTATTTGGTTTGTGCAACACTAAACAATTAGATTTGGGGATCAAAGCCCTGTTCAATTCCATAAGCAATGGGGGGTGTAAGTGAATACGAATGCCCACTGAGCACTGCGTGGCTGCAGTTTCTTCATGCCTGGGCTTTGGAACCATACTGAAATGATGCATGATTGCACATACCACTTGACACAGAATAAAAAAGAAGAGGAACACACTACCAGTGTTGGGTTGATTATTGAGGAACATAATTCAATATTGAATATACAACATATAATGTAATCTAATTTAGGAAAATAAATGTTACCTGATGACATGTTGGACTGCTATTCCAGCAGTTTTTTCCCATGAGAGTGAAGTGAGAATAATATTACAGGAATATTATAAAATAACAATAATATTATTAATATTCAATTCAATCTATGGATGGTAAAATATCATAAAAAAGGTCAAAAGTTTAGCAGCAAGTCCTCAGCTTGTCCAGACAAGGTCCAAAATGCTTGCGAGCCATGATGCACAGTCTTGCTGCTGTAGGCCCAAAAAGCCTGTTTTACAGATATGAGTCACTATAGTGTCACTACACAAGCCAGCACAGCAGTGCTCTAAGCCACAAGGTAGACACAGTCCAGTGGCAGTCCCGGAATAAACCAGTGTCTGGCCCAGTCTGGCTTCGATGCCCGTCCCAGCAGTCCTCTGTGCTGCACCAACATGTGATTCCAGCAACCAACCAACCAAACCACAGAGCTTCGATGTAGAGTTGCACCAGCTTCTGGCCTGGAACACCAATAATCCAAGGTATAAAGTTACTCCGGCAGGCATTACGGAAAGCCAACACAGAAACCCTTTAGACTGCAATAAAAAAGTAGTCAGAGTCTACTTCTACCTACAGCTAGTGTGGAAACATCAAAACAAGTACACGAAGAGCAGATGACAATACATTAAAACCAAACTTCAAACAAAAAATGACAATATAAATATGCTAACATGCACCAGTATACTGTACAGTATATTCATTAACGAGGTACTATAATCTGATTCTGAATATATTCAAAGGTACCTTATCAATTACAACTGCAGTTGATTTTTGTACTCAAATTACATAATCCAAATGAAACCCAATGAAGTAGTCCAATGCTATTTGACTCTGTACTGAGCACATAGTAATGATCTGTTGATATATGCACTGCCTTAGTTTACATGCTCACAGCTACTGCTGCCGCTATGGATTCTACAAGCAGTCTGGCCTTCTGCTTTCTGTACTCTATTCTAAGACCATGTGAATCTGTGTGTGTGTACCTGCTTCTGTGTGTATACGCAAATGCTTGACTAAATCCACCCAAATGGATGACTAATTTTACCAAAATGATTTTCTGGTGAGCTCTGTAGTCCTCAATCACCTTATGATATATAAAAATACTCCTTTCATCTCTGGATTTTGCCTTTCGGAAAATCGTCTAACAAATGCTCTCCTCCAGTGTTCTCTAAATATGCATTTAATTCAATTAAATCTATGCCTGTCCGATGAAAAAGAGCTTAGCTCATCTATCCCGTTCACTCGGTACAAGACTTGACCATTTGCAGTTACAACATTTCATTGATGTCATAAAGCAGGAATGGCTAATTTTTGTTTTTATTTTTATCCCATATGCTGTCTTTGCATAGTGATGGTAGTCAAATGACAGCAAACTGGATAGTCTGTGATATTTAGTGGAACAATGACCACTGTTGGTCAGCACAACATTCTGTCAAGGGTGGAACAAATCAAATGTTGATTTTTTTTTTCCACAGAGATGGTAAATGAGCACACGTACAGCTGCCCAGCTGTACTGTGTCAAGTTCATCTACAGCAAAACCTAAACTTAAACAAATATTCACAGAAACATTGACATGTTAAAAACACCATCACTCCACATACAGCCAGTCATGTCACAGCTGAGTAATGCCACACCAATACATGCCATTTGTCAGTAAATGACAACATGGTAACAACAAAAAAGTAACTTTTAAGTATTAAACAGGCTTTTTTTGTTACTATGTCTTCAAAGCCCCTTCTGGCTTTTTTAAATATCTGAAACTCATTTTATAATATAGATATTCAGCATACAAAAGGATTTACCAATGTTACATTCAATATGTAATTTAAATGCTCTAAAATCGTGATCTAACTATGCAGAAAAGATCATCCCTAAATCTGGTGACATCATTATTATTATTATTATTATTATTATTATTATTATTATTATTATTATTATTATTATTATTATTATTGTTGTTGTTGTTGTTGTTTTTGCATGTTTTAATAAAGAGGTGATATTTCATCACTTCATATATTCACTGGATTGGTCTGATATTGTACATTTTAACATATCATTTTAAAGAAATAAACAAAATGAAAGGTTCGTCATGTGCTTATCTTGTTGCCTAAAGCTGAAATTCCAGCTCCATGCCACAGTTACATTTTGGCTCCTGTAAGGTCTCCACCATTGCTGATTCTAAGAGCTGAGCTGGAGAATAATTTCAGCTTTGTTGATGCGCTCGTGTTTGTGGAAATCTTCAAAATGGAACCCATTCACACTTTCTTAGCGAATAATGAGGGAAAGACATTATTCGTACAGGGAGCTTAAACTAGCACCCAGAGTTTAAGCAAGTTTGAATAAGCTTAAATGAGCAAGCATGGTGCTGCTGTGTTTTAGGGATTGGTTCTTTGTCTGATGTCAGATGGGCCAAATTTAGTCCTGTCAAACGTCTAGACAGGGCATAAAGGATGAGTTCCTGTATTCTGTGTGCATGCAAATATGTTGACTTTTGTGACATCACAGAAACAATGAATGCCCTATTTTTGCAGACATGTATGGCTTATATGGAGGGGTGTGTGAGTGAATGAAAACTGTGCAACTTTAATCATCAGTGTAAAACTGATTTCATAATATAAGCTCTTTTGTGTATTGTTTTATATCAATGTGATCTAATGTGTGTTTGTAATGCCTTTCAGGAAATAACTGGGACTGTGGTGAGTGTATGAATGAGA
Organism: Acestrorhynchus altus; assembly: GCA_034509495.1. Classification (NCBI taxonomy): domain Eukaryota; kingdom Metazoa; phylum Chordata; class Actinopteri; order Characiformes; family Acestrorhynchidae; genus Acestrorhynchus; species Acestrorhynchus altus. The sequence continues at coordinate 15,205,165 of CM067522.1, read as the reverse complement.
ACATGTACACAATATGAAGTTTCTCTATTACCATGAGTCAAAGGCAGCATTCACTGTAGACGAGTAAGCATTCAGTGGCTGTGGTAGAAAGCATTTGCTTCCATAATGAACGCCTTTCTTTCTCTCTACAAGGCCAGCCTGTTCAAAGGCCTTTCGGCCTTTAGTATTCTTTTCAAACATCCGTCCTTCACTACAAAACTTTGCTCTAAAATTGAATAACGTACTGTTTTACCAATTCACATTTGCATGAACTGTTTCAGAAGCTCGATCTGCAGTTGTGCATTGAAATGACACCGAGAGACCTTTCAGATTTAGAGATGTGGACAGTCAAATTATCATGCTTCTTTTTTTCTGAACGCTCTAAGTGAAAGCTGAAAGCTCAGTTACTATTTATAATTATTGGTTAGGATGGATAATCATTTGAAATAATAACCACCGATGTTTCTGTGTCATTTTGTGGCCTTGCTGTACCACAGCACTGCCTCTGAAGACTAGTACTTTACAGCCCACTTCACTGTGCAGAGCTGGCCTCGCTCGCAATTCTTTCCAATGTTTTAAGGTCTAATCCATATTTGAATTGAATGAGCCCCCTTTGTCGCATTCCTTGAGAATGGTTCCTTAATTCATCACGCAATCAACCAACCATATAATTTAAATACTTCTCTGGGAATTAGTGTAATGTTATGATAATTATGACACAATTTGGTGTAATAATTTTGGCCTTCTGGGAAAGAATGACAATGTGAAAAGGTGCATAATATGAGAAGTTTAATTGCTTAATAAATTGTAGGAAAATACAAAGAATGTGAGGGAAATGGAACTAAAGCCAATAAAGAACATGACCCATAGATGAGTAAACACAGATTACTTGTCCAAAAGGACAAATTAACTGGGATGAGTGAACTAAGAAAGGAATGTGGAGGAGAGAATGGAGGTTGTGGTGATCTGAAGGTTGGTAAGATTAAGCTTTCATATTTTGCTCTCCAGCTCTTCTTCATTTCCAAAGGTGTTCATTGTCGTCCTCTGTTCTGAGTACACCAGCCCTCTATCACCTGTTTACATCTGCCATTCCTGTTTGTGCTGTTAGGAATGATGAATCAGATGTTAACCTTAGAACCCTACACTAATTTAGTGAGATATTTTTGTAGTTTGACCTACTTTTTTTCAGTAGAAAATAGAAAAGTATTTATAGTAGACAGTTACACTTGTTTTCTTGTGTCTAAAATCTTTTGTGCTTTTTTGTTTATATGGATAAAAATAACATTTTAAATCCCTGAAATCCTGTTGATTGCAGTGTTTACATTGACAAGGATATTTATAATAATAAGTTCTTCAAAACACTTGACAGTAAAAAAATACTTTGAGTTTTGTAATTTATATCTATTACAATATTTTCTTGTCTGAGGACTTTTATTCTGAAATTTGAATACTGTGAGCAAGGAAAGAGAGCTAACTGTTTTCCTTTGTATCTCAATATCTGGGTCAGTAACATCATTAGCCCCACCGCTTCTTGCTGATCAGTCAGAATCTGCATGCAGGATGAGCATGTACACATGGATAGAGCAGTAAACATGCACTGGAAGACTCCTTGGGCATCTAAACTGGGATTTAATTCAGTGGGACATTAGTGAATTTTAGCTGCTTTCAAAGCTGGATTACTCACTGAAAATTCTACGCACAATGATGAGATGTGTATCATGTCTGTAGGTTACTCTGATGCTGAGTTATGAAGCCTAGAAAATGGTATTAATTGCCCATAAAGTGCAGCTTACAGGTTCTAAGAGTTCATGGTCTTAGATGTTTATGGACCTAAGAAGAAAAAGGAGGATAAGACTTCAGTTTAACTCCTCCAAGGCACAAACCACAATACTGGCAAGTTAATGAGCCTCCCCAATCTCACAGGATAGTGCTTGTGTTTCAACACCTCATCCATCATAATTGCCACTGATGGACATGGTCACTTAAGTACTAGAGGTGATGCCAGGTGAAGTGGCAGGCCACTACCACCAGCATGGTGGTGCGAATTAAAAAACACACCACATGTTGCAGTCATCCAAGGCACCGGGGTGCACTGTGGCTACTTGCCATCGATACGCTGCTGAGGCAATACAACACAAAGATGTTTATGAATGTCTATGAATTACAATGATGGATAGATCATACCGTTCAATGGAAGTATTAAGTATCTGTGTTGTTTCTTCATAGCTTCACATAAGAAATACGTTATGGCAGTGGGTATAACTTCTGTATTTCCATCATCGTCAATACCAGTGAAAGAAGAGCGCAATGTGAGGTCACTTCGCCCTTATTGCACTTTGTAAGGCATGAGGAGCCCATCCGTTTTTCTTCTTTTCTTCTTTTCTTTTTTTTTTTCCTTTTCTTTTTTTAATGCAAGCATATTGTAAGGGTTTACATGTGACTGCAATTTCCAGGCTTGCTAGGATCACAAAAGAGTATGTGGAAATTGCATTCTGCACAATACACACCACCACATTTCCTTGAGTCTCCCTTACGAACCCTTAGGAGACAGAAAAACCCATTACAAAAGGAGTGAAGCTTGCAGTGAAACACTCCCGAGCACTCCCCAAGCACAGGCTGTGTTTTTGAGCTCTCTATTCAACTATCAGCAGGACCAGTGTCTGACTTTTTCACCTGGTCAAATCCCACTGCATTACAACATTTTCAGCACCTGGCTCTGCCCCTGATCCGAATGCATAATGCTTTCCTGTTTACTGGCCACATCCACAAGAACTGTGGTATTCACTGATTTTTTTTTATTTTATTTTTTTCCCCTCGTCTTTGCTGCTGTGTTGTCTGGTTTCTGGTATAAAACATTCTTGGGTTTATGTAATATTCACATTTAACTGAGACTAATGCAGAGATATAGGCCTCTTCTTTTTTCTACAACCAAATCATATCTGTGCGTTTAAAATAAAATCTACATGCAAATGCAGATCTACTGGTTACCAGGAAAATCCCATGTCAACCCAACACAACCCAACCCAACATTCAAGAAGATCAGACAAATCAGACAGATGTGGAGAGATGTTTTTAACCTCATCATTTACCTCAAGAGTTCCAAAGCTTAAAAAACGGTTATGATATGACCTTGTTTTGTGAGATCGACAATACCTCGTTGCATCATATGACTTCGCACCCTCTTCCACCGTGTCTCCTCCTTCTACTCTCATTGAAAATGTGTTCTATTGGACTCACTCACTATCAAAACTCCACCCCTACTGAGAAATCTGAATTCAAGATGCATGGGATGGATCATCACAGGACATTTCCAGACATCTGGCATGTCGCTCTATTCTCAAGGCCATACTGAGAGGCACTACTTCTGTATGTGTAGCTCAATAAATGTTACCCATATCAGTCTAATTTTTTAATCATGTGTTGCCCCTCGTAACTTTTCTACCATCCCAATAGCACTGCGATCCCACACTTCCTTTGTGTATCTTTTTTTTGACACTGAGTACATTTTCAGTATTATTTTAACCATGAGTAAAGTGTGCTGTGTGCTTGGGCTATATTATGTGGAAGGAAAGGCTGTGATCCAGCAATAATTAAGTGCTGCCAACTCAAGAATATCAGTGCATTTCAATGAGCAATGTTGCACTAGAAAGTAGTGCAGTACGGGTCCAGTACAGCATCTAGCAGGAAGCAGTTAGCACATGTTTCAGCTGACATAAACAGTGCATCCACAGCATTGTAGATATGATCATGCATTTCTTTACAAGCATGTTTGTGTACATATTTACTCACACTTACACAAATCAAACCCAGTGTATGCCAGTCATCTGAAATGAGAGAAGACATCAATGGAATGTACTCTTAAAGGAGTAATCATCATTAGCATTACCTTAAAGGAGAACATGGTGGAAATATGCATCAGTTTGCATATTTATGTGCAACATTTAGGCAGAATAATCTGAACCCTGATTTGGGGTTTTATTTGTGTGTAGCAGGTCATACAATCTGTACTAAATATAGTTAGACTGTTGTGCATATATATGACATGCCGAAATTAAACAATTCAAATAGAGAATATAACAAAGCAGCCAATTTAACTCAATCAAAACCTAACCCTTAACCAGACCCTAACCTCAACTGTAACCTGAACGTAGTCTAACCCTTACTCGATACCTAACCTTAAATGTAACCTGAACTTAGCCCAAACCTTTACTCGATACCTAAGTTTAAACGTAACCTATACTTAACCTAATCCTTACTCGATACCTAACCTTAAATGTAACCTGAACTTAGCCCAAACCTTTACTCAATACCTAACCTTAACTATAACCTATATTTAACCTAGCCCTTACTCGATACCTAACCTTAACTTTAACTTTTTATTTTTGATTAATTACGTTATTGGTTTGAATAAATTGCTTCTTTTTCTGTATTTAACACAATTTTCTGCCCATTTTAGTCAAAAGTCAATCAAATTCACACCCAGTAGTTAGGACTCTAATGCAAGGCCACTGCACAGCTGAATATGTTTGCAGGAGAGCATTTCAGCAGTCAACAGGTGCCTGTACTGATTATCACAACACAGAGTGATGGATGGCAATCCAACAAATTGTGTTATTTGGGACTTCTGGCCATGGATAGCAGTGGCATCACTGGGGATCAATCCGTGGTAATAGGTGAGCACTTAGAAAGCTGCACCACCTGGAAGCATGGATGAATTACTTTGATTAAAATAATGTATTTATTTGTGTGTGTATTTGCTATTTATTACATATTACAAAGCAAATCCCTATATGTAGCAATAATTGTATTTTTGATATTTTGTTCATATTGTTCTGTTCTAATAATACTTTTTAATAGGTTTCAAAACAGGAAACAGTAGGTTAAGCAGTTAAGCTAGCCAAAGTGCTCCAGACTAATGGTATTTGCAAGGCATGGACTGGAGACCTCTTGCTCTCTCATGCAGCGATTATGAAATATTACAAGGAAGAGGAAGAAGAAACCCACGCACCACCCCCCACCCCTTGTGCTAAGCAGAAACAATTAAGTGACAAACAAACCCCTAATGCTGATTAAAAGTCGGAGAGGCTTGCGTCTTCACAGATGACTTAATTTCGTGTGGGAAAAGCTGCCAGCTCCTCTGAAGTGCTGCCTCTCCCCCTGCTCCTCCGGGCCGTGGCGTGACCTTCATCGCCGCTCCACCTGCAGGAAGCCATGTTTGATTCTCTGTCCGCCGAGACGCCCGCTTGACAGCAGAATGGTATCATAGGACCCGAGTGGAGGAATTTCTCTTTCTCTGTCATCATTAAGGGGCGTCCCCCTACGGTGAGGGGAATGAAAAGTACGATTTAATGTTCTCGGGAGAGTGGCAGGGGAAGAAAAGCTCAAAGCCTTCGCCATGCTGCTTTCTGAGTGGGTCACTCCAGCCCTCGCAGCGAATGGGATGTCCCTGTGGAATTTGCCATAGACTCGCCTGAAAAGAAAAGGGATTAAGGCCCTTTTAAGGATGGAAATGTAACAAAAGGAGCACTTTTATGATGTAGCAGCATAAAATGAGGGGGCCTCCATTGTGGTGCTGATTGCAGAAAAGATCTTTGAAACTAGGCGGCCCGCAATGCGCTCCCCTCCTGTCCCCCACGGGCGCTTGTGGCTTGTACAAAATGACTTGTCTGCATTAGAGGCGCTGTGGCTTGCCTTCAAGAGGCAAAGTACAAGATTATTGGTTTGTTTCTATTTTCTACCTTCTCTCTGTGTCTCTGTCCCTCACCACACTACCGACCCCCCTCTCCCCCAACCCCCAAACCCCCCACACCGGTCCTCAAGTGCGTCAGATGGAGGTTGGGTCCCAGTGAAAGTTGGTTAATTTGGAGAGCGTAATTAGCATCCCCCCGCAGGCTACCTTGTGTCAATGCTGGCTGCTGTGAAAGCACTTTGCCACCACAGCCGTGAGAAGGCACAGGGGGAAGTTGGCGCTGCAGAGACTGTATATATCTGGGCATTTTGTACATTTAGATTTTTTTTTTTTCCTCACTGCCTTACTAGCCGTGATCTGACATGCTGTTCCAGCATAACAAACAGCCATGCGTTCTTTCCTCTCTTTGTCTCTTCTTGTCTCTAAAATAACCAGCGTAGTTTCAGGCCTTCAGAAAAAAAAAAAGACATGAAGCAGTGTATGAAGGAAGCGTCTCTCTAGTCACTGTTATAGAGGGAATGGCAAATGCAGCATCTGCTATTTATCGAACTCAAAAGTGCACTTCAGCTGGAAGCGGCTCACGCGCTGGTGTTTGGAAGAGCGCAAAGCGAGCAGAGCCTGAAGACTGTGTTCCTCTGGGCTGAGCGCCACTCCAAAGGGCTCCCCACTGTAGCTGCGAGGAATGCAGACGTGTGAACACTAGAGGGGGAGCTTATCCGTGGCACAGCAACAGCCACTCTGCCTCCGGACCCCCACCGATGGCAGCCCCAGGCTAGGGAGGCCGAGAAGAGGTCCAAGGTCAGAGGGGTGAGAAGAACGGAGAGCCAGTTTTATTGTCGTTCCCTCTGAGAAATGGACGACGCGTTTGCTGAGGCTGCATGTATTCACAGGCTGTTGTTTTTGTACTCTGTATTCTCAGATGTTATCAGGACCAGTGACTTTGTAGAAGGAAAGAAACAGAAATACAGGGATAACCAACAGAACAACCAAGTTAGCTTTTGAAAATTAAGAGAAAATTCAACTTTTTTTGGCTACCAAAGGTAAGGGTTGGGAGAATTAATGATGTTTTGGAGTTTTGTAGCTTTCTTCACATAAATAAAAGAACATATGATACATTTCTGTGATAGGGACCATATCTATCCATTTCAAGAGGACATGAGGGTCACACTTCAAGCAAGAAAATAATCCCTATATAATTATACGTTCCCATTTGACCTCATGTCCCAATCACCTTTAACCTTTACAATACTACACCAATTTTGTTGGATGTTTTCATGGTTTGATGTACATTTATTCACCAGTTTTTGTTTACATTATTTATAGGAGGCACACATGCCAGGTATTGTTATTTTCAGGAGATTCTATGCTACTCAAATGTGTCTGTTAACCAAATTGAAATATTTGTATGAATTTGTTTTGATAAAAACATTCCTTCCACCTAATTTGGTTTGCTTTGAAGGACGAAAAGACACTTTATGGCTCAGAAATTCAGTTGGAATTGCAAGAATTTTGATAAATTATTTGTAACGATGATATTTATAATAAAATTCTTTAAAATTTTAAATTTAAAGTAATTGTTATTAATGTATGTATTCGTATTATCTCTTCTGAGGACTGAAATTTGTATTTGAGCAAAGAATGACAGCTAGTTATATAGTGAGAAATGAGTTCTCATTTTCCTTTGAAGCTCCAATATCTGGGTTAGTAATGTCATTAGCCCCACCCCTTTCTCTGATCACTCCGAGTCTGCATGCAGGTTGAGCATGTACACCTGGAAAGAGCAATTAACCTGCACTGGAAGTCTCTTGACATTTGAACTGGAATTTAATTTGGTTGAAAGTGAGTGAATTTTAGCTGTTTTTGTGCTGGATTACTCTTCACATATAACTTAAATGTTGTTATATTGTTAGATAGTAAGTCTTGTAATTTGTTATGACGTGTGTATCATGTCTGTAGGTCTGTAGATGATCCTAATCCTGACTTAACAGCATATAACTGCCTGCAGAGTGTGTATCTTGGGTTAGTTCTGAGCAGTAAACAGTTTTCTGTCCATTACATTTTTGTACACTATATACACAATATAAGCCCTTTAAGAGAAGTTCAAAAGGGAATGTCAGTCTTGTGTGGGATGAATGAACAAATGGTGGGTGGGGGGTGGGGGGTGGAAGGGGTAGGGAGGGCAAAAAAGGTGCTTACAAGTAAGCATCTTAGTACTTGATAAAAGTACATATTAACTGACTGTGGTGTGTAACAGTATCTCGTGTTGAGAAGTTTGGGCGGGGGCACGTTGTCGTGTTGTATGTGGGGGAGTGAAGTTTTAGCAGCTTTCACACTGATATAGAGCTTTTAAAAGCCCTCTGGAGGCACTCTAATATCAGTAGAGGGATTATTAGTGGGGCCCTCCTCCTCCTCCTTCATCTACCTCTCCTCTCCCCTCAATGCCTTCGCCATCATTTAAATGTCTAAGGAATAATTGAATGAATTATCATAAAATTTTGACAAATTCATTGACTCGGCCCTGGCGAGCGAGCAAGACGTTTCCTTTCATTTAAAGCCGTACAAGACATGACATTTGAAATTAGTTTATATGCGGCCGAGACCTTTCGCTTTTTCACCAGTGGTCTGGAGAACAAAAAAACGAGGTAAGGGCAAACAGGCAACGTGGAGGGACCCTGTATTAGAGTAGTGCAAATGGAGGACAATGGTTAACAGCTTCTCGCTGGTTCACATGAAAGTGTGCTGAATTTTTTTATGCCTTTTTCAGGCTGGGTTCAGAACACAGAGGTATCTAAGTAAGAAGAACTATTGTGGGCAATGAAACCCTTTGCCGCAAGACACTGACCTCAGTTTTCCCACATCAAAGTGCCTGGCCTGCCCACTTCCCTTCATGGCTCCAGTGTACTGATCTGTGTGTGCTTGTATGTGTTCTTTCATTCCTTCTTTTTGGTTGTAAAAATATACTTGAACTATCTACACTCTACCCTCAATATAACCTTTGTGAGGTCAGGTTGGCCAAAATCCCCAAATCCTGTTTATCAAATCCTGTTTATCCTATGAATTCAAATGTTGAAGTTACTACTAATTTACCACCCTGTTAACACTGGATTTATGTGTAGGCTCCTGCCTCTGCACATCCCTTAAGTGGCATCACATCTAACTCTGTTTTATTCTCATTTACCAGTTGTGGGCGGCATGGTGGTGCTACCCTGTGATAGACAGCTGCCCTATCCAGACAGTGTTCCTGCCTTATGTCTAATGATTCCAGGTTCTGGATCCACTCTGACCCTATTCAGGATAAAATGGATTAGATAATGACTGACTGACGTACTAATTGTCTTTTTTATACAACAATTTAGTGGTAACCGATACCACTTGCTGGCTAGATCTATACTTTTCACATGATACCAAAGTAAAGATATACATAGATGCAGCCTAGATGCAGCATTATCTGTTGTTCTTTTATTTGAGGTGATACATCTGGACATCAGTCAGAGCAGTCAAGATCTACTTGTAAACAAATCCTGAACTTGGTTTGTTTTAATCTTTAGACATAGATTAATCGTTTAGTAGATTTTATTCTAAAATATTCTCCAGCTTCAGGTTGCATTTTTTTCCCCTGTTCTACCACATACAGCACCTGAGGCTACACCATTTTAGGTGGAACTGGAAAATTGCCTGGTGGTTAGGGAACCAGCCTTGTGAATGGAAGGTTGCTGGTTCCATTCCCAGAACTTGCCGAACATGACTGAAGTACCCTTGAAAAGGGCACTTAACTCTCCAGCTCCTCCCAGGGTGCTGTGGATAGGGCCGCCCACTGCTTCACTCATGGATGCTTACAGCCTACTGGTGTGTGAATTCACTGGTGTGTATGTGTGTGTCTAACTGTGTGGATGGGTTAAATGTGAAGGACAAATATACACATTTATGTTTATATATAAGCTGTTTAAGACGGGGTTAATCTAGCCTGAATTTGCTGGTTAAGAAATGCTGTAACTTGCCTACAATGTACAATACCTTATCTACCATTAACAGTTATTGTCAATAAATTAATTACTACTACATGATGTTAAGACCCCCTTGTATATGATATTAAATTAAATAATCTTAGTATAAAATCAGCAAAAAAATAAACAATGACACCAGCGATTTCTCTGTACTGACCACATGATCATTCTAATGCATTAAAATCAGACTAACATGCGTCTCTATCTCACGTGATACATAATCCTATCCACCTTTCTGAGAACAGTAGTCGTCTTTGGACAGTGTTGTTGTGAAACCGCTGCTCTGTAGTGGTAATGAATGCACTTGGACAGATATTGATTGCTCTAAAACGGCAGTGGTTTTGACGTGCGAACCTAACGCCCGTATGTGTATCTAGCTAAAGAGTAGCACATGTTTTCTTTGAGAGAAATGAAGAGTGAAAGGTTTTCAAACTGTTGCTGTAACTTAACTCTGAATCCTGTGTGGGAGCGAGAGGGCCATCTTATCCTCCCAGAGAGAGCATCGTGCCCGTCACAGTTGGTTAGACAGTTAGGCAGTTGCACCACCCAGGTGATCTTTTTGTATTAAGAACCATGATTGGAAGAAGGATCTATCTGCACGTTGCTTACAGTTGGCAAGCCAGCTTTACCCTTTCTGAGCACAAACACTGTGTGTGTGAATGTGAATGGCCAATGCTGGGAAGCTGTATCAGTCAGTATGCAGCGTTCTTCACAACACTGGCCTAACAAAGGCTCAGTTACATGATAGTTCATGCTAAATTGAGATTGATAATGATTCCAAATTCTCATTTTTTGAGAAAATGTGAAAAGTTATGTGCTTCATTCTTTTACTTGAAGAACCTGAGAGCCGCACGTTGGGAGAAGAAGCATGTCATTTTCTAGGCTTTAGAACTCATAGACCTGATACACATATCATAACATACTACAACACTTTCGCTGCATCTGTGTACTGATTTAAATACCTGTTTAAATGAAGTACTTGCTAGACCTGCATGCAGACTCCTACTGACCAGTGTGGGACATCACTGACCCGGACATTGGGATATAGAGAAAACTGAGAAATTTCAGAATAAAAGAATCATACTGATACATACTCTACCCGTCAAAGGTTTTAGTGTGGCACTGCAGTGTCTGATCCACTCATACCAGTGCAACACACACACTAACACACCACCCCCATGTTAGTGTCACTGCAGTTCTGAGAATGACCCACCACACACATAATACCTGTTCTGTGGTGGTCCTATGGGGGGTCCTGTGGGATCCTGACCATTAAAGAACAGAGTGAAAGAAGGCTAACAGGGTATGCAGAGAAACAAATTGATAGCAGTCTAAATATCGAACTACAAAGTGCTCCCGTGTGGTAAGTGATGCTGATAAAAATATACAGTGTAGAAACAAAGTGGTCATAATGTTGTGGTTGATTGTAAACCAGTAAAACAAATTAATTTCAGACAGTCATTGTGCTGTGATGTGATCTCAACTAACAACATGCCACTGCATAATATATGTACACTACTGGTCAAAAGTCTCAGAACCCATATTGGGTGTTCTTAAACATTTGACCGGTAGTGGACAATTACACTGCTAGTAGATAGTTAATCAGATTTCTTGCATTTTTAGCTCAGAAACACACTGGATGATCAATTTCCAAAAGGATTTCTGAGTAAAGGCACAAGTAAAAGAAAAAAAACACAGAATGAAAGAAATCATCCCACAAAATTGGCCTAGGGTCCTAAAGATTACAGCTTGCCCAGCTTCACAATATTTGCTTCAAAAGAGCGAGTCTGCAAGTAGAACATTGATAAGTCAATTATATCACTTTAGTGTTTGTTATTTGTAAACAGATCTTGGTAGTTTAACCTTTTCCACCCAACATACCATAACATTTTTACATAGTGCTCAAAAGGCCATTTCAAATCCAGTAGTTCCACCAACACACAAGCACTTCATGTGATGTTCACAGCCTGCTTTCTGAACACATTGCTATGGTAATACCTTCTTGGGTAGCCTATATTGGCGCTCACACGCACTGGGCCTATTTGTGGAATCCCCATGTTTGACTTGCCAGTCCCAGCTGCTGGTGAGTAGGCTTTGATCACTGTGACCGGAGTTAAGTCCACAGAGTGGCTGGGGTCACATGCACAGAGTTCCAGCTGTCTCCTGCCTCTCTGGGACACTGTAATGATGCTTGTTAGGGCCACTCGGCTCCCCTGGAGGAATGCTGCTTGGTGGAGATCCAGCCGTTTAGGGTGGGGGGGGGGGGGGTTGTACGAGGGGAGTCAAGAGGAAGAGGAAGAAGCGGAGGTTTCTTAAGATGAAACAGGTCACCCCCTTTTTAGCCCAGCATACAACAGCAGCTGTGTTATGCTTTGTTCTTCTCTCCTACTGCTCTCTTGCTAGCACTGGTTCTCATACTCACATAGCTGAAGAACTCTCTTCAACCAGCAGTGGGCCTGTGAAGACATGTCGTCATTTTGTAGATACTGGTTTGTATGATGTCCAAGCCACTCACAAGCCCAGTTCACAACTGTATTAATAATTAAGTAAACAGTACGAGGTTAAGTGTGGACATAAGCTGGTTTTGAAATCCCAGGAAAGCTGATCTGTCAGTCTGCTTCAACGCGAGGACACGTTAAGGACATGGCTTTTGTTTCAGCACCTGTTCTTAAGAAAGCATCTTAGGTGTTTTCAACCTGCACTTTTCAGTCTGGGTTCATTTTCACCCTTGGTGTGATTCATTTGGGCAGGTATGAATAATTGAATCACTCTCAGATGCCGTCGAAACAACTGCACCGAGACTCTTGAGAGAAGGTGGTCTCGGCCCAGTTCCAAACAAACTCTATAGTGGTTTGTTTGTGGCAACCATGGTCTGATCTTGATCCAGTCCGAGCATCAGGTGGATTTCTCAAGTCTCTTGTAGAGATATATTGTCCAGATAATTACTACAGCTTTGAATAAATGATGAAGTTAAATTTATATATCAACTTTCTAGATACCCAAGGATGCTTTAAAGTCAGCACTCAACCAACATACACCAGCAAGAAGTGGCAGCCAATGACACACACAGTCTACTCTGTACCAGAAACAAATGTCCACCTGTTGGACTGGGAGGTTCATCAAAATATAGGTTGCCCAGAGAGTAGGCTTCGCCCCAACCATCCACACACGGAAGGATCTGTGAGGGACCTGGGCCAATGACAGGGCCTGTGCCAAAGGCTTTAATATACAATTATTTTTACCTATCAGATTGTTAAATCTAGTCAAGATGTATTTTTTCACACTTGTCATGGAATGCTTTCTGGGAGGTCTGTTTGTTACCTGAACACATTTTGCTATCATTGCTTCAAAAGACTAAAACACTGCTGATTATGTTGCGTACATATTTGCTTGACAGCGAGAGAAGGCTCACGATGGTCATATTTATAGCATCATATCCTCACTTTTTCTGATCTAACTCTCTAAATATCCCAAAGTGATGCAGCAGCTTAACAAATGCAAATCTTGTGCTTTTGTATTCCAGGCATTTTGCTACTTCCACGTTTTATGGAAATGTTTGCAAATTATTCCCTCATACCCTCTTAACCAGTCTCCTGCTATTATGAGCAGGAATTAAGTTATAATCAGCAAACTCACTAAAGGACACTCGCTGTCTCTTTAACTTGCAGTGTCTTTATTAAAGTCGATTAATGACTAAAGAATCTGAGTCAGTGGGGTAACGTTGTTACACCTTTTCTGTATGAGTTGTGTTCGGTTCCAGGACTCCTAGAAAGGCTTTTTAGGCCCTACAGTCTCAGATGAAGAGTACCTGGTGTAGATGAAAGAACCTAAATTAATGAAACCAGCTCCTCAATGCACACCCTAATTCAAATACTCTAAAAAGGATCCCTTAATTATTCTGTGTTATTTATTTCATTTGCCCATCCAATAACATCCGCACGCTCATCCAATCAAGTGTGTCTGTATTTTTAGCGTTATTAAGCATACATTAGTATGCACTTTCAGTAAACTCGTTCCCGCACAGGGAGCAGGCGGTGGATGCATCTAGAAGCCCCTCTTTTCTCTCACCCTGCCGAGCACATAATCATGTTTACTTGGTTCATGTCCCAAAATAAGTGTTGTCTTAATTAATAAACAAATTACAAATAATATGAAGAAAATCATCAGTATAGGAGTTCATCAATTACCAGGATTAGCTAGGCAAGAAGCATGTAATCTACATAGTGGCGTTTTTATACGCCGCTCCGATTATTCCACCTCTCCCATAAGCTTTTATTGTGATGAAATTCCGAGCAATAAAGCCAGTTGCCTGCTCCCCTGACAAATCCTTTTGCTTCTGCTGAAAATCAAAAGGTGAAGCATTACCATTACGCCTCTAATGGGCAAATCTGTGTGTCTAATGCATCGCCCCTACACACTCAGCCCCCCGACGTGTTAAAAACAGCCCCAAACAAGAAGTTCAATAGAGGGCGAAGGGGGGTGGGGATGATTCGGTGATGAGTTGTGGTAGGAAAGAGAGAGAGAGAGGTGAAGTGAGAATGCTGAACTTGACTTGTATTGTCCTACACACTATAGAGCGATGAAAAAACACTGTTGATTCCCCATACTGTAAATATTGTTCTTTACGACAAACTCGTCAATAAGTTTACTTAATTTTTGAACTGAGCTGAAAGAAATGGAACTACGTACAGATTTCTCATAGCTTTAATTCCAAAATCCAGGATTTACGCCAACTTTGGGATAAAGTTTAGGTGCATTCAGCTTGTTGTAGGAAAGCAATTCCACTTCCAATAAAAGCCAAAAATGAGAGATGTGATGTTAAATTGAAGGAGACTCAGTGGTGGAGAGTTGTGGAGGTTGTGGTTAGATTGAGAGGAAAGTTCAAGCATGTTCTATATCCCAAAATGTACAGATGTTTTGCTTCGTTAGTGTCAGAATATACAAATTTTAACAAGAAAATGTGAATAGTAATCTATAGTACAGTTCATGTCATCTCAAATTTTAAAAATAGTAGGTCCTTAAAACTCTCTGAATGAGCCTTGTGTGCTTTCATGGGATGTCCAACAATATAGTCAACAAGAAGTAATACTTTGTAAATCTTTAGTGATAAATGGAACATGGTGTCACACAGAAAGCACTGATTCTACACACTGATTCCATTTCATTCATGTAAAGATTTGATTAGTCAGGATTCTAAAATAAGACTTTATATTTTTGTTTTAAATAAACCAAAAAACAGTGTTTTTCCTTGCATTGTTGGCATTTAAATGTGTAATTGATACAATTGAATTGAAAAAGAGTGAAATACAGTAACAAAAGTTTATTTGACTTGTATCTCCAATGATCCATCAAATGGAGTGCACACGCAAGCTTTAAAATGTAAATGTAGTTCGGTGCATAACTTATCATATTGTTCATATCCATTGAAAACCATGTATCACTATTTTTGACCATTTTTAGTTTCCTCCTTGGTTTGAACCCTGTTCGGTACACTGTGTGAATAATTCAGGATGAATCAACCAATAGAAATGCTCTAAAATGACTGTTAATTACTCTTATTACATGAACCATTCAAGGCTAAGCACATATTTGTCCTCTACATGTTTTTCATTGGACAGCAACGATATGTGTAATTATGTTGGAAGATAGCAAACCCCACTCTCCACATGAAGAGTTTAAATAAGCACACAGAAAGACCACCCAAAGCTAAAAAACTTCAACTGCAAAAGAACGATCAGAAGAAAAGGACAAACTTTGAGCTTACGGCAACTGTCTCAGCACTTTCATGTCACCATAGCATTGACTGAAGCCAGCATTGTCTCATCTGGCACACGCAGTCCAGCTTTCTGTCTTACCTCACGCTTTACCGCTCATAATCTGCTAATAGAACTTGTGGATTATAAAGGGAGAGTGCATATTAAGCAGATCACTCCTTTTCACTTTGCGTTTTGTTACAAACGTCCTCTTTTAGAACATGGAATGGTGGAGCCTGTCGTTGGACAGGGGAAAAAAAGCAAGCTATGGAGATGGGGGAAATATCCTATGATGTACACAGGGAGGGAATCTCCTCGTCTCTATGTCTTTGATATGTATATTCCCAACTAGTTTCCAAATCGGATATTTTTCCGTTCCAAATGCCACTCAGCACAGGCTGCCTCGGGCTTTTTATCAAGGATCTGTTGTGTATTCATGTCCCTTTTTTAGCAGGAGTGCTTCGGGAGGCCTCATCTAATGGAGCTTTGATATACACTGGTGTTTTTTTATCCTCTGTATTTTCAGGTGGGCGGCGTGTGTTGGTATTTCACGGTTTGGAGTGCGCACGCCAGATATGTTGCTGGCCGTTCTGACAGAGCATACCTGTCTTTTCATGTTAAGCTCTTAAGATGATGGCTAAATCATATCTCTTTCTTCTTGTATTATATATTTTAGGTCTGTAATTTCAGCGGGTGTTTTCTCTGCTGTTAACCCTTTAATGTTTGTGCAAATAAGTGTTTCACGCTATTATTTTATTCCTCACTCTTCAGTCTCACTAAAAGAATGTAATGCAATTTCACAACCCTGTTCAAATGTACTGTTCACTTCACAGTCCCTACTGTCTATCCATGAAAAAAACACACATTTATACACACATTAACTCTTGGAACCAAACATCCACATTTTGAGGGCAGTTACATGCCGTTATCCATGTAATCTGAGTAACCTGCAGACATGATACACATATCATAACAAGCTACACTTCATTGTGTGATGAATTATCAGTGAGCAACTAAAATTCACTCGTTTACAACTGAAGTAAGTCGCAGCTTAAATGCCAAAAGACCCTTCCAGTGTACATGTTCACATGTACATGCTCAATCTCAGAGTCAGATTTTGGGTAATAGAGGAAAATGAAAAAGGAGGGGCTGTTTGCCCCCTTTCTTTGCTCATACAGTGTTCAAATTTCAGAATTAAATCCTGAGAATAATAATGCTGATAAATGGAGGATAATACTGATAAATACATAAATAAAATAAAAAAAATAATGGAAATTCAGTTTATTTTATTTTATTTGCACTACTATCAACTTAACTATTACAAATAATTCATCATTATTATTATAGCATTTTCAGGTAAAAACCCTGTGGATGAACAATTTCCAACAGCAGTTCAGAGATATGGTTTGTTTTTAGTCCTTATATACAAAAAGACACAATTAACCGAGGGTTCTCAAGGGTACTAAAACAGCCTGTTTCATTCTAAGGTTGGCAAATAATGTACCACTTTAGTACAGAAAACCTTGCCATTTAAAAGACTCTGTTTACTTCCAGTAATAAACCCTAATACCCCATATGTTTGTGGACATATATGGTATTAGAGCTCACACCCATGTTACATCCATTGTTGACAAAGCTTGTCTACCGTACTGCCAATAAAATGGGACCTTCTCCTTCTGCTTACCAAGATTACCAATTCCAGCAGACCTCGTTTCTTCTCATTTATACGGCAGTGTTTTGCTCTGGGATGAACTGGGAAGACATTTGATTTGTACACTATGTAAATAAATGTTTGTGAACGCTGCTTCTAATGAATGCATTCAGCTACATTAGGTTATACCATACTGCTGACACAGATGTGCAAATGCACACACACACACACACACACACGCACCCACACACACACACACACACACACACATGCACACACCCACACATCTTGTCAGTTCCCTGTTGAGGAAAGGATTATCAGAAGAAGATAAACATCAACCTATTGGCATTGTACCCAATGCCAAGTGTGGGCTAGAGGGTTATAAAGCCCACAGCACTGAACTGTGGACCAGTGCAGCTGTGTTTTCTGGAATGATGGTGCTCCATCAAGTACCCCTTCACTTTATACATGAAGATATAAGAAGTGAGGGATGTTAGGATGATTTCATTACGTAAACCCCATGAAATATTAAAATCGGGCACAGTATAGCAAGATCTGACTAGTTTCAGTGGCTAAGAAAATATACTAAAGGCTGACTACTGTGGGTAAAAGGAAAGGGGTTGAAGAAGGATACCATAGGAGGTGTTAAATAAGAAGGGCTGAAAGGAAAATCTCATAAATGTGCAGAAGTTCATGAATGATTGTGGCATATATGGGTCCCATGATTACACTAAGAACTTCACATTCTGAAAGCAATAAGTCTACTGATGAAATTGATAGAACTTGAGGAAGGCGAGAATAGATTTCAGTGTCCAGGAGCATCATCCATTTTGAGCGACTGCCAAAGGCACGTGTGCTAGACTTGCACAATTTAGAGTTGGGTATTCATCTGCAGGGTAATCTTTCAAGGGCTCCTATAGACCATGAGGAATATATCTTGTTGCTCAATAGATGTATGATTATTAAGGCCGTTTTTACACTGTTTTTTGAAATGGCTTGCTATGGATATCTGAAATAATGTTCATCCAACCTCTCCATTTCAACTTGGACTTACTTTTGTTTCGCTGTAATACTCACATGTAGCTATATAATTATATATTACATATTAATTAGCGAGTAACTTACCCAGTGTGCCTACCCAGTTTCCCTTCCCTATTTGGAAGTGCCAATTACCTAACCCCGTTAGGACTTTCCCTCTATCAAATACAATGCTCCTGACACTAGAAGGGTGAAGACAAGTACATGCTTCCTTCAATACATGTGAAGCCAGTCACTGACTTTTTTGAACTGCAGCTGTCACATCTTTGCTAGGCACCTATGCAACTCTAGCTCTCTCTGTATCCACCTACCAATGGCAATCAGCATGACCTGGGATTCAAATCTGCAGTCCTCAGATCATAGTGTTAGTGCATTAGACCACTCGTTTGTCCACACTCAGCAGCAAAATGGGGAGGAGGACCTGGAGCTTTCTGTGTGCCTTTATGTTTTCACTGTATAAAATAAGTTCCATAATCACTTTATTGTTGGTTGAACTGCAAGGTTTTCTACTACATTTTTTAACATTGCTGTTCGGATTTTATTGCATTCTGCAACAACATCCCAAATTAGGCCAACTTATATCAAAAGTACTGGATGGAGCCCCATCATTCCAGAGAACATAGTTCCACCTCTGCACAGCTCAGTGCTGGGTATGGTGTCAGTAGATACATGTTCATCTGCTCCAGAGAGTCTTATTCTATTAGCAGTACTTCTCTACATGGACTAGATAAGCTGGGTAAGCATTTGGACATCTGTACCAGCAAGGGGTGCCATTTAAACATTTGGACACACATAGAGAGATAGGAGGTATGTTAGAAAAAATAGCCATCTGTAATTTTTTATGCATAAACAAATTAACCTAGGAGGCTGTGGTGTGGTGCATGTATGTAGGCGATCCTATTGTGTGGATGCACCCACCCATTCTTCACTTTTGATACAGAGGTTCCTGGCCAAACACGCATCTGTGCTTCGTCAGGCTCCCTACTCTCCTGACATGGACCTCTGGATTTTCCCTAAAATGAAAATGCCCCAGATTTGCATCAGAATGCAATGGACCAGCTGCGGGCCATCTCAAAAAAGGTGTTCCAGCACTGCTTCCGACAGTGGCAGGACCATTGGGAAAAGTGTGTGGCAGCCCAAGGGGGACTACCTTGAAGGAGATTAGTGGAGATTAATGGAGATTGTTGTATCTGAATATGAGTATTTTTTATGAATGAAGGTCAGATATTTTTTTAACACACCATACAGTATATTATGTGTATAGTATGTATATTGAGAAAGAGGGAGATATACAGGCGCACAGAATCTGTTGTAATCACACCCTCCTCCACATCTAGCTGAAGTTACACTTGCACTGCAGCTACCCCACCGCAGCCACCCCAAATTAATATTCAAAGGTTAAGAGGCCTGCGCCTAGCGTGTAATGAGGAAGCAGGCTAGTTTGTTAGCGCGGGTTCACGGAGCACCCGTGTTAAGGCATTGTGCACGGATAATTTACGATTCCCATCATCTCTTTCTCTGCAGGGATTAATTTTGAATTATTTATGCTCTCTATATGTGCATGGAAGCGAAACATTTTAGTGCATGTTGGCTGCTCACTCACGGTCAGGCGGCTGAGAGCTGGGCCTAGTCGGAGAAATGATGTTTGTCTCTCGTTATTAAAGTACCGCCATTTATTTCCCTTCACCCCAAGGGACTCAACGGCCAAAAAGGAAATGAATATGTTTTACTTAAAAAAAGAAAAAAATTCTGTTCTTGTTCCTGCTCTAATTAATTGCATTGTTATGCTTATTTGTACTATTTCGGTTTGTTGTTTTGTCTCGTGCAGCTCCACTTTTGGCCTAAATGGAGCACATCCTACGGCTTGATGTATTACTGCCTGCATGGCTCGCCCTCTTAATAAAGCAATGGAAGGCAAAGTGTTTTATTTGTGGAAATCGTGTCAAATGTCAGATCTTTTAATCATGTTTTTGTTTTTGCACAAATGAAAATAGATGGACATTTTGAACTCGCCAAATGAAAGGTGCTGCAGGTTAATAGTGGCTTATATTTTGCGCAATTTGTACAGTTACTCATTTCTAATATCATTAGGGAAATTAGCAGTGAGGTGATTTATTCACTTATTTTTTTAATAAATCATTTAAACACAAGCTGAATCTTAAGTATGCGAGCGGAAGATGAATTGCCGGGGCCAACTCTGCCCTTCTAAAGTAGAACAAAGATAAATCAGGTAATAAACTTGGGTCTGCGTTTTGCATAGCATTAATTAGAAGTGTTTTAATTTGCTCGGAACATGCTCGGATCTGTTTAAACGTGTCAGAGGACTGTGATGACTAATGAAAGAGGGATGCTCTCTGTTTGATGAGGCTCGTTCAACACACAGCCACCTCAGGCCTATTAACGTATGCCACACACAGTCATCCCTGCAGGACTGTGCACACATAGGAATCGTTGACTGGAAATTGTCTTCTGAGGTGAGTTTCCCCCAAAAACCTTGTAGTTTAGTTCTTCGCTAACCTGTTCTTGAGATTGTTCGTTAATTAATGGACATTTCCCCCAAAACCTTAGTAAAGTATGGGAACTCACTCGTAAATTGATAACCTGATCGATTCGTTATTTGCAAAGTGCTTTTCAAAATGGTTATATATACATCAAACGCTTGGGCTTGTGTTTTTGAAGTGTAAACTGTTTAAGCATAATTGCTGAAGCAAATAAATGTGGGGTGTGCAACAGTAATGATCATTAAAAATGATTAAAATCTGCAGAAATGGCCATATTTAAGTTTCTTGTTTCCTGTAGAGGATTTGTTCATTTATATATTGCACGGCCAAAAGTATTGGGACACCTGGTATTAAATACTTTTGTGAGTGTCTCTCTTGTCCAAGGAAGGCATTCTGTTAGATTTGAAACATTGATGTGAGATTGTGAATCTGATTACGTTCAGCAACAAATGCATCAGTAAGGTCAGTATTTTGGGTGATAACCAAAACTCACCTCATCGCCAGCTCTGTACCTGATCCCAACAGTACTGTACTGAACACCTTATTCCTGAGAATTGACTTCCACTGCTCCACAGCTCAGTGCTAGGGGACATTATATTTGGCATTAAGTATGTTACCAATAGTTTCATGTTTGCTCCAGAGAGATGTATCATAATGGCAGACAAGCTGTATGTGCATTTGCACATCTGTATCAACAATGGATGCAACTGAAAGTAGTTGAATGCATTCATGAGTTATAGTTAAAAAGAATATCTTTAAAGAACAACTTTTTGGGGCGATGTAAAGAACATTTCACCTGCCGGTGTGACATGGCAAAATAACCCCTCCTCTCCTCAACATCTCATTCATCTGCTCCTCTCCCACAGCTTCTCATGACACCCCACCACCGGCCCACACAGGGTTAAACTATTTTAGGGGCTAATAATACGTACAGTAACTGTGACTGATTCGGTGTTTGAATGTTTGACCTCCCACACTGGTGCAGGGGAGGAGTTAACAGAGCTGATTGACTATGTTGTAGTTTATGTAGCCCTTTGCTAAACTGCCTCTTTCTTTTTCACTTTAATTGGTTCGTTTTTCACTATGATGTTGGCCAACTCACCCTTGGACAGTACTCGTACAGACGTGTTACGTTGGATAACTTCATCTTCAAAGAATGTTATCATACATTTCATATCATACAAAGTCCAAATAACAATAATAGCTCCACACATCTAAGGCTTGGTTAATGTAACATCTTCACAGAGTTTGTAGCGATGTATGGTTTGTAGGCCTTGCATAAACACAATGCCGTTTCAGTGGAACTAGCATATGCACATTTAGCTTTATCTGAAGCAGTGCGGCAGTGCTTTGTGATTGTTTTGGCAGCTGAGCTGAATTAGCCATTACATCAATGTGACTTTTGTACATAAAAGAGCCCTTTTCCCTGCCCAACAATGTCTAATAAATCTGTGTGGGGGGGAATATTGATGCCGGGCGCTGACGGTGACACAAAAGAGGCGGAATGTGGTCGGAGGCTGTGCAGGGTCATGAACAGTATTTTAAGTCTGCAGTTTAACCCTGCAGCCTGTCAGCGCTGACCTTTCGCCAACCCCGACGAGTGGCTCATTTCTCTCTCTCGCTGTCTCTCTCTCTCACACTCTCTCTCTCTCTCTCTGTGTAGAGACAGAGCGAGGGGCAGAGAAAGGGCTGTATGAGAGGTGTCAGACAGAGCCGTTTACATGAAAAGCTGGTGCTGTTTTGCAATCATCTCGTATATTTCATTCTGTTTTTCTTCTCTTTTTTCATTCTACTCCTGTCCTCCTAACACTCTCTCTCTCTCTCTCTCTCTCTCTCTCTCTCTCTCTTTCTCTCTCTCTCTGAACTCCCTCACTCTCCTTCCATCCTTCTGACTATTCACTTAATTTCTGATATCGGGTGTCTGTCTGCCTGTCTGACCTCTCTCTCTCTCTCTCTCTCTCTCTCTCTCTCTCTCTCTCTCTCTCTCTCTCTCTCTCTTTTATTGCCACTTTTGCCGGGTGGTGAATTGATGTAAGAGTGAGGCGACCCCCACGCGAGGACAGGCACATTATTGACCTGTCTAGA
Source organism: Acestrorhynchus altus (assembly GCA_034509495.1). Lineage (NCBI taxonomy): Eukaryota > Metazoa > Chordata > Actinopteri > Characiformes > Acestrorhynchidae > Acestrorhynchus > Acestrorhynchus altus. The sequence goes on along the minus strand of CM067522.1, from coordinate 15,182,465 downwards.
ATCTCGGGTGACCTCTGCATGACCCTACATTCACCTGCAGTTGACCTTGAGAGGCGCCTCCTTTGTCTCTTACACACACACACACACACACACACTATCACTATCACTATCACATCATCTGTGTATGCTCCTGATTATTAGCAATGTTGTGAATGTTGGTGGAATTAACAGAGGTCTGTGTGTGTGTGTGTGTGTGTGTGTGTGTGTGTGTGTGTGTGTGTGTGTGTGTGTGTGTGTGTGTGTGTAGTGGAGGTGGGAGGTACCATGATTTAAACCTGTTTGAAAGCTTTCTGTAATTACACATGAATTATCCATGAAGGCCTTGATACGAAAGCTCTCTGGCTCTTAGTCAGTCTGTCTGTGTAATGTGAGTGACATATTCCTCTTTACTGCGGCGTTAAGCCTTTCCCTTTGCTCAGGTATGCTTTGCTTTAATTCTTCAGTAGGTGCAGTATTTGCCTCTTTCTTGTACAGCAGTACATTAAAGCCATAGCTTCAGTCAAGACATGTTTGGTGTCTAAAGTTTGTATTTTAGTTTCACACCAGAGCTGAGAAGTTAATGTAGCTAACAATCATATGTAAGACTGATGTAATTGATGTTATTCATTATAATAAATCACATAAGCATCTCGATGTAAGCTAACTTCATTCAGTGTGGTTTAACTCTTAGAACCCGAGATCCACACTTTGCAGAGTTACATGCTATTTTCCAGAGTAACCTGTACACTGGATACACATATCAGAACAAACTATCTGACCTATCTATCTGTCATTATTGGATTTTATGAACAATCACAAGTAATCAACTTTGGAAATCAGATGAAATTCACTCATTACCAACTGAATTCAATCTAAGTTAAACATCATAGCAGCCATCCAGTGCATGTTTACTGTTCTGTCCATGTGTACATGCTGAACCTGCATGCAGACTCTGACTGATCAGGAACAGGGGGCGGGGCTGATGACATCACTGACCCAGATATTTGCTTTTAGAAAAAAATGAGAAGGGAGGGACTGTTTCTTTTTCTTTGCTCAATACAGTGTTCAAATTTCAGAATAAAAGTCCTGATTTTTTTTGTGGTATATTTATTGCTGCTACTTTGCACATCCTTGGTTTTGAATTTTGATATCTGAATTTTATTTACTTATTATTAGCTGGAAACATTGTAACACTGAAATTGTCAGTAAGATGAAATTTCAGTTCATCTTAATATTCTTCTTTTTTAGCAAATGCATAAAACAACATCAAACTAAATATGAAATCTGACAGCTACATAGTTACTTGATTATTGACTGACTCATAATCTAATCAATTATTCATGACGATAATCAATAAATTATTCAACTCAAAACTTGTTACATCACTAGCTGAAAAGTGTACGTGAAGTTCTAAAGGTTAACTTGTTTCTGTTTGCTGTTTTTTGCAGCTTTAACCATATTTTCTACTTATATAGCACAACTGACAAATAAAAAAATGATGTAAATCTATTTATTTACAAACAGTAAGTTTGCAAACCATCTCTAAGATGACTGATGTTAGTCACGCCACTCTGTATCAGTGTAGTACATACCACACCAAATCACATTGCACGCAAGATTCAGCTGCCTTTACCAAGCCCAGCACTGATCCTTTGAGAAGCAGCACATTTTAAATGTGAAAGGGAAGAGAAAGCATCTCCTGCCTTTAGGACCAAGTCAAACTGATCTGTTACAAGTAACGATTCATTATCGCCCCATAAACAAACCGAAGCTGCCACAAACACGGGGGCCTATTTTTCCGGCTCAGCTAATAGAATTGAATTTCACACAGTGCAACTTAAATTAGACATTCCGCAGCAGCCCTGAATGGCAGAAATAATCGGCATGGGTGACTAATTTGGCAGCGCGTTCGCTAAGTACACAAAATCCCCCTTTCTTCCAGCCCTCGCCCGAGGTCTGCGCAGAGCAGTGCACAAAAAAAGAAGAAGAAGAAGAAGCCAGAGACAAAGCCAACATGGAGTTCGTAAAAATTAACATAGCAAATGACCTGGAGATGAAGGCCCAATAAATAATCTGATCTTATCACCTCCAAGTATGCGTGGCGGGGAGCAAAGGCATCCAATGAAAATATCCTCGTTAATCTTGCGTACCCTCGGATAAACTTCTTTACAGGAAACCATTCCTCCGCAGACTCTGTGGGGGTCGAGGGAAGGTCACCTCCTTTATGCAGTTGATGTAGAATTTTTTTTTTTCTTCACATAGAAAGATTAGCAGAACTGACCTTGGACTTTCAAAACTCATTTAGCCCACTGTTTCTTTTTCCTGCGTCTCTGATTTGGGATGGTATTGTTGGGGACATGCCGTGTTGGCAGCACCTTGTTTTTGATTCAATATTCAAAAAGAGCTACAAAGCATTGTACGTGTCTCCCTCAATTTTGCTGAGGTTTTGTGGTGCCGCCTGCCTCCTGTCTGGCACCCCTTTAAGTGCGGGAGTGCTTTGAGGATGAGCGAGTTTTGTCTCATGCTCACTGCAGGCAACTTGAAATGGCTCTAAGGAGGGTGCTCTCACTGTTCTCTCCCAGTGACCACATGTAGTCCACGAAACCTGGTGCGTGCTTTGTCATAGATTTCAAATCCAACATCAAGGTGATGTAGCACCTGGAGTAAAATAAACACTTTTGTCAAAAGTCTTTCATCCACAGACATCTGCTGCCACCTCCTAAGTCTGATGTTGGAGTTGAACCTTGCTCCTGTAGGATGGAAGGTTTCACACTAGAGTCGGAACAATTAATGTGAGAATTATGATTGTATTCTGAAAAAAGAGCATAATCGAGGTCAGGTCTTGATGTTCTTGATCATTCTAAAAAAGCATTTGATGGAGCTATTCAATACCACTCCATGTTCACCTGTTCCAGGAGGGTGGGCCACAAAATGGGCTGGGGCCACCCGGACCGTAGCTGAGCTTGTTTTTTCTTCTTATAATGTTAGTATGAAGTTCATCTCTTTTTGCTGCAGTAAGAGCTTCTACTGTTTACCATTGTTGGGACATTGCTGCCAGAATTGCATTCTGACTCAAGAGCATTAATATGGTCAGATTTTGACCTCATTCTGGAATATAAGCATTGTTCCAACTTACCTCAAAGGAACTGAATGGCAAACTACAGCAAACTCAGCTCCAAAGCTCATAGGCTATGTTCACACAGTAGGTAAAAGTGTCCCAAGTCCAAATTTTTCATTATGTGTGACACAGATGTTTCCATATAAAAATCCGAAAATATCCAATTTGCAGCAAAATGACTTATTTGAGATTTTCAGTGGTGGCATTGTGAAGTAACAGATTTCATAAATATTTGGGGAGATGTCTCTGAAGGGACATACTGCAACTACTCCATGATTTAAAGACATCATAAACTACAACATTTTTGTAGTTTGATGTACTTTTTTATTTACCAGAAATGTTTTCAAGTATTTATAGGAGACAGTCGCACATACCAGATATTGTTATTTTCAGGAGATCCTTTGCTACTCAAATCTTCATTTGAGGATTAAATATGAATAGAATTTAGTTGTTTGTATGAATTTGACCATGTTTCAATTTAAAAATTTACTGGCGTCTGCAATTTTTGTGCTTTTGCTTATAAGGGTTAAAAATACTTTACATCTCAGAAATCTTACCCTGTCCAAACCAACGGCCAAAGGCGCTTCCAGTGCACGTTTCCTGCTCTGTCCATGTGTACACGCTCAACCTGCATACACACTCTGGGATACACTAATAAACATTGAAAATAATACAGGACATTCAGGTTGTTGTTTTTTTATTTCGTTTTATTTAGACTACTGAAGAACTTATTATTATACATTTCTTCATCAATCTAATCAATCAATAACTTATCAAAATTCTTTCATTTTCAACTCAAAAGCACTGGATGATCACTTTCAACTAGATTTCTGAGATGTAAAGTATTGTTTAGCCCTTATAAGCAAAAGCAGAAAAATTGCAGACGCCAGTAAATTTTTCAATCGAAACATGGTCAAATTCATACAAACAACTAAATTCTATTCATATTTAATCCTCAAACTACAAAAATGTCCAGCAATATTAGTCTAAGTGAATAACATTGCCTTTTTACAGTGAGCTTAATCTCAAACCTCTGGGCCAGATGGTTCTTAAACTGACGTTCATACCTTCATTAGCGTGGGTGGATTCTTTTCTACATATAGTTTAGAATATTGTATTGATGTATAATAATTCACAGACATACTGGGTCTACTGGTATTGTAATTGGCTCAATAAGAAAAAGGGGAAAAGCTCTAGTGATACATAGTGGCAAACTATCAGTGGACTCTTGGAGACTGCTAAACATGCATGATCCTGGTAGCAACATAGACCACACTGGGTTTTGCTATGAACCAAAAGAACAAAGCTGCATTCAAATCACAGAAACTCACAGGGATTAATGGAAGTGCGTTAGCTGGTGGTAGTGTGTATGTGTTCCAGAGTTCATGACCTGGGGATCATCCTGCAGAGTTCAATTCCAGCCTTAATCTGCCACATCAGGCTTCAGATAGCTAATGTCTTCAGAAGTCTGGATTAGGTGTATTGGTACTGGCTGAGAAGTGGGGCAGGGAGCATTGTTATGAATTCTGTAGGAAATTAGTTGTCTCTATGGTGAATGTTAGTACTACCTTTACTGGATTACAGCGAGAATGTAGTAAAGGTGAACACTTGTCAGGCCTAATGAGTGGTGGTACCTGACGTAATAGCAGAGAAACTGGGTGCAGTATCAGGGCCAGTGGAGTTTATTGTTTTCTTCATCATTAAGTGCAGGACTCACAGTGTCCCAGTACCCACTGAAGGACTTCTGAACAGCAAGGGCTAGGACGCTTGTCCTTACCGAACAGGTCATTTTGGCTACAGTGTTCTCGTCAGGCATGAGTATGTGTCATTTGTCAGCTTGGTGTGGAGGAACTTTCAAACAGGCCTGTAGCAGTGAAGGCCAGAGAATAAATCTCTATCACTCTAAATAAAAAGTGACACAGTCTCTCTCTCTCTCTCTCTCTCTCTCTCTCTCTCTCTCTCTCTCTCTCTCTCTCTCTCTACACACACACACACACACACACACACACACACACACACACACACACACACACACACACACACTCTTTCTCCCCTTACAGAATAACACTGAGACAATAGTGATTTGTGTGCCCTACTTCGGGCTCCACATGCGACGAGAGAAGAATGAAAAAGTTGTCAAAGCAGCCCTGTCCACTTCAGCCCAGCCACAGCCTTGAGACTCTGAGAATTAGATTCTTCTAAGTCGCACTACATCATGGATGATTTATCGATAAGGGAAAGCTCTAATTTACACGAAAGGCACAGACACTGTCACCTCAGGGTGGAAAGCGGTGGACTGGATTCATCTTGCCTCTGGGTTAAATCCTCTGCTATGACTTATTTATGCATTACAGTACAAGACATTGTCTCACTGCCCATGAGGTCAGCTGGGAGGTGACATTTCATACCTGAGACAGACCATACTAAATGAAGCGGGACTCAGTCATGTTTAACCTGTAGAATTTGCAGTTATTGCCAGAAATAATGATAGTGTATTGTGATTTGAAATACATATTCACATTTATTAAATTCATAAAATAATGTTCAATGAATTTTACAATTAGTCTATCAAGTTATGGAAAGGAAATAAGTTAATTTTTCTCAACACATAGTTCTACCTATTTAGGTGTATTCTTTTTCAAACATACCATCCTAAATATCAGAAGTCTGTTGTTAACTCCACCACTTTTGTTTGCTCTGTGGTGTCCAATTGATTATTGCATTTTTATTGAAAATATTTCTGATATATATTTTCTAAATTACAGTGTAGCAGCTTCACTATTGTTCAGGTTAAAAGTTGCCCCCTCCTTTAAAAAGCAATATCATGCATTTGTTTCAGCATAAAACTGAACTCATGCAAAGCAACCATGTCTTAGAAGCATTAGTAGCTTAGAAGCATACTGTCTTACACAAACTGTTTGATAATAATACTTTTAACAGTTTTTTACACTTACGTTATTAATGCTTAAGTTGTAAAGCTTTTACTTTTCATTTATCAGTTCAAATCTCTTATTTCACTTGATTGAATGTTTTTAAAACATGCTTAAGCACAGCATACAGGGTTTTGCTAAATAAAAAGGTACTATGCAGCCTTTCAGCACCTTTAACCTAAATATCTAAAATGCTTTGATGGAGCCTAAAACGGACACCTGCTGCTTACCCAACACTTCTCAGAGTAAAGTGCTGTGGCTGCCAGATTTTGTGAAGTACCAAAATACTGATACTAACGTTACTGACCACTCACGCTGTCAAAAGCCTGTATCTCTGGCTGCTCCTCTCCCTGCCTACTGCTGCTGTCTTCCCCTTTAACCTGCTGTTGCTGGAGCATTGAGCCACCAAGGAAAACACTGTCTGGTGCAAAACCAACACACCTAATCACCCCAAGAACACCAAAATGGTGGCAGCTCATGCTGTGGGGATGTTTTTCAGCAGCAGGGACTGGGAAACCGGTCAAGGGAAAGATGAATGGTGCTAAATACAGGGATACTCTTGACCGAAACCAGTATGTCAGTGATTTGTGCCTAGGATGGAATTTCACCTTCCAACCAGACAATGACCCAAAGCATACTGCTAAAGCAACACTCTAGTGGTTTAAGGGGAAATATGTAAATATATTGGAATGGCCTAGTCAAAGCCCAGACCTTAATCCAACTGAGAATCTCTGGTCAGACTTGAAGATTGCTGAGCAAAAACCATATAACTTGAAATCAAACCCAAAGTCAAAATGTGTCAGAGAAGGATGTGTATTTAGGGTATCTTTTATTTAATGTTTAGAGATGATTAAATTAAATTAAATTAAATTAAATTAAACTCAAAATCATTATTCTTTGAAGGAATCCTTTATGGATATCCACCTTTAAAAGACTAAGACATCTGTAGTTAAGCTAATAAGGCCTGCAAGTGTGTGTGTGTGTGTGCGTGTGTAGCTGTATGTGAGAGACACCCACCGACAGGTATTTGTCATAACCATTAGTGAGCGATTAGGGAGCAGCTTCCTCTGCTGTTTTTATCACATCTTGTCTTTGTGGATTATAGAATTAAAATGCTGCCTGTCAAAGAGGAAGTGAGAGAGAGGGAGCGAGAGACTAGCCATGATAATACCCATTGTGTCACTAGACTTCCTTTTGCGCTTCTTTGTGCGATGACATTTGCTTATTGCTCATAATGAGGTGGTGTCCTCCTCACTGATAGCACTGTGTTTATAAATGGTGTTGAATCGGGGTAGCTTTGTGTGCTGGTGAGGTGTGGTAGCAGAGTTTAGAAAGATAAGACTGTGGGTCAAATTCTTATTCACCTTTTGAAACTTATTTGCAAATCAAAGTCATGGTCTATCTGGAGAACAATTTTAGAAACTCTTATCTTGTATTTGCCCTCACATACCGTACAGGTGGATTTTATGGAGATGCAGTTGCTGACTGTAGCCCATTTGTTGTTGCACAATTAGTAACAGCCACCTTCTACCCTAAAGGACCACCAGAGGACCATCAAGCATCTGTTATCATCTGTTATTAGAATAGAGGAACATCATCAATACAGCAGTGATTGTTTGTTGTCTTATTAGGAATTTATCTGGGATTTTTAGTGGGGTTGTGGTCTGACACTGGGGTTTAGTGGATGCATATACAAATTGTGCATGTCATAAATGTTTCATTGAGTGATGTCATAGAACCCCTTTGGTGGAGAACCTTAAAGAACATTGATTTGACACAATGCAGGTCAAATTACTGAAAAATATAGCAAAAACACATTTTTTTTAAATAGTGTCACACAAAGATGATGTCTGCCAGTGAGTCTCAGAAAATGATCTCAGGATATTAGTATGTTCAACTAATGTGACTTGAGGTGAGCAGGGTTAAGGGGCCTGGCTAAAAACAGTGCAAACGAGGCCCATACCCAGCATTCAGATGCCATAGTGGAGATTCTGGACGAGGGTCCAGGTGGTAACAATGTGGGACAAAGATCATACCCAGCATGAGTAGAAGTTGAGGAAGAGGGTCTTAGTCGGTGTGATAACCCTGCAGTAGCAGTCTTTCACTGTCAGGCACAATCAATGATGTGTAGTTAATGTTATGCTGTTTGGGTAACATTTTTTCTGTAAAATGAGCCTCTCATGATTACAAAGAAGAGACGCCAATAAATGGCTACTTGTGTTGCTCTTTAAGCATTCTTCACACTCTGAAGTTGCCAAGTGGTTACTAGATGATTGCTATGGTATCCAAGTTGGTTTGCAATACACATCTGTAATCAAAACACAACCCAAAATGAACGACACGATTGTGTTTGTAGATTCTGTAGAGCTCACAAATCCCAAAATCTGACCACTTAAACTTGATCTTGGACTATTAAAGCTCTCTTTCTCTGTCTCTGCTACTGAAACACTGGTAATTGCTGCAGCAGAACTTGTTAGTTGTCCTCAAGCCTCCTGATTGGATGAGAGTTAATGACTCCAATCTGATAGGAGGAACGATTGAAGGTGGTGGTGCCTCACTCGCCTTTAATTTGGTTCTGATAACTCATCTCAATGTAAGACATATAAGACATTACACGGCATTTAAGTTAAGTTCTTGGTCCAAAAATAACCCAACGCTGTTTGTTAACCTCGTCTATTAATGTGCTACATGTTACTGTGTACAAATGTGGTTCTTTATGGAAGCAAAAGTGTCATTACTCCATTTCAAGAACCATCAGAAGAACCTTCATATTTAAAAGGGGAGTTTCTATCTGTGTACCTAAAGGGTATAACAACAAGGTAATTGTTTCTAATAAAATGGCCAGTTGGTGTACCAGGCTATATGAAAGCTAGTTCATCATAATACTTAGGCCAACTAAGCACCTTCCTTTTCTCAGTGAGTTTTAACAAAGCAATGAAACGTGTTTTAAATGAGCTTCTCTGCTTTCATTTGCCTGGTTAGTGGTATCAAATACAAAACACATTTTATTTGATTTGGGCGGGTCTCATTACCCCTGCTGTATCCTTGCTTTATTTTATTTAACTGATACAAAGAACACCGGAGCAGAGTTCAGAGTTCCATTGTGTGGTTTTCTCTCTTTCACTCTACGTCAGACCCTGTGCCTCTAAAGGGTCTGGATTAGTTACCCTCTCACTCAACACACAAGACACTTATTCCTCCTGAAGTGTATGAATATTAATGCATTTACATTTGAAATATTTTTCTTTTTCTTCAAATGAAAGCATGTTTTTTTTCCCCTTGCTCGCTCTCAAACCAATCCATCAAGCTGTCAGAAGTCAAAAGAGCATGTGACCTATAGACTGTCAAATGACTTAGTTCATATTCTGTTTGATTTGGCATGTGTCTTATGCACACAGGCTCACAATCCCATCACCTTTATTATTAAAAATCTGCCTTGGATAAACCTGCTCTCGTGTTTATGAAAAAAGCGTAGTTGTGGTGAAATAGATGAACTGCCGCATTATTTTCTTCACTGTAAAGTAGCAGAAAAGTAGGTGCTGATGCGAGTACACAGCAAGGAACATTGTATAATGGAAACAATTTTCTTGGAAGTGCTAATTTCAAAAATGAACACATTTTTTTGTGAGAATTGTTAGTCAGAGTCTGTAGCTTCAAGTCCCCTCATAGGCCGGTCCAAATAACAGCTACTTTGGGGACAGTTCCTTTCTCACCTTTTGCCAATTGATTGGAAAAAAAATGATGGAATTCCCAATTTACACTAATGGATTGGCTAAGAAAATGATGGGAACTAGGCGTTACTCCCAAGAAGCTGAAATAGTGGAACGTTTTGGAACTTTTAAAGCTAATATTTCTGTAACATTGCCATGTTCAGATATGCATGGCTTACATAGTTGCTCCCGTCTGTTAAAGATGACTGCTTTGTCCAAAAAGAGATTGGGTTATTAAATGAATGCACTAAAAAGATTGGATTATAAAATATTATGATGTGTGATATTAAACAATAAAGTAAACCTTATTAGAATAACTATGAAAAGACACATTGGGACACATTTTGATCCGTACACAAAGGTTCACACACCTTCATTTACACTCCCAATGTCAGCGATTCCTCATGCCCCTTACTGCGGTGCACATTTCTGGACTCTTGGAATTGGAAGTTTGAAATAAAATGTGTTTGTTAGCACTAGTATCACAATCTGTTCTCCAACTGATGTCTGCTGAGGTTATAAATGATGCTCGCGCATCTGAAGACAAGTCTATTATTTCTTTAGCTGCGTGCCATTCATTACTGTCAGTGAAACTGATGCACGCCTGTCAACAAATCGTTAAGCAAATGTGTCAGTATAAAAGAACAGAATTCTCTTACCTCTGTCTGAATGATCTTGAGAAATTCAAAGTACATCACAGGAAGCCTAGAAGAAAGTGAAACATAAGAACACACAGTTCACGTCAAGTTTTCATATGATCAGTGACCTTCGTGTATTGTGAATTGTGAGATGTTTTTGTTCAGAGGCCAACATGTCATGTTCCATTTGTCCTTTTATGGCACCAAAAGACAAAGGAGTAAATATAAAAGTTTGTTTTCTGTTGGTGGCTGAGGTTCAACACTGACAGGGGGAATGCATTTCCAATCTAAAACTTAATAATGGAACTGTAATAAATATATTATATTATATATTTTAGTGTTCTGGCTCTAAAATCAGACAAAAATCTGAATTAATATTCACATGTGAGAGCACACCTCAACTGACTAATGTGTAATGATCTATGAAATGTATTATTAATTTTAATATCAATCAAAAAAAATATTAATAACGCAATGTTTCATATAAATATTACATTATATCATTATATAATAGTACATTATTATATTGGATAATAAATGAATATATAAAATGAACTTTCTCTGCAGGGTGGCCGGACTCCCCTTTGAGATAAGGTAAGGAGTTCAGTCATTTGGGAGGGGCTCGGAGCCGCAGCTCCTCCACATCAGGAGGAGCCAGCTGAAGTGGTTCAGGCATGTCAGATGCCTCCTGGTCACCGCCCTTTGGAGGTGTTCTGGGAAGACCCAGGACACACTGGAGAGATAATATCTCTTTGCTGACCTGGGAATGCCTTGGAAGAGGTGGAAGAGTTGACTGAGAAGGAGGTCAGGGCCTCTTTGCTGCTGCCCCCACAACCAGGACACTGAACGCGGTCATTTTTCCTTGCAAAATAGTTCTTAGACAAATGAATTGATATAAATTCTATTAAATGAATCAATTTTTTTAATTGACAAGCTATTTTTTAAAGAAAGATACAAGGTTTTTGTGTAACAGTGACAGGACACGATCCAGAGTTACTCAGAGCTGTTGAGACCACCTCACAGCCAATTGTGTCTTATTGCTTTAATAATAAACCAAATGTAAAGGTGCCAAATCAACTGCGTCAATTTTGTCATGTTAATTTTATTAATATAGAACATTTTGAGCTCATTCCAGCATAATTATCTTCATTATTTTATGTATTTATTTATTTGATTTTATTGATTATTAATTTAACTAATAAAAAAAGAATACTGTATTTTATATAAAGTCAAGTAAATGTGTTAAGAAAAGTTAAAAATAGACATTAGACATATGACATCTTACTCGTTTCCATTTTGGTCCACATGATTAGTTCAAAGGTACATGTAGGTTTACAAAGGAATGAAAACATACCTTTACATTAGCAAAGGAAGAAAACCTAAATGTTAAATTATGCAGCAGACAGGTATAAGGTGTTGTGGCAGTAACTGCCATTTCCTGAACCCATTACGTTAACCAGTGCACCCAGCATCTCTCTTTAGACTCCTCATCTCGCAGAAGTGTTTTTAAGCCTTATTCAGGTGGGGTTAGTTTACATGAGGAGGTGGATAAAGTAATTATTTCTGATGATTTTCCGTGATTTCGTACCAAATCCATTTTTGTGGAGTGCGTGCTTCCACATCGGTGTAGATTTTGCTGTAACACCAAGTTATATTAATCCTTTGCAAGCATCAGATTATACAGTCAAAATATATAACAGCACCTGGGCCCTTTTACAAAGATAAGACTTCTCAGTGTGTATTTCTATGTTTTTTTGCTTGTTTGTATGTTAGGAAGTCCCACATTGAATTACCGCAGCCCGGACTCACAGAAATGATACGGTTTTAACAGAGAATGTGACAAAGTAAGCAGTATAATGTATGATATGAACCTATATGTCAATCTAAACATAACCTAAGCCTAACCCTTACCTTAAGTTTAAGCTTAATGTGACATTCTTAGCCTGTCTGCATTCATTTTTGCTCATTATTTGTTTTTTATCAGCTCTAGAATAATAAAAAGCCACATGAGTATTCATCTTCAGAAGCATAAAAGGATGTGTTATATGTATTTGGCAAATAAGCTCCACCCAGGGACAGGAGGATATGGAGAACTCTTCAAACCCGAGGTCTTAGCTTAGAATAGCTTAAGCCAGTCCAGCTTAGAAAACCACTAAAATTCTGTGTGATTGTCTCTTATAAACAAAAAATATCCATAATCAAAAATGGATATATTAAAGCTGTACTAACTGGTGACTTCATGGCATTTTGAATGATGTGATAAAGAATTTAATTAAAGTTAAATTTACAATCCGAGTGTTCAAAAACAACTCACTCTAGAATGTTGTCATTCCATTTCTCTCTTTTTCTGCGGACTCAGTTCACAAGTTCTCACAATCTAAATTCAGCACAACTCAACGGAATTGTAATGCATGCTCTGTCTTTCTGTCTCTCATGCTCATTGCTTTGGGTTTGCATAGTAACTGATCCATTCTGCCTCTCTTATGACTGTCAAAATATTTGAGCGCACCGGGTGTTTAGGAGCAGCACTGAGTGCGGCCCAATAATCTCCCACTTGACTCTCCGTCAGCCTCGGCTGCCTCAAAGTAAGAACCTATTCCAGTCTGGCTTGCACATCTGGAGGATGTGATACAGTGGGAAAAGTCTTTAAGCCCGTCTGATTAAAATCACACACTTCCCCTTCGCTCTGCGACACTGGAAAAAAGGCAGAAAAAAATCACTTAAATATAGCTGGGTATGGAATAACGATTTTGCTACAATAATAGAATGTAAATCTGTCTTTATTAGACAAGGGAGAGAGATTAGAGTTAATGCAAAGCTTACAACTAGATGCTTTCCTAGCAGAATGAATTAACATCACCAGACACTTCTCTAGACTCTCTGGCTAATTTGCAACATTTTCTTGTGGACAGATGATATTTTTTAAGGTGGTGACATATAGCCTAGGTAATGTCAGCCATTAGCTCTTTTTGGTCTGCCAATCCTCTGTTAGCTTGTGTATATTTGTTCTGAATTTGTGGACGATCGTGTTATTGTTCATCTTGACCCATAGCCTCTAGAGCTGTCCTGTTTTTTTGAAAGCCCGAGTGGTAGTCGAGAGTGGATCTAGCGATAGCGGCCTCGCAGGAAGCTTGCTTACATTAGGAGGAAGCTTTTGGCTCTTAGATCAAACTTTGCAAGCCGAGTGAAGTGCCCTGCTTTTCCCATAGACTCACAGATCCTCCGCAAATCCCCCGTCATTAGAACAGATGTTTGGATTAGACCTCTGTAAACTATGACAGAATTTCAATTTGGGCTATCTTCTTTATGATTCTCTGCGGGTAATATTACTCAGCATGACATGGAAAGCTATTGCTACACAATGTGGCTAGGGCATGTGTGTGTGTGTGTGTGTGTGTGCGTGCGCAAATGTGTTAATAGCAATATTTCCTTTCTACACACTAACAGTGCTTATCATTCCCGGCATGATGAAAAGTGGAGGGGAAAGGGGCATAATTTAGCGTGGTGAACATGATGCACTAAATCCTTCAGTGAGGAGGAACTCGTGGTGCTTTGGCCTCCTATTTTTGGTAATAGGTTGACTGCCATAAAGCTATTAAAGCCGGTTTCCTGAATCCATGACAGCTTGCAGAGTGCTGCTGTCACAACATTGCTGGATGTTATTACAGAAAGGTGCAGGTACATCATCACTGTCAATTACAGCTTCTGAACACTGTCATTTCAGATATGTTTTAAAGATGTTATCTGCATATGCTGGAGATTACTCACTGTGGAGGTTTGCAAAATTACTATTTATCAACCTCGATAAGCCCAAAAACTGGCAGGGTACTAAACAAAATTGTACTCCATAACAGGTTTTTGTAAGTATACTTAAAACAAACTTGTATGTCTATCTCAAGGTACCGGTAGATGCCTCTCCAGGTCTGGTCCATTGCACCTTTCCTTTGGTCTTAGCTCCTCCCTCTATAGATGTATGGAAGAAACATGACGATAAGGGGCAAGCACAGAGGGATCAAATCCAAATGTGTTCAACAAATGGATGTCAGTGGTCATTCTCATGACCTGTTACTTCTACTGAGCACAGCACATTGCACATTCACCTCACAACTCTTCAAGGCTCTATCTGGGTGGAGTTTCCATGCTCTTCCATGGTCTGTGTAGGTTTTCCTCCCACTGTTTCCTCACACATTCCAAAAACATGGAGCTCAGGTGAATTGGTTGCTCTAAATTGCCCTGGTGTGTGAATAAGTGTGATTGTGAGTGAATGTATGTCTGTATGCCCAGATATGGACTGGCACTGAACCCCCAGTGGTCAATGCATTACCCTCTAGGTGGACGGTCGTTTCTGGTACAGAATGCTCTGTGTGCTATTGCCTTCCACAATTGGCTGAGTGTGATTGTGAAGAGTACTGATTGTAAAGCGTCCTTGGGTATCTAGAAAGGTGCTATATAAGTGTAACTTCATTCATTCAACAAACAACAAGGTAGTTCTAACGCAACATCATACAACTACCACAGCGTTTTGATCAGAAAGACACTGTTTTCCTTTCTGTTTATGTTTGGTGTTTACTGCTGGCTTATGTGTAAGGGACGTCTGTAAAACTAATATGTTAATATGTTAAAATAGTTTATCAGTGTGTTCTTTAACACATCTGTGCTTGATGTAGTGTTAATATTTTTACAGATCTTAATGAATGCAGAAACAGGATTGAGAAATCTGATAGCCACTGTTTTGCGTGGGCATTAAGGAGTTAAAGAGCTTTAGAAACACACATTAGTTAAGGAACCTCAAGCTCACGTCCATTCCATTAGCATCACTAAACACTCACTTGGGATTCATATATTCCAATTGGCCTGGTGTGGACTACGTGCTGACTGACCACATAAGCCCAGTACTACATCTCTGTTAGCGCAAGCCTCTCTCTCCTGCCATCCCGGAAGAGTGGAGTGGACAGAGGAGGGAGGATCAACATCACCCATGATGAATGCCTTTCGACGGAAGAGTCGTACAGAATGTCCTTGACTTTAATCAAAACTATTTGTTTTTCTCTCCCTCCCTCTCTCTCTCTCCCTCTCTCTCTCTCTCTGTCATATATATATATATATATATATATATATATATATATATATATATATATATATATTTCTCTCTTCATCTTCTTCTTTTCCTGTTTCACGGGGGTGTGTTGCTAGGCCTGGCGTCTCCTCGCTCATGTCCACTGATAGCCCGACATTAATGACATCATTCATCAGGGGAAAGGCGTCAGGGCTGCGCTCGAATCTCTGGGCGTTTAGGAGTGATTTTGTGTTTTGTTGGAAATACCGTGGGAAGTGACGAGTCCTCTGATATGGGGGTTTTTCCAAAGACTTTTAAAAAGCCTTGAAATTATTGTTACTTGTTCAACTGTCAAAAGCACTATCACAAAAAGTTAGCCACACATAGATTACATACACCAAAAATTGAACTCTCCAGGGACCCTTATGCCTTACGACAGCTCCATTGTATTGTGTACTTTTGCATATTATATCAAATTTGAATGAAAATGTTCTAATGTTTCGAGATACTGGAGTTCTAATCAACAGTAAATATAAACAGCCCCAGCTTGTACAGATTATAATCAGTACTGTCACTGCATTCTTTTTTGCAACATCAAAAATATGGTGACTTTAACTCTTTGGGGTCTCTGAACTCACAGTAACATCAGATTCTATGAGTGTTATTTCATTAATATATTTATTATCTTTGTGATAATACAGGACAGAAAAGCAGTTCCTGAACCTTTCTGCCTTTCGGTTGCATTTTATCAAGATTGTATGTGACTCACATCTAGAGTTACAAGAATTATTGAGTAACCAGATTATCTCTTCACACAGTGCTTACATCACATGGAGTCTCATTATAAAGGGGGCTTTAGATTGGGCAATCAGAATTGGGCAAACATGGTCTCATATGCATAAGACCAGTGGTGCCAGCAAGCGTAATCCTGTATGCACGTAGTATAGCTGGTCCCCTCAGCCCTGTGCATACATAACCCCCTGGTTGAGTGGGACATGGCCCTTTTTGAAAATAAAATGATATGAATGGCAGGGGACACCCCCTCCCTTTTTGGAGAAATGAAACAAATGAGGGAAGGATGGCATGTTCAAATTTAAACTTGCATAAGACAGTATGCATATGCAGAAATCGAGAAAATCCCTTAAACTCCAGAGGGTCCATATCTGCACTACAGAACAAATAAGTCATTTTTGAAACAATATTTGCCTGCTATGTCAACTCTTTAATTCAGTGGTTTTCCATCTGAGGGTCTCTGGAAGAGCTGCTGACCAATACAGTAGAATAATAGTCAATGACAAAAGGAAACACCCCTGCATTCTTTACTAAGCCAGGAAATGCCTGACCTACATGTGATCAAGGTTAGACTTTCAGCAAGCTATCTCATCTCCTCTTCAAGGTCAGTATTCATTCAAGTTGTTTATTATTGAGAATGCAAGCAGTGTAGAAGACGCTGCCATATGTGTCATCAGTGTAACCTTGATGAGCATATGGGCTCTGCCTTCTATCACAGAGATAGCCCATGCCAGCTTTTCTACAGAAATGAGAATCAGATTCTCTGAATGGAGTGCATCCTTCATTTGTCTCAACAATACATGGTTTACTCCACAACGGGTCAGTGTCTAAACAGAACAAGACATGATTGATGTGACAGAGAAGCTGAGATAACTGTTTATCAGTCCCAAACTATGGGAAGACTGTTTCAACCAGGCCAAAACATCTCCAAACACTCATCCATTTTTTGAGATTCCTCATCTCCAAGTTTCCACAGACAGGAAAGCACAACAAACCAAGAGATTCCCACGTTTGTCAAATTGAACTTCCACAGGCTGCATTCTTAGGCAGCAGCAGATTTGTATGATGCTGTCATTTTTCTCTCCAGTCAGTTTAATTTGGCTGTCTTTGTGGTGCTCTTAAACAACTGGCAAACTGCACTTTCAGATGTTTTAAGCCGAATGTAAACACAACTCCCCAAATCCAGGCACCCATTAGAAAGCAATGCTGTGACTTATCATCTAAAATCCATCCTGTAATATCAACCATTGGCCATCAACCATTTTTATTGGGAAAGGAACTCCAGATATTCAAATCCAGTCACCCTTTATGGAGAAATGATCTGCAAGACTGACCTTGCACGGTGTGACTTTCACACAACTTCATTTGGTTGTCATAATGCAAAACCTCCTGCAGCTCACTAAGACTCAGCCACAGTAGTTGCACAATAGTCAACCAATGGAAATATAGGTAACGTACCACATTATCACAGCAAGTAGAAACATGGCTGATCTCAGTCTACACATCCTAGACAGTAAAAAAAAAATTAAAGCATGAAGCACTTTTCTGCTGGTGGCAGAACTAGATGAAGTTAGTTAGATAACACTAAAATGGCTATCGTTAAAATACTGCTCGTGCCAGAGCTTATTCTGCTTTGTTATCCTGCTGTATGAACAATGATTGGTGGCATGCTGGCATACTGGGGATGTGCTTCGAACCCAGTTCACTGTCTGTGAGTCTGGTGTGTTCTCCCCTTATCTGCACAGGTTTCTTCTGGGTACTCCAGTTTCCTCCCACCTCCCCAAAATGCACACGGTAGATGAATTGGCCAAGCTAAATTGCCCCAAGGTGTGTGTGTGCCCTGCGATGGACTGGCACCCTGTCCAGGGGATATTCCTGCCTGATGATTGCAGGTAGGCTCTGGATCCACTGTGACCCTATTCAGGACAAAGTGGATAAGATGACTGCTCGACTATATGATGCGTGTAAAGGAGTGGAATGGTTGCTCCCCAGACAAAAAGTGAATCACCTTGTCTGTTTAAGCTGGTGGTCATTTCAGGCTCCTGCAAATGGTGTTGCACAATACCTGCAAGAGTCTCATTCAGTGTGTGAAAATGGGTCACAAAGCAGATGTTAATGATTCGCAAAAGGGAGTAATAGCAATTGGACATGCCACAGATCATAGTGTGAAGGAAGGAGCTGCATGTGCAGGTGTGTTCTCACTTCTGCTCTTTTGCTCATCACCTTTCCCACCCATTCCTATCCCTGTATTCCAAGATGATAATTCTCACATTCAGAGGGCTGAAAATGTGACTGATTGGCAGGATGAACATTCAGGAGCATTCACCCAGTTTGACTGGCCAAAAAAATCCCCCCCAAAAAATGTGAATCCTCTTAAAAAACTCTGGAACTATTTGGGACAAAGAGTAAAATGTGAGTGAAGGCGTGGGACGTCAGTGAAATCTGGCTGAACTGCACAGTTGCTTGATGCAAGAGTAGTTGCCTACAGGAACTTGTCCATGTTTCTAGTCCAAGTGAATTACAGCTGTTATTCATGTTCATGGAGATATTACATGTTATTAGATACATTTCAGTACATTTTTGTTGATAGAGCTTGTGACAAGGACAGTTTACCCCACTGGCTTACCTGGGTTCAAGGGCTTACTAGGAGCTCTGAGAACTTTGAAGCTTCTGTTTGCCTGACAGTGGATTGGCTGGATTTATTGCATGTGCACACTCACTACAAAAGGGCATGTTGTAGATTAGTTTTGTTTTGTTCATAATGGTTTGAATGTTATGAATATAATTCTTACAGAAATTCACATTTAGTCTCCCATTTAGAAATGATGCCATAGAATAGAATAGAATAGAATAGAATAGAATAGAATAGAACTGCATCAGCAGCATAAGTACCGTACAGAAAAGGGTAGAAAGATAAGATAATAATTATACTATAAAGAAGAAACATTATATAAATATAAAAAAATATATAGAATATCTGCTGACTTTACAAGATGCATGTTTTTACACAACTTCACTTCTCACTGCCTCTTGCAAGTCACTGGTTTGAAACATTTGAAGACAAATTTCATACAACAAATGCAGATTATTTACAATGTGATTACACAATAGAGTGCTAAGCAGTTTTGAAAATAATACAAATACACAAGTGTAGGTTAAATAGCACAATGTGTATGATTTAAAATGGGTAGAACAATACAGCGTATTACAGTTTCTGTGTTATAGATGCTGTTAACCAGTTGTTAACTACATTTTTACATTATGCTTGTGAATCACTTGATGTGATGTACTTTTCTTAGCCAGTTGCCATGTTATTTGTGTAAAGTTAACCTGTTCCTTTATATCAACCAGGTAACTCTTCCATCAACTCCAGTGCCAAATCTAGGCCCGGCCTACGATCCAAAACAACAGCAGACAACATCTCACACCAGCTGCGTGTTTCCTGATTCTCCTGTTCTGCTGTCTGTGTTTGGCATCTCCTCCCCATCTAAATGCTGTCAAAGTGTCAAAGACCATGTCAGGCACAGGAAACTACCTGAGAGAGGGCAAGGTGTGTAGAAGGATAGAGGAGATGTGGTGCTGTGTGTGTTTCCCTCAAACAGACACTCGAAGCACCAGGGTTAGCCTGTCCTCACTTGACAAACAAATGACAGGAAATGACAGGCTTTGAGAAAGCACCCTGGCCCGACCTGATGGTAATCGGAGCGGCGGATTTGTGGAGCTGGCAGCCCCCGCTATCGCCCATCTCCCAGCACTAGAGGCAACTTGTATGTAGAGAGCGCTTTGCATCCTTGTCATTTTGAACAAACAGCACCTCCAAATACCAGATAGGACTGCACGCGCCGCTGTCAGCTGTGTCCGATCTGATCTGTCCGTCAATCTGCATTGTGCGTGTCAGTGTACGGGTGCATGCATGTGTGTTTGTTACAGGGTGTCGGGGTTTGTAAAAGAGAGTTGGGATGGGGGGCGGAGCTGTCAGGGGTGAACAATGAGAAAATCATTGATGTTATGCATGCCCACCTGTTCATAATCTAATCAATCACTGGCTGCATAATGCAATGAGACTGTTTATTTATCGCGACACCTGCAAGCCAGCCGAGCAGCCTGTCTGATTCTGACATCTGATTTCACCCCGCTGTAAATAGAATTCTAGAGTGTACAATATGGAGTTCTTTCCGTATGCTGTTCCACTTTATTGGTGGTTTATTTTGGGGTTATGGCTAATTGGAGGGTCCATGCTGTAATTGGAGCATCACCTCTTGACTCAAACTGGCTTTTGATGTATTTTGCAACAAATTAAACTTAAAGAGTGAAATATGGAATCATTGGCATGTGTTTAACATGAGCTTGCCTTCAATAGGGCCAGTACATAAATGTTCCAAGGTTTTCCAAGGATGTGAACCTGAAAGTCATGTTCCGAAAGGGTGGTAGAGTCACGTTTTTGTTGCATTGCCTACATTTCATCAAGTTAGTTTTGTTGTTACAAAAGCTTCCTAAAGAACTTGTTTTACCTGGGTCTTTTTGTCGCCACCTATGTGGGCCCTTTACTTGACATTGAGTGGTTTGTGGATGGGGTGTGTCTGATGTTTCATTGTCACTAACTGATATTATGGCATTACCACCAACAGCATCAACTTCAAGTGCAGTATTTGAGACTAGTTCCACGTAACCAAATGAACATGTTCATCATCAAAAGATTTAATCATCCCCATACATACATTACTGCACCTCAATTATACTTATCCCATTTTTTCTTCTACAATTGTTCTTGTAGTCCATCCAAAATCTGAAGCATCCAAAAAAGCCTTTTCACACTCCAAACAAACCAAACCATAGTTCAGTTTATTTACAAGAGCACCTCTGTTGGTTGAATTTTTGGTTCTTTCACACCTTTCACACCTGCTTTTTAGTCCATAAAGTACAAAGTTCAAACAAGATAGGTGTGATAACACCTCAAGTTGCCATTCAGACATATCAGGATTTCTAATATACTGAAGTTGTCCATTGGTGCAAACTCACCAATTACACAATGTGGACAGTTACAATCTTTGATATGCAATCGCATCCACAGCAACATGTCATGTCCATTGTGTGTGTGCATATATGTGTGTGTGCCTTGCTTTGCCTCTCCCTAATTCAATCAAGCCCTCCCCTCCCTCGCCTTGCCTTTTTTATTCCAATTCGATTAGCCGAGCTAAAGCCATCACGCACACACACCCCCACCCGACAAAATGAATGCTTGTATTAATCCCGCAATTTCCATTTAAAATGCGGGGCATCGACTTGATTAATAAGGGGGCCGATACTGAATAATTACGTCTCCGACAGGGAGAAGATGGTCAGCTATAGGCGAGAGCACAGCTGGGTTTGCTTACAGATGCCTTGTGGGATCTCGAAGGGGTCAAGCCAAAGCAATGGCCATGACTGAGGTGATGAATCAGTTAGCCGATCTCTTCGACAATTAACAAGCCACGGCTCTTCTATTAATTTGCTGCCCCCAGAGTGGCGACTGGTCAGCTGTGTCAGGGTCAAGGGTTAGAGGTTGAGATCAAGGGTCGGGGTCAAGCCTGCTGCACTGCCTCAGCAAAATCAAGAGAACAAAATAAAAGAGAGATGGCAAATTAAATTGAAACGTGTAAGCCACTTGTTCCCTGCAAAAGCAAACTGCACCCAGTCTTTGTTAATGCTAGAATATGCTTGTGATTAGATATATGAAAGGATATTTTTCATGACTTTAAATTAATCGTAGTCAATCTATCTCTGCTGTGTTTGAGCATTCGATAAAGGGGAATCGATGTGGGGAGAGGAGGAAGTGGAGGGGGCTAACATGTGGCAGCTCTTAGTGGAGGGATTATAGGTTAACATTTATTCGGTGGAGGTATTGTAATGCTCGACCCGCCAGGTGTAATATTAAAGCGAGCCATCCATCGCCATCCATTACAAGTGTCCCATTGATCTTGTGCCTATTGACTTTTTCCTTACCCAGGAATGTTTCATTCTGTGTGCTTTATTGAATTGCCCCTGACTTGTTTTTGTAGATGAGATACAAACAGACAGTCCTTTTGTTGGCTAGGCATGTATGCACAGGACTTCTTATCTCAGAAGAGTTCTGGGGCTGAACTACATGGAACCTATCTTCCATAGCTTCGTTCTGGAAATGTAGATAAACAATAGTATCATTATCAGGTATGTTCTTATCAATCGAGTCATTTTACCAGTGCTTTCTTTAAGAACCGTTGTCTATTAGCCTCCCTTTTCCACAATGGATGGGCTGATGACCCAAGGAAGTGGAGGAACCTGCATTGTATTGATATAAGGCCGAATGATGCCAAAGCACACATAGTGATGATGTGCCCATTCTTCAAGCACTTAATAGGTACGGTTCAAGTAGGGTTCAAGTATTTTACACCTTCGCAGCCGTTGCTTGTGTTAAGATGCTAGAGACTGGGGTCGAAACTAGAGCTTGCAGACCACCACTCATGAATGGTGCTGTAATCAGCAGAGTTATTGACCTTTACAGGGTCTATTCCCTTGCCACAAAGCAATGGCTTCAAAGTGGCTGGGGTTAATGCTGTACAAAATAGTGCGGAGAATTGTCAAAACGTACATCGTTTGGACGTTGCTCGGCCTCTGGGGATCTGGGTCGGCTTTTATGTCAGAACGAAAGCATTCCCACATGTTTGAAAATATGGCTAATGCTCACGGGATCGTGTTTCGTGGCAGCCTTCTGTAACGCTTCAAAACACTCCCCTGCTAAATGGCTTCAGAGGGGGAAATTAAGCCTGACACTATTTTTATTATGAAAACAGAGTTTAAGATGGGCTCTACCCCCTCCGTCAGCACAGCCCTTAAATCTGTCGTTCGCCGTGATGCTAGCTGAAGCGTTGTGGGCCTCCCCTCCCTTCCTCCCCGTCTTTTCCCCACTCTCTCTAGCTTCCTGTGGGTGGCTCTTGCCAAATAGGAGCACATATGTTTCTCTGTAATTAAACAAGCTCTTGTTAAACAGGACTGCTCTCTTCAAGTATGAATGATTAAGTAATGAAGTGATCTAGGGGAAATGAATAGTTATCTCCTTCTCTTACTCCCCCTCCCACTCTCGTTCTGTCGATCTCTCTTTCCTGAAAGAGTCTCGAGCACTTGCTTGGTGGAACATCTGATTTTAGATGGCAGTGCTCCGTTATGTTACACGAAATGATCCACGGGGACAAACTAATACAGGGTAAATATCATCAGTGTGAACTGTATGTAAGTAAAATAACCTCCCTGTTGCCCTATTAAAGACTCTCAGAGGCTACTTTTTGGTAGTGTACATCTTGCTAACAGATTGTTGACTACTGGACACGCCTCTATGATGCACTCGAAGATGTCTTGCCCAGCTGACAGTCATCTAGGTCATTCTAATCAAGCCATCATTGTTTAAAGTCGGGTTGTGAACAGGAAATGTGAACTGTATTGTCTTTAACAAGAAATCCAAGTTCTGTTTGGGATCCAGTGACATTTGGTTTTGAGTCATCCTTTGCTGTGGAGCAACACACTGCCCTGCTAGTGTGATGGTCTGGGGAACCATCACATAAGGGTGACTGCTAGTCACTCCTAGTAGCGATATGAGGGATACTAACAGCTCAGGACTGTGTGTTGCCTCTCATGGCTTATTTTGAAGCATATCGAAAACTCACAATGAGAGCTAACCAGGTTAAAGTGCAGCCTCCCACGGCAAAAACTCTATATTGAGAGTCAAAATCCCAACATATAATATCCCTGCATGCTTACAGTGCAGCTGTTATTAAATTTACTAAGGCCACAGTTATCTGGCAATTATTTTAAGTTTTTATAGGAGACTTCCTATAAAGGAATTTTTTTGTCTTAACAATGTATTAATTTGAGATCTAAATACTAAGATAATTTAGATATTTGTATGAATTTGGCCTTGTTTTGATCAAAACATGAAATCCTTAGCTGAAAATGCAAAAATTGTATCGACAAGGATATATATATATATATATATATATATATATATATATATATTTTTTTTTTTTTTTTTTTTTTTTTTTTTTTTTTTTTTTTTTTTTTTTTTTTTTTCAAAATACATAATAGCGGTTCTAATAAAATAAAAATGTGAATGTCCTTTATTATTTTTATTTATATTGTTTATGCCCTTCTTGGTACTTTAATTCTGAAATATATGTGAGCACAGAAGCCCCTCCTTTCTCAATTTCCTGTATAACCCAATATCTGGGTCAGTGACATCATCAGCATGGCCCACTGTCACTGATCAGTCAGAGTCTGCATGCAGGTCGAGCATGCACATGAACAGAGCAGGCCTGCATTTATACTGGGATTTAATTGATGTGTTATGATATGTATCATGTCTGTAGGTTGCTCTAACTGGGTTATGAAGTTTGGAAATGGCATGTAACTGCTCAAAAGCTCAGATCTTGGGTTCAGAGAGTTAAAACAAATTGTTTCATCAAATATTCTGTCTAGAGGCAGTGCTACCTAAAATAATACATTTATGATCCCAAAATAAAGGTATTCAAGAGATACCCTTGAGGGAAAACACAACAGTGACTGTTTGATACTTCTGTAAATCTGATTTAAAGCAAACTGTTCCTTTAATGACATTTCATTCAGAAATGTAAAGTATGTTGTCTCCCTTTGACTTTACTTGATTTGCAATTGTACTACAAGTCAGCACTCTGTTGTCATTTTCTGCAGTTCAGTTTCTATCCTTGAGTTTACCCAGAGCACATTGTTCTAGCAGAGCCAGCTGTTGAAGAGCCATCACATCACAGTGAGTTCACAAAAAAAAAAAAAAGGAAAAAATGAGGCTGTAAAAAAAATCAGTCAAAAAACAAACAAAGTAGCATAAATAACACATATGCTTATACTCTTATGATTTGAGCAGCGGTTCCTCTCTAATACTCCTTGCCACAGCTGAGTGACATTTGCAGTGGCAGTGGCACTTCTCCCATCTGCCAGCCTCCAGCCTACAGGCTCATTACTGAGCCACAGTGAGGCTGCATTGTTGCTTCCTCTGTGTGTGTGTGTGTGTGTGTGTGTGTGTGTGTGTGTGTGTGTGTGTGTGTGTGTGTGTGTGTGTGTCTGTGTGTGTGTGTGTGTGTGTCTGTGTGTGTGTTAAGACAAAATCACAGTGTGGATTTTGCAGACATCATACTCAAACACACTTCATGGCCACCTATCATCATCTGGCTTTACTGTACGTTCATCAATCCACACTTAATATGTTTTCCTTTTCTTAATACTTATATTACTTGCCAGTTTGTTGAGTTTGTAAGTCGGAATTGCTTGTCAGGGAGGGGGTGTCTACCACCACCTATCCTTTATGAGTTTGAAACACATGCACACAAAGTCACAATTAACTGCCTAAAGCCAAGTATTGGCCTGTGACAGCAATTATTTGTCACTAGATGTAGATGTTTATTCCAATTTTCAGTACTAGTCTGGAAGTGACACTCACTCCATCCCAGTCTAAGTCCACCCCAGAGCATGGCCAGTCTCTGCTCTATCAAGACTACTTAATTTCTAGTTGGCCAATAAAACACAGCACAATACTTCTGCATTATTATATCTTACCATATCTCACCTTCAGCTAGCTTACTCATAGTTCTCCAACAAAAGCAGGAGAAACTCTTTATAATACCCTCAATTTCAGAACAATGAACGTGTCCCATTATTTTTGTCTATATATAGTATCTCCAACCTGCTGCTCAAACTTTGTATGCAGCAGCAACCTCAGCTCAGACACACACATACACACACCTGACCCTCGACCTACACTTCCTCCTCTTCATCTGACATCAATATATTGGGTTATAGGTTTGATTGTTGGGGGGTTGTGGGGGGGTTGACAGTGGAGGGGTAGTTAGAATTTGCAAAAAACGAAAAAGGGTGTTTGCTCCACGTTGGAGAGCCGACAGGACCTTAAGCCCGGCTCAAGGAGGCTTATGCAGATACCATGACCTTTCTTTCAGGGAGCAGATTTCCCACTAAAATTACCATTATGCTGCCGATGTCCCCAGGGGGCCAGCGGTCAGGCTCCCTGTGCTGGGGTGAGAAGTGCCATATATCGTTCACTGCATGCTAAATCCACCCAGGAACATGTGTTAAGCATAGAGTGGGCCTGCAGTGCAAGACACGGTAAAAAACACAAGACACTGACGAAATCCCACTGCTACAACTGCATTAAGCCTGTTCACCCCAGGGACAGTTTGCAGAAAGTGATGGTTTAATAGTGGGTCAAGGTGGGCGTTGTGTGGACGTTTTGGAAATGTATTTTATGTATTCTGAATGAACATGGTTTCATGAAAAGTGAGTTCAGAGTCCTTATTTATTACAAAAGACAAATTATAGTCTCTGTGTGGGTCAGTTACTGGACTGGAATTTCTTAATTTTTCCAGTGATTTTTGTCCTATGCTGCTACAAATTTCAACATTTTTTCTATACATTTTCACTATATGACAAAAGTATTGGCACACCTGCTCATTTATTATCTTTGGAATTAAAATGAGGTATCCTGATTTGTAATGTCCTGTCAGAGTAACTGCCCTACTGTATCTGTCCAGGAGTAAAGGCTTTCTACTAGATTCTGGAGTATTGTTGTGAGGATCTGATTGCATTCACTATCAAGAGTCAGGATATTGATGAACACTACCCATCTCATCTGCAACTCCCCAACCCATCCCCAAATGTATTGACTGGAGTTACTGTATTCCAGAGAATACAGTTCCAGAGATCCACAGCTCAATGTTAGGGGGCTTCATACCCCCCTAATCCACGCCGGCCATTACATATGGTTCCAATAGGTTAATGTTTATCTGCTCCAGAGAGGCCTACTCTATTGGCAGCACTTTCACAGGACTACGCAGAAGCTGTGTGAGTGCATTTCCACAACTGTGTCAGCAACTTAAAGAAGCTTAATGCATCTTATGAAGTTACACAGATATTTGACATGCGGTGTGCTCACACCTGAGTGACGGTGGATCAGAGTTCAGTCTCTAATATTTACACAGATTAATATGCTTTATTTGAATATGTAAATCAATTATACTTAGTCACACACAAACCTCGAATCTCCAAATGCAAATACAAAATCTTATCTTTTAATGGGAGTCAGTGTAAAATATATTATTTCAAGTAATCCTGAGATTTATTGGTCCATTAATCATGGCATTGTAAGACAACAGTAATGGACATACAAGATATTTGTTTGACAGCAATATTAATCTTTTAAAAGACTGAACGCTTGTCGTAGAGCTGATGTTACAGGGTGAAGTTTGGAAATTCGCGGTAGGTCAGGAGTTGCAGCAATTCAGAAAATCTGCAGCTTAATTCAAACAATGATACAGTGGGTGTCCTAACCACTACATCCTTTGATACAGAAACAGTAAATAGTGGCTGAAAATGTGACCAAAATGTTTCCATTTTGAGCTTTTCCATTTTTTCAACATGCAAAAAGTGCATTATATGATACAGTATATTATAACATATTATAGATTTAAGACTATAGACTTCATTCAGTAGAATCAGTATTAAACTAAACACTTGTCTGAGACTGTTTAATGCAATGTTTGATGGCTGTGTGTATTGATAGTAAGGCCATAGCTAGACTATGTGTCCAAATGCTTGTTCACACCCCTTCTAATGAAGGATTAGACATTGATACAGATGCAAATGCACACACACACACACACACACACACACACACACACACACACACACACACACACACACACACAACACACACGGTTAAGCTACTGTACAGTTCCAAGCCCCCAGTATTGGAAACTCACTACATTTATTGAAAGAAGAGCTGTTACGGTGTTTATTGAGCATTTTATCATATTGTGTTTTGCTGCCACTTTATAAAGCTCTATATCGTGTCTACAGTCCTTAAACATGTCTAAGTCAGTGTAATGCACAGATTCTCATGTCTTTAGAGTGAACACTGGAATGTAATGCATATGAATCTGCACCTAAATCGTAACTAATGGTCAGTCCCATTGTTTTTGTCTCTACACTGGCTTTCTAAATGGGGCTGATTTTCAGGTTGGGTGTAAGTCTTTACTCAGTAGTGCTTTGGCCCCAAGCAATGCTAACACACTTCAGCTCATGTTGCAGGAGAGAGGTGGGAGTCTGTAGAGTGACCACTGCACTCACATCGTGTGCGTTTCATTCTCTTTTACACACATGCACACACACATGCACTCTCTCTCTCTCTCTCTCTCTCTCTCTTCACTCACTCACTTCACACACACACACACACAACACACACACACACACACACACACACACACACACCATTTACCAGTGGTTTATTTGTCTTTAATTCCTTTCGCGCAGGGGCACTCAGGAAGCAGTGACAGCTGTCATTCTGAGATGACTCCAATGAGTACTGAGAGGTTGTGGCATGCTGATTGTGAAGGGAGAGCACAGTGTGTGTTTGTGTGTGTGTGTGTGTGTGTGTGTGTGTGTGTGTGTGTGTGTGTGTGTGTGTGTGAGAGAGAGAGAGAGAGAGAGAGAGAGAGAGAGAGACTCTTTATTACACCCCTGAGGGCATTATGCCAGTGTGTATTCCTGCTTCTTGCTGGTGATTCAAAGATGGTGTGCCAAACAAACAGGCATATGAGCTCAGGTGCTGCTGACATACAGCCACAGCACTTATTCTGGACTGACCAGAGCCCAGTTCCACACATCAGTTGCCCACATTAGACCAATGCCCTATACTGGCTTCTAACATAGGCTGACATTTATTGAATAAAATTCCTGGATTTTTTGTACACGAACATTTTCTCCAGTTTCATACAGTGTTCCCTCCCAGATCAATTTGATGATTCTTGTCTGACATACATAGTAAACCTGCCAATAGGTGTAAATTGTAGTGGATAGTTTGGTGTTTGAAGAACAAGGGAGGTTCAGTGAACATACACTTGTGGTGTGATCATACTGTGATAATCAGGCTTGTTGCAATTGTGATATTTTAGCTTACAATGAATTGTAACATCACAGTTAACAATGTAACAATAAACTATCTGATTATCTGTGTTGATGCTTCAGCTGTATGATGTTAATCCCAGGAGTGCTGAACTGTTGTAGTGCCAGTGAGTGAATCATTCATATGTGTTTGCCTCGACCCAAAGGATGAAAACATACACTTGAGAACATTTGTGAGGTCAGGCACTCAGCTGGATGAGAAGTCCTGGCTTCAGTTCATCCCAAAGGTGTTCATTAGGGTTGAGGTCACGCTCTGTTCAGGCTACTGGAGGTCTTTTACACTCAAAAGGTGTAAAATGTGCTTGGCCTGATGCTTAGCATTGCTAATAGTGGTGTTAGGGTTTGAAGTAGTTTCTCAGCCATGGAAACCCATTTCTCTCTCCATATGGACAGGTCATGTTCTGATGTTGCTTCCAGAGGCTTCCAGAAATGTAACATGTTTTTACACTCTTCAGCATTTGACAGCCCTGCTCTGCTTCACAATAATAGTGCTCACAGTTGACTATGGCAGCTTCATTGAGCAGCGCAGTTTGTCTGTGGAAATGAATTGAAACACCTGAAATCAGCAGTTAAGAGTGGTGTCCACACACTCTTATCATCAGAGAGTATAATTGTGAAAGCATAACAAAATTTCCATAAAAAATTAAGGCACGCCTAGAATGAATAGTTAACCTTTTGCGGTGGGAAGCATATGGTCATGGCCCTATTTTGCTGATCGTGGGCTATATTCCCTTGCCATCAATGAAACAATGACTTTCCAATTATGCCAGAAGATTCTAAATAAAAATGCGACATCTGTCAGTGAGCTGTATATTAAGAACATGGGTCATGCAGCAAGACAGTGACCCTAAGCACACTGGCAAGTGGCTCATCAGCGGTGGTTGAAAAGAATTCACAGATATGTTATATTGCATCGCTTTCCTCATGCTCTATGTTTTATTTCTTACATTTTCTTATCTACTTTAGGCTCAGAAATCAGATGAGGTTATAGGTTCACAACTTGAAGCACCACTGTATCTTCAAGGGACAATTGGTGAATCCCTGAATGATCACTCTCAAACTGCTGTGAAACTGATATCTTAGTTGTGTAGTGATGAAATGGAGGAAGTGAACTGTGGACCTGCATACAGGTTTGCATGGTTTAAGGGGTTAAAACCCAAACAGAGCAGTGTGGTTTAAATCAGAGGCAGAAATGAAGTCAGAACTGTCAGCTCGCAGCCTCTTGCTACTGGAGCTCGATTCACTCCTGATAGGTGTGTATTAGAAGGACACAGACAAGAGAGAAGTATGAGTCATCCTAATTGAGAAGTGTGTGGCACACACACACACACACACACACAGAGCCGCAAAGAAAGCACATTGTGTCCCTGTTAATCCCGCCTGCTGAAAGCGGCTTTAGAACCTGCTGAGCCAGGAGCTGAACAAGAGGCTAAGCTTATTCGAAATTGACCTGGTTTCGTCTATCTCAATTTAATAATTAATGTTAGCCTGTGTGTGAGGGTGTCTGGTTCGAGGAGTGAGGAGGAGCAGTGAATGAGTGAGCAAGTGTGTGTGTGTGTGCACTCCCAAGACTATGGAGTTCGTGCTGAGGCGCTGTCTTTTCTAAACGATTATGTGTCAGGCACCTGCCCAATTTGTTTGCTGCTTTTGGCCAGAACTATCGCACTCCATCTGGGGAATTATGCAAGGCGAGAAAGTAGCTCGCACCTGACAGGCCGGCGGCTGCTGGTCATGTGATAAACTCGGCCCTGACCAGTTCAAAGCTGATTCAGCAAGGGGCTGATTGCTGGCAGCTAATCATTTTAGCAACACCTATGAGTAGAGCGCTGCTCTTGGTAAACAGTGAAAAGAGTGAGGAGGAGGAAAGTGGTGTGCATTCTATTTTTCTCTTTCTCACTTTGCACTCCTTTCCTCTTTCTCCCTCTTTTTCTTCTGCTGTGTTTCTTCTCTTCTTACTGCTCCCACGCCTTTCTCCCTCTCCACTGTCTCCATCCTTCACTTTTTTCTCTTTTTTTGCTCTTTTGCTCATTGCTTCTATTTCAATTCAATTCAGTTCAGTGGCTTTATTGACATGATCCATTTATGTTCCACTGTGTCGGTGGCCTGGTGCTTTTGGGAACCAGCCTTGTGACTAGAAGATTGTCAGTTCGAATCCCTGAACTGGCAGGACATGACTGAAATGCCCTTGTGGATAGTGCTGCCCACAGCTCCGGGCACATGTGTGGGTGTAAAACTGGATGGGTTTAATGAGGAGGACAAATTTCCTCATGCTAGAAACAGTTGGTCTATGAGCACCTTTTACTCTCACAATGTTGCCAAAATACAGAAACATTACATATTATACATTACATACTCTCTCTCTCTCTCTCTCTCTCTCTCTCTCTCTCTCTCTCTCTCTCTCTCTCTCTCTCTCTATCCCTTTCCCTTTTCTTATCTTTCCCTCTCTCTCATTCCCTCTCATTCTATTCCTCCTTCTCTCTCTCTCTCTCTCTCTCTCTCTCTCTCTCTCTCTCTCATTCCTTTCCCCTCTTTATCTTTCCCTCTCTCTATTCCCTCCTCATTCTATTAATCATCTTTCCTTCTTTATATTTCCCTCTCTCATTCCCTCTCATTCTATTCTCCTTCTCTCTCTCTCTCTCTCTCTCTCTCTCTCTCTCTCTCTCTCTCCCCCCCCACCCTCTTACTGCTGGCCTTCCTTGAGTGAACTCAGAGTGAACCTGCTCGTGTTATTTATATATTTTATGTCTTTTTCTTCAACTGATTTTTTTTTTTCAGGGAATTTTTATTCAGCGGAGCTCTGCGTTGTTCTGCAGCCCCTGCCATGATAGGTGATGTGCACAAGGTTACCTTTTGAACCGCTCCATCATTAGAACTCCTGACTAGTTTCAAAGGTTTCCTGAGCATGGACAGGGATTTGAAATCTTTATTAGTGCAGTGAGAGAGAGAATAATGAAGCTGAAAGTTATTTTCCTCTACCACGGCACACTCTGTCTATTATAGCTAAATTAATTGGTAACTCTATGGCACTGGATCATTGATTATAACACAGTCATAGGAAGAACTTTGGGTACACCTAGTCAAATTCTTTATGTTGTTGACAGAGACAGCAAGTACGCCTCATCTTCACAGAGCACACATCTGCTGAATTAACATATTGATAAATGATAATGATATAAATGGGGCAAAATCATCAAATACACCTTCAGGCCCAGTTTACATGTGGTACTAACAAGCTTCTCTGTTTGGGTAAGGCATGGTTGGCAGTACAGTTGGGCTGCACTTTGCAGACAGTTGCAGACATGCTGTTTTCTAGGCTTCATAACTCAAGATCACATGTCACTTACCCTGTCTAACCGTGACATCATTATGTGATGCCAGTTTAAATGCCAGAGATTCCAGTGCATGTTTACTGCTCTGTCCACATGTCCATTGATAACCTAACCCATAACCTAACCATAGCCATATCCTAATCTTAACCTAAATGTAATCAAACCTAACTCTGAGCTTAACCTCATCCATAACTTAACTTAATTTGTTTCCCAACATGTAATTCTACATGATAATAGAGAGCAGTATCTCATTGTAAAATAGTAGCTTACAACAGCCATATGTCCACATACCTTATAATGAGCTCTCTGAAGGATAGCATAGTGTGAAGGAGAAGGAGGTGACTCTTGTCTCAAAGATATCCACCAGACCATGTTAGCTCTGAGTTTATTTGTAGGTTTAGTATGCTTGCTAATGACTGCTCTTACCATCCCACAGCCAGATAATATGATGTGTAAGTACTTATTTGTTTGTGATAAAGAAATGCTGGTATCCTCATGTGTTTGAAAGATCTCACCGGGTGTCTGGAATACTGTACATCACAACGGGAAGGGATGATATTATCCAAGCAGTGAATTAAACTGACATGAATTCTGGGTGGAGCACAGCAGGCCTTACACCTGCCCACCCCCTCAATGCTTATGACTCCAAATGAGCATTTCGCACTCCCTCCATTATAATGAAAATGCCACTGCTAACATCTTTACATATTACATTCACTCAAAAACACACTGTGAAACTCCTTCTAGCACCGCTGTGGTGATAAGCCTCTACACAAGGAAGTCTCAGCACAATAACACTTTTCTTTCTTTCATTCTTTTTGCCCGGAGCACAAACCCCACAAGTACAGAAAGACTACAAAGTTTCTTCTCCTAAAAATTATTTATTTATTTATGTCTTTAAGCAGCCAGTTTAAAAGAAAAAGCCAAAACACGGGAGTATTGAGCTTTCATGTGACGTGTTCTGCATATCTCCCGCATTTCCGAGACTTGAAGCTGCACGGATTTCTTTAGGCAATTTGTTTCAGGTAACAGGAACTTTCAAGTGCAGCAAAGACTACCCAGGGAGCTATTAGAAAAAGAGAGAGCAGGGTGCTGAGATTTCAAAAAAATGTTGATGGATCCCACAGAAGGAACACATGGTATCACACACATACTGGGAAAACACTGCCACACTGTAGAGGAAAGGTTATATATATATATATATATATATATATATATATATATATAGATAGATAGATAGATAGATAGATAGATAGATAGATAGATAGATAGATAGATAGATAGATAGATAGATACACACACACACACACACACACCCACACATGTATTCACTGTACGTAGGTATTGGTGTCAGTGGGGCACCGGGTCAAAATGACATATTCTAAATGCACAAAAGTGTTATGACACCTGCTCATTAATTACTTATTTGGAAATCAAGTTTTAAAAGAAGTTTAGAAGTTTACCCTGCTTTTGTTGGATTAACTGTATCAGAATATTGGAGCTGCAGGATGGATGTCTGCGGATTTGATTGTATTTAGTAACAAGAGTGTTAGGTCAGGATGTGGGATGTTCACCACTCCATCCCACCCCAACTCATCCTATTGTGCTTTTCTATTGACAGTACTTCTGTACAGGGACGAGACCAGCTGTGTGCTCGCAGTGCCTGAATGCATTCTGTAGCTACAGTTTCCAAAAACATTTAGACATACAGTGGGCAAAAAGGATTTTATATAGAAACATTTATCTCTATTAATATTACACTGCATATGCAAAGTAAATGTCATTTCATGGGGCATGGACAAACAGAAATGTCCTAAAATAGTATTACATGTTAAGTGACATATTGCAATTTTGACATATTGTTTTTGTTTTAATGTTGATATTGTCTAATTAATAATTAAATCAAATTCTAAATTAAATATTCAAATACACTCATTGACAAAAAAATATACATAACTCCTTCTTATTGTGTTTCAGGAAATTCAGAGACTGAATTTCTAATTTTCAAGGGCTAAATGCACACAGGCATCTTATCCACTTATCCTGGTCAGGGCCGGTCTGGGGCAGTGCCGCCATACCGCTCCAAATTCCCAAAAAATCTCCTTTTTTAAATACATTGAATTCTGGATGTAAGATTCTGGTAAGAGTTTCATAATCTACTAATTTATTTAAATCAGAGTAGTATATCACAATGTTTGGTGGTGTTTGGTTTGATATCATTTAAAATGTGCTGATGCAGTCAACAGTTTAACAGCTGAGCATCACTGTTTTTTGTAAAAGCAGCTATAGTTTAGAGAAGCACACACAGATATTTTCTAAACCACTGTAACAAAAACCATTCAGATGCTTCCTTAAATTGTCATAGTTTAATTTAGAACCATTGTATAACTTTGCCTAACTTTACAAAAGAACCCTTGAAGAACCCCTTTGTGTAGGACTGTGGCATAATTTCACTCTTAATTGTTCCTGTTTTGCCTTGTTTGAAACCATGTTCTCCCTGCTCTCCTCTTTTCATCTGGGATGTTCTCATAAAAGAAAAAGTAGCAGCATAGGCCTAAGGTAAAAAACTTCTATGTAGGCCATTGAATCCATGGAGGAAGAGCTGGGGCAGAAGGGGGAACATTTAGCCTTGTGCACTGAAATGTCATGCTAATGGAGTGCAGAATGCTCTGGTGGTAGCAGGGTAGCACTGGCAGCACTGCTTGACCTGTAAGGCACATAGGAGTAATTAGGACATTTGCAGCCTAAGGAAGTGTCGTCTCGGCGGCTTTGACTCACGCGGGTCCCGTTGCGTGCTGATAGGTTAGCATAACTTTCATCTTTTATTTCCTGATAAGAGCAGAACATTAGTCTACACTCTGGTGCACTTCTGGTGACGGGCGTTTGTGGGATTTGCTCTGTTTACTGTGGGAGAGTAAGGGAACTAAAGTCAGAGATGTTACAGGGTTTCATACTGAATGTTATACAATGGAGTAAATGCATAGGGGATCTCAAAGACTGCGCCAAAGCCTTGTAATGCTTATGCCTGCACTGATGATGGTTGGATAGAGTAGTGGATAGGCGGAAGAGCCGACTTTTCAAATAACGTCCAGTAAAACGAGTAAAATAAGGCAAAAGAACAGCAAACTAAATTGAGGTAATAAAATGAACATATCGCCCGCCATGTGCTCCTAACCTATATTTGCCATCGTGCTCCCGATTCAGTTTGACAGCTAAACTAGCCTCAAGAGCAGCTAAATAAGTTCCTCGTATTTGGGGTGTGTGTTCTCATACATAATCTGAAATGCAGCAATGTGTGCTCTTCAGATTGGTGAAAAGAGTTTTAGAGGTCACACACCACCTCTAGCAACCTCACAGACCTATATGTCTGCTGGTGCCAGTGAAATGACTGAGGACTTTGTTTGACCCCCTTTTTGCATATCTGTCATAGGCAATTTGCAGCTCTAACAGTGTCCTGGGCAATGCAAGGCAGAGGCAAAAAAAAAAAAAGCCAATCTACAAAGATGTCAAGGACATGCTTTGAAATAAGACAGGTGCACTCCCCCTCCCTCTTTTTCATTTTTGTTTCATCAATATCTAGAGCTGTTTTAGTAAAACTGGGTACACAGAGAGAGCAAGCTCTAGTTTCTGCCTTGAATTCACTTCTGAGTTTTAGAGAACTTGTGTTATTGGGTGCGGATCTGCTTGAAGAGTTGTGATGAGGTCAGATCACATTAAAAGAAAGAATAGTGTCTCATAGGGGTTTTTCAAAAATACAATTTTCAATTTGGGTTACAGTCATTTTCTGACGTCTCTACTTCAGGAGGGACTTGATATTAGGAACACTGCCGTTGTAGCCCCTTTCCCGGAGACGTGGTGTATGGTGGCTCTTGATGCCCTGACAGCAGCCTCAGTCCACTTCCTTGTGAAGCTCTCCCAACTTTTCTTGGCAATGGTCTCAAGTCTGTGGTCATACCAGTTTCTTGTGCACCTTCTCCCACTACATTTCATCTTCAAGTCAACCTTCCATTAATATGCTTTGGTACAGCACTCTGAGCCAGCCTTTTTAGCGATGACCTTCTAGGGCTTAACCTCATTGTGGAGTGTTGATGATCATCTTGTGGACAACTGTCAGGTCAGCAGTCTTCCCCAAGACTGTGGTTCCCCAAGAGTCCCTTGAGAACTCACTGGTCACTGCATCTGCAGAAGGATTTTGGGTTATAAAAGAAAATGAGAAGGGAGGGTTGTTTTTTATTTTATCTGGACTGTCGTGTATTTTGAAGAACTTATTATTATAAATATTCTTGTCAATCTAATCATTATAAATCATTTATCAAAATTCTTGCATTTTCAGCTCAAAACCACTCAATTGCCAACAGGATTCTAACATAAGAAGTGTGATTTAGTCCTTATAAGCCCGAAATACAAAAATTTGTAGGCACATTAATTTGTGATCAAAACATCAGTATGTCAAACTATGAAATATCCCACAAAATTAGCCTATGGTTCTAAAGGTTTAAAGGTTCTGAAGTTTAATATTCTAATAATAATTTGAATTACTGATTACTATAATCACTGTGATCACTATCATTTATACAGTTAAATAGAGCAGTAGTGTCTAGTTCTCGGGGCACTATTCCCTGATATTTTGCCAGGTCCACTGCCCTCTCCACCCGACCTAAAAGCAATCCACTCGACGCACGGCATCATCTGGCATGACAGGTGAATAAATCTCTCCCTGTCAGTTGGATGGAGCCTCGAACGCTGAGCGGTGCGATAGTGACAGCTCTCAATACAAGCCTCCATGGTGGTGCATTTCTTTAATCTTTGGGGGCAGACGTCGTTCCAGAGCTTGCAGACGCTAAAATCCCGCCATCAGCAGAAACGCGGGTGTGATATTTAGCAGACGGCCCCACCCGCTCCCACCGTTCCTCCATCCGCATACCTAGCTGCCGCCAATTATTACTGCGGCCCACTTGGCTTTGATCTCAGAGGATGATCGTATGCAAAAACCATCTGAAAAGGAGACCAGTTGCTGAAGCGTTTGGGCAGGAAGAGTGGTTTTGATTTGTCTCCTTTTAGACCGCTCCCCTTTCATTCATTCTGTCTTTTAAAATAAATGAATTTCTCAGAATTCCACCTGAGATGAGGCAAAGAAGGTAAAAAAAGCTGCCAAACTTTTTGAAGATTTGCTCGAGCACTTCAGACGCAATAAAGAAAAGAGGAAGAAGAAAGAAAAGAAGCTCATCGCTAAAGAGCCATTTCATCAAATCCCACCTGTGCGTATGAAGTAAAATGTCTTCATTAGGGTCTTCGCTTCCAGAGAAAATATCAGGCCTTGTACAATGCCGAAGGTCCGCTCGTGACCTTTCTTTGGTTTTAATCATTGCAACTCTTGACAGCTTAATAAGTTGAAGGTGCTGGAACGCGGCCTAACTTAATAAGGCCCCACAGCCCAAGCCTTGGCCACCTATGATTGCTCCCATAAGTCTTTGCACATCTGGTGCCATGTCCTTGGGAGAGAAATATTTTCCATAACTTTCCTTATGCTCCGAAGACCTACCGCCAGCCCTGGCTTTATTGGTATTCGAATGATACAGTGCACTTTGTGGCACCGTGGCAGGACCCATCCGCCTAGTGTCACACATTTATTACTCCAAGCCTCGGCCGAGCGCAGGCTGCAGCATCGCCTCTCAGCTGTATTTTGCTCATTAAATATTACAGTAATTTATAGGCATACTTTGTAAATCATGCAGTCGTAATTTATCTTGACGAGGTGTATTGTTATATAGGATATATGCACTCCATATTTTTTGGTTTATTACTCCTATAGATGAATTACACACCATTTATGATGCACCTAAGCTGTGTAATGCCATAAGCAGTAAAGGCATGGTTTTATGGATGCACCATGGCTGTTCAGATGTACAAGCTTATAGAGCCACTAGACCAGGGGAAAGAATTTGGTTCTAGAGCAGCCATGTGCTGCCTTATACCAAATTATTAATGTTTTCAATATTGCAGATTCCAATATGAATATTAACTATATTCTAGTGTTGAGACTGTATCCTAACAACAATGTAGCACTGCATGACATGTATTGCAGGTATTGCAGAGCCTTCAGGATGTGTATATCAGAAACATCAGTTCCACTCACAAACTACCTGGAATTTGTATTATTATTCTATCTACAGCTACATCATACGTCCAAATGTTTGTGGACACCCCTTCTAATAAATTCATTCAAAAAATTTAAATTTTGCCCATTGCTGACACAGATTTGCAAAGGCTTGTCTAGTCCCTGTAGTTATTGCCAATAGAATAGGACGAGTGTACTGTGATCTCGGGAAAAAAGGTGCACATATACTTTTGCAAAATACTTTTGCATTTGGTTGGGGAGTGGGGGATTTAGTGGGGTGGTTAGAACTCATTAATGCTTTTGTTGCTGAATGCAATTGAACCCTCACAGCGATGCTTCGGTATCTAGTGCATAGCCTTCCCTGGACAGTAGAGACGGTTACACCATCACAGCACCTTTTTTTTTTTTTTTACACATGACTGGCCCCTTCATCCTCTCAGCATCCCAGGATTTTTCCTAGTTTTCCCGATGTGAAGGGCATGACAGAAGTTCAGACAATAGGGAGGAGCACAAATTGAGAAAAGAAAAACGGGAGAAGAAACATGAAAATCTTGACAAGGGAATTATTATGATTATGGTACCAAGATAGGATCCACATCAAATCGATCCAAGTAATATTGACCAGAAGCTTCAATAGTGAACAAGGTAAATGCCAAATAATCTTATGAAAGCTCTCAAATGTTGAAAGAATAAAAATTGATTTGTTTATGAAGACTGATGTAAACTCATTATGGACTGGAACTCCAACAGTCCACTGACACCTAACGTCTTTTATGATAAATTGCCGGCTTATACATGATTCATCAAACATGCATTCAAAGCGAACTCTCAGCAGCCCTCTAAGCCATCTGATATGACATGCACACTAACCTCTCAATCCTGCGTCAACCTCCCATGTTTAACCACAGGTGAGGCCCGACTTGGATCGATAGCTCCCTGCTTGTTTTGCCAGCACTTTGCGTGTGACATAATTGAATTGACACTGACAGAGAAACAATGGCAGGCTTCTCTTCTTCTTTTTTTTCTTTTTAAATGTACAATGGTCTGGCAGGCAATGCTGGGCTGACACCTGACCCTGTATTTAGAGATGGAGGCCCCAATGCACAGGAGGATTTCACTGACCACAGCCTCGATTTTCTGTCATTCTTTACTGGAGAGCGCTGTTTCTTGGCAGACAATTCCTTCCGCAGAGAGAGAGAGAGAGAGAGAGAGAGAGAGAGAGAGAGAGAGAGAGAGAGGGTGAAGCAGGGCTGTGGAGGGGAAAAAATGCAGGTCTGGAAGGAGGATCATCATTTTCCCCCTCATTTCCTCTGTGTGGTGGGCCTGAAGTGTGGAGCTTCACACCTGAGATAGAGAGATAGAGAGAGAGAGAGAGAGAGAGAGAGAGAGAGAGAGCAGAGACAGAAAGACAGAGAGAGAGATAGAGAAAAGCACAGTTAGTCATGAACCTGTTTTTATCCTGGTCCTAAAGATGCACTGTTTAAATCCTTAAATCAGTTCATGGACTCAATTTAAAGGGTCCATAGCCTTAACAAATCTCCCATGGACAGAAAAAAATTACATACTGTCCACACCATGCCATCAGTATATGCAGTATACGTCCTTTATTTCATTGCAGTAATGATGTCACAGCCGTAAAAATATTCATGCTGATTTTATACTTACTTAAGAGCTTGCTGAGTAAAGTGTGGGCTGCTTTTTTGTATACACAGTACAGGAGGACCAATTAAACAGTCAACCAATATGTAAGGCATCCTATATATGCTATATGGACAAAAGCGTTTGGACACCTTAAACATCTCTGTCCTTCTTTCACTGGAGACAAGAACATCTCTCAAAATACGTACATAAAATTCTAAAATGTACCCTGAGTATTTCATACCATATGCATGATTCTCACATACTGTTTCATACAATTTACAGTGAGTTCCCATACACCAATGCACACAAACCAGCTCACAACCTGTACAAGCTACAACACAGAAGCACCATAATTGGCTGCTTTTACATCATAAAATGGTTTAATAAAGGAATTAATGGATGGAAACCCCTGTGGGAATTCGAGATGAGGTTATGTTTAGGTGTAGGTTGAGCGTTTGGTTGACTTTAGCTTGACTTTATGTTATGACAATGCTATGGTTAACATTTAATTAATGGTTTCATTAAGGTTTAGGTTTACTGGCCAAGATTAGGGTTAGAGTAGGTTGGGTTTATGCTACACTGGTTACCAAGGCTAGACTGGCAACTTAACAGACCCGCCCCCCTTTGATTGGATTCATTTTGTTGACCATAGTGCTGTTCCATCAACCGTTCCTTTTATTGTGTCAGCTGCCCACATCCATAGTTCTTCAGATTTTCTCCAATTCTCCCAATGGTCAGTCCACCTCTGCTGGTTACTATGAAATATTCTTTGTCCAAAAACTCTTGACCAGGCTGCAACTGTCTTTATTGTCCAGAGGTGGCTTTCTACTAGATTTTGGAACATTGCTGTGAGGATTTGATTGCATTCAGGGACAAAAGCCAAAATGCAAAATGTTGCAAAATCACCACCTCACCTTATCCTTAAATCCCTAATTCATCCCAGAAGGCCTGGGTGGCGCACCATCATTTCGGAGAATATAGTTCTACTGCTCCACAGCTCCATGCCTGGGGGCTTTATGGGTGCAATGCATTCATTAGAAGGAGTCTCCACAAACATTTGGTCAGAGTGTATCAGCAATGAAGGTACAGCTACATAAAGAACTAAACGATAAGCAATATAAATAATGTACATAAATTGAAACACATAGTTCCATTCAGTAAAAAAAAAAATACAAGAAAATCTCAGCCTTCTCATGAGATCCATCACTTCAATTACAACAGACTTAATGCACTTTGAATAGCATTACATTTGTTCAAGCAATAAAGTGCTAATGAATATGTTAAAACATGTATAATGCCATGGAGATAACACAAAGCTAGTTAGTGTTTTGTTTGCACTGTGCCCAGGACATCTTCAATAGCGGAACCCTAAGGCCTATTTCTCTCTTTCTGTCTGATCTTCATACATATCTGACCTCAAATAGGAACTGCTGTGTGATTGGGGCTTCACCAGGGACACAGTCGTGCTTCCTTTTAGCTCCGCTTCACCATTTGATCTCACCAGGGGCTGCAGACCCCTTTTTTTCAGGATTCTGCAGGAGATGCTTTAATAAAGACTTTTATTTGGTTCATACCTCTGTCCCTGACATCTTTATATAAGGATCCTGCCCTCACTGATTGGCTGATTTTTAGGTTTTACGGAGATACAGAGGGGGTAGTCTTTCTCTCTTTTTAAAAAGTCTCCCCGCTTGCTTAAATCTGCCCCTTTCACACTGTTGGATGAAATTTAAATGTAAATTGCCTTTTAAGATTTTCATGTAAAGCAACTGTATCCTCCTTTTGTGGCCGCAGACAGACAATGTATGCACTCGCAGGTTCATATTAAAATGAAGGGATAGGAGGGAGACGGTCAAAGGGGGTCAAGGGGGGCCTTAGAAGGTGCAGTTGTCAGATGCAGTAACAAAATGCTCAGTGTAATTAGATGCTAATTATTTTTCACTTCCAGTTCATCAAAGTGCAAAAATAAAATGTTTGTGAAATATCATAATTGTGTTTGTAATATAGGAAACATTTTATTATTATTTG
Organism: Acestrorhynchus altus; assembly: GCA_034509495.1. Classification (NCBI taxonomy): domain Eukaryota; kingdom Metazoa; phylum Chordata; class Actinopteri; order Characiformes; family Acestrorhynchidae; genus Acestrorhynchus; species Acestrorhynchus altus. The sequence goes on along the minus strand of CM067522.1, from coordinate 15,140,118 downwards.
AAACTGATGAAAAGTAATTAATGAGTGTAATCTCAATACCCCCTATGCTTTGTCAAACTGCTTTCCCTCAGTTTTCCTCTGTTGCATGTAAGGCAGAATTCAATTTGGCCCATCCAATGTCAGGTGGGCCAAAGAATCAATCAGAGTTAGCAATATGTTTACACCACCTGCCTCCATATCACTAGATAATTCCACTAGCTCATCACAGCATTCACCACATCTCTTATTACCTGTGTTCTATTTTGAACATCTCCACAAACACAAGCACATTAATAAGGCTGGAGTTATTCTCCTATGCAACCTTTTTGTCTAAACTTGTAAAAAAAAAAATTGAAGGCACTGAAGAAGTACCACTGAGGGTGCTGAAGGTACAGGAAGAGTTTGACACCTTTTCTCTGAGAGTGCAGTATAAAACCCGTAAAATTTCTCCCCTATTTATCAAATCCAAGGTCTTTTTAAACACTGGCATGTAAAGGCCAGCATCTAGTTTTATGTCCATTAAAAATTCCCCAAATTCCTTTCTCACTTTCATTTGAATTCCTCTGTCTTCTTTCAGGATAAAAACACATTCGCTCATTAGAAACATTGCTGTTTTTTTTTCCCATTCCTCCTTTCTCCATCTGCACCCCAACCCCCCCAAACCCCTTCTCTTCTTTCTTCTGTGCCGAGGCGCAAATTAAAACTGTGAGGCGGTGGTTGAAAAGGCCAGACGCAGGTCTCTGCCTCTGGGGCTTTTTACATCACCGCTGACAGAGAGCCCTGTGAACCATGGGAAATGCTTCATCGGTCGCGACGCATTATGCGCCAGAGTGAAAGCCACATTAAACTTTTCACTTACGCAGTCAATGCCTCACTTTTATTGTCCGGCCCTCACTTGCTGACATGTCCCCCGCACACCGGCCTGCTGGAGGACTTAACAAGAGCAGTGTTTCCTTCAATTCGGGTCATTTCTGTGACTCACAGACAGTGAAAACAAATCACACTGGGCGTGTGGTGCCACAGAGCTTGGAGTTTGTTTAGGTTAATAAAAAGAAACAATATAAATTGTGAAGGAATGTGTTCAGGCTGTAAATACATCTCTATTACTCTACAGTGTAGTGAGGTAGGTGTTGACAAAATGATTAATAAAATATAAGTACATTGTCAACATTCACTACATATTTTGATGACATGAGAAAAGCATATACTCAGTATGAAACATAAACATATAAAGTTTGCAGTCCTACTCCACTGAAAGAAGCTTTCCCGACTTACCTGGTCATGTTCGATATGGCAGACCTGCTCATTTATCATCCACTGTTGGCATACTTTACCTTGTCTATTAGAATCCATTCTCCATCTCAGCTGGACTTAGCATTTCTCACTTCCATCCTCTTCCCTCGTGCATGCAAAGAGGATTGCGTGTCCATGCATACAGTCTAACTTCGACTCTTTCTCGGCCTGTATGAATTCACAATGTTCCCACTCGGTTTCTAGAATTCCTTTTTTTATCCATATCCCTCCATACCTTCATATTGGATGGTGCTTAGGAGAGTTGCTATGGCAGTCTCAGGGTTTGGGATTGATTCATTTGGATTTGGCTGTGGAACTGATGGGCTTATGGCTTTTGGAGAGCCTCTGTGCACATGGATTGGTGTCGCCATAAGGATGACGCTCATGGTCAGAACCATAAGCCATTACTGGAGCATGTAGGACAAGGATTTCCATCAGGATTAGTCCTGGGCGGTGCTGCTGGTGGTACCATCATCTTCAATGTAGACATGCCAATCAGACCTCACCAACATCTGTCAGGAAATAACAATATTTTTTGGCATATTTCTGTCACAGTCATTTTACAAAAGATACTTATCTATTAAAAGTGTTTAATGTATCATTTATTTTGTTACTCTGAGATTGATATTGCAGAATCAGTGCCTTGACCAACCTCAATGAGGAATTCCCTGAAATCTTAGGCTACACTTCTAAATCTACACTTGTTATTAACAGCCTATTGTTATATATACATAAATACATAAAGCTCTCATTTACAGTGTTTGTGTGTATGCACAATCTGCATTAATAAACGTCCAGCAATGCCTTGGACTGAACATTGGCATTATAAAACACTACAGTTCTACAATGCTGGAGGAGAGTATTGATGGTGTGTTCTAGAAGCCCACTGTAAACATTCATTCGAGTCCCAGGGTCTTTGGTTTGGCCTGAGGTTGCCCTTAGCCAAGGAGGATAGCTGACGCGGTCAGCCAGGCTAAACCGCCCTTGATCACACCATCGAGGAGCTTGTTATGAAACCCACAATGGCCATTATATTTGGTATCAATCTAAATTTCTCTCAGCCTGGAGAGGAGAATCTGTGGGCTGGGGTCAGCCAAAGGACAAGAGGAGAGAAAGAGGGGAAGTTGGAGAGGGAGATTAGGAGGAAAATAAATGTAACACAGACAAGAGCTGTATTAATAGGATTATCGGCTCACAGATTTCAATATATCATCTGTGCAAATGGGCGAGAGAGAGTAAATCTGAGAAGACAAAAGAGGAGAAGGAGGGGAATAATGGTAATGGTTATTTATTGTGCATGTTGGTCATTTGTGATGATTGTGGCCATAGAAATTACATCATAGGATTTGTAAGACAAAAAAAAATGGAGAGCTTGCATTATAAATAAATAGATATTAGTGAAAATGTATTTATGTGTGATGGGGCAATGTTATACATGTCTTAATGGCTTTCATAACAATACATTAGAAGGTATTAATGTTAAACGATTTCATTTACATTTGTCTGGAAAAGCATTAGAAGTCTTATCTCAGTGGTACCTCATTATAACTGTAGAATAAAGGTGAACAAACATTAAAGTAGCACACATTTAACTATGTATCTTTTGAGGTAGAGCTTTAAAGTTTTGAACCTTTTAGAATTTACTATATTTATGCATAAATCTGACCTAAATCACAATCCCTAAAAGTTGAGGAGACCAATCAAACCATTTATTTATTGAGAGAACTTCTGCAAAATTACTTATGTGAGTGGCAAAGGTATGTGAACCTTAGCTTTGATTACCTGGTGTGATCTAGTGATGTGTTTTCTCCTTTGAGCTGCTCGCTTTAGTTCTTTCCACAACATTTCTATTGTTTATATTATTTACATTTCTGGTTAAAAAACATGACTCACTTTTCTATTAATGTTATAAATTGTTTTGCATTGATTAACATTTAGTACTTATATGAATGTGAGTGTTTCTATTATTAAATTTTCATTATCAAGGGTATTAAAAGAGTTTATTCTGCTTTTGTTGTAGTAACTGTCTCTATCATGCAGGGAAACTTTCCACTAGATTCTAGATTTTGTGAGCGAGTTAAAGGATAAAAAACACATTTGCACATTAGATCAAACCACTCTTAGCTCCATCATTCCAGTGAACACAGTTGCATTGCTCCACAGCTCAATGGTGGGGGGCTTTATAACTAACCCATGATGGTGTCAATAAGTTCATGTTTATCTGCTCTACAGAGTCCTATTCTATTGGCAGGACTTCTCTGCGGGGACTAGACAAATTTCACTGTCAGTGGGTGGAATGTAAGGGAGCTGACATTTGGATGTACAGTGTAATTGGTCCCTTCATTGTGAGTTTTGATGCGGTGAAATGAATGACGTTCTATGTACAAATGATTGCACAGCATTTCGATGTCTATTCCTCTTTCATATCCAATTAATACCTATAACCTGTTGCTCATTTCAGAGTAATTAACTAGACTTAATCTTGGAGATTACTTTTATGCTACCTGTACAGTATATTCATCCACCAAATGCTTAGAACTTAAGGTATTTTAAAGTGTATCTATATAAAGAGACAGAGACTGATAGAATTTAACCTGTTTGCATTTAACCCACAGTGAACACACATATACACTAGTGAGCAGACACACACACACCACAATGATCTAGTGAGCACACATGTCCGGAGCAGTGGACTCACTGCTGTTTTCTGGGGGTTCATTCAGCCTCAAAGCATCAACTTTGCAGTCACAAAGCTGCTTCTCTTGCCTCAAGGCCACAGCTGCCCCTAAAGCTGTAGCTGTTTTGACGAATCTTACATCACAGTTTTTGCTGATTTTGTCTTGAATAGGAATCTGTGTCAAGATTTCACAACAAATGGACCAACAGAAATGTTCCAATGAAATCTTTTCAAATTGACTTCCATTGAAAGTCAAAAAGGATTCTTCCTCTCCTGTAAAGCTGCCATTTTGTACACTATGGTGGAGCAAATTACACATGCAATGCTAGTAAACGCGTGAATTACATCTTCTCTGTAAATAGCTCTAACAATAATCACAATTACCCTCTGCATAAGGGAAGTCATTCTGTTTTTATTGCATATTCAGTATGCTGCCTTAGAAATGCACTTTTTGATGACACCACTGGAAAAGTAGTCATCCCCAGGAGAAAGACGATAAAAGATACTGTCACCTTTATTAGACACAGCAGCCTCTGCTTGTCACAAAACACAGCAGTTAACCTCCTTAATACACATTAGCCCAACCTGTGTAAATCTTGTTTCTATTACTTCTATCATGCTTTATGGCTGCAATATTGCCCTCAAGAAAAAAGAGAGAATGAAGAAAGCTCTTGCGTATGAATGTGTGTTTGCTTCATTAAACCGGCGTGCTTTCATGGTTCAAGGGACAGAGGTCATTAAATCATGACGAAGTGGATCCACAAAATAATCAAAAGCTTTCCCCTTCCCATTTCAATTATTTTTCATTTTGTTTTACAAGCGGATCTTCTCAAATCTCCTGCCATGTGCAGTTGCATGGTATCCGCCAGGTGCCTTTGAGTGCACTTTGCTCACCACATGGCATAAATTACCAGGGCCTGGACTCCCTAGGTATTGTAAAGGTGTCCCTTTGGTTAGGTCTTCGAGAAGACATCTGAAAAGCACACAAACATTTAAATCAATCTGTCGTAACGTGGGATTGTTTCGTGGGAGAATGCTCCTGTAAGGGAAGAAGGGAGGAGCACAAGCTGTTAGTGTCAAAGAGGCCTATTGTCTTGCAGTTTGCTGCCCGGCTGGTGGCTTCAGCTCAATCGAGTGGTCAGTCATTGAGGAATTCGAACCTGGCGTTCATTTTAGAAACAACTGTCTCGCAGCCAAGCAGATTGAGCGCTCACTAGCCGCAGCCTCGGCTAAAACCACCCCGGTCTTGAAAAAGACATTAGATACCATAACCTCTCTTCATTCTTCACCCCTCTGTCTCATTCACTTCCCTGAAGCATACATTTTAACTGCGTAGCCCCACTTTTCTCCTGTATTGTGTGATTTGGCCACTGTCCAAACACACTGTACTGTTAAGTATCATTTACAATGTCTGCAGCAAGACAGATATGTTGCTAAATCTCTTCTAACAAGAAGAATTGCTGTCGACCGGGCTGACATGTAGGTCTGTGCCTGGCCTGGAAGAGGGTTTTTCCCTTTTTCTTTTTTTCTTCTTTTTTATTCAGAGGAAGTCTCACACAGATCATGTTTGCTGAAGTCTATCTTTCTCACAGCATTGTGAGGAAGCAGTGGGAGATAATCATCTACTGTACTTTTGACAAGTTTTGACACTAATGTGGCCACAAAGTGAAACACAATAGATTTCTGTTTCTTTTTCTGAGTGACATGTGAGGGTTGGTCCGTACATCATCATTTAAACTTAATTCTGAGAGAGAGAGAGAGAGAGAGAGAGAGAGAGAGAGAGAGAGAGAGAGAGAGAGAGAGAGAGAATGAAATACTAATGATCTTCTTGCTTTGTCAGTGTAAGTATTGCAGCTGAATAAATGCCATATATTATATTTTGCTTTATTTTAACCAATGTTGTGGGGTGTTTTCATAGTTTGACATACTTTAATTCACCAAAACAGTCTCAGAAGATCTTAGATTCTCAGATTTTTCTTTGCAATGTAAATTTTAACTATATATATATATATATATTGAAAAAGCAAAAATTGAAGAAGTGCTGCAGGGGTCACGGTTGTACAAACAAAAGGATAGGTGCTCCTGGGTAATTTTTCACCTCTTGTCTAGTGTGGATGCACATGTTTATATATATCTCTACACTCCCAGAGCATTATCCTGTTTTCATATTATATATATATTATATGAAATATTTGTATAAATTTGATCATTTGATCCAAAAAATTACTTGTACCTATAATTGAATGTTTGTTTATTTGATTGTTTTTTGCTTATAAGGACTAAAAATTTTTACATCTCTGAATTCCTGTTGGAAATTGACCATCCAGAGTATTTTTGAGCTAAAAACGCAGTCATTTTTGATGAATTGTTTGTAATGATTAGATAACCAAGGATATTTTGAATAAGTTTGTCAAAATACTAGACAGTAGTTCAAATTAAAAAAAAAACAAAACCCGAAAGTCCTTTATTATTTATGTGTGTATCCGTTTTATCCCTTCTCATTATCCCACCCTCTTCCAGTGATCAGTCAGTATCTGCATGCAAGTTGAGCATGTACTTATAGACAAAGCAGTGACCACACATGGGAAGCTCCTTTGGCATTTAAACTGGGATTTAATTCAGTAGGAAACGAGTGTATTTTAACTGTTTTCTGACCTGGATTATTCACTGATAGTTAAACACACAATAATGAGATTGTTGTAGTTTCTTGTACTTTATGATATCTGTAATACATCTGTAGGACACCCTGATCCTGAGATATGAAGCTTACAAAATAGCATGTAAGTGCCCTCAAAGTGTAGATCTGTTTCTAAGAGTTAAATTATTATTGCATATTTTCAAAAATAATTAAATTGTTCATTTGATTTTATTGGTTGTTGAAAGATTTAACAGTTGGTTTCTCAATGTTCTATTGAGCTGTAATTACACAACACTGTACCAGTCATTTTGTAGTGCAACATTTTGCATAATTCCAGCTGTTATCAATATATTAATAAATATTCTTCTGTAGTATAGAGTTAGGAACAATTTCATGAATCAGTGTATTCTAGACACTAGACTAAAGTGTTAATTTGCTTCAGAACAGCGTATAAAAGCTAGTGAAATGTGTACAGGTGTGTATATATATGCATATGCATCTGTTTGTGAACTATTCAGACACATTTTGGATACAGGTCACATTTAAAACATTAATTCAATTATTTATACCCTAATCAATTTCATCCTAGGTCTGGAGTCATTGGGTACAAGGCAGGAGTTCCTTCTGGACAGAGTGCTAATCCATCGCAGTGTTCCACACACAACGATTCACTTACATACTCATACCTACAGGCAAAGTACCTTTTAAGGAGGCTGAAAGAAACGGAAACTCCTCACATACTGTGACCCAATTGGGGATCGATCCTACAACCCCAGGCACCTAGAGCTGGATGACACATGCACTACCTGCAGCACCACCGTGTAACCTGAGTGAGAGTAGCCTTCCAGGCACATCCTGTTTCGTGTACCTTAGAATCCGTTCAGCCCTACAGGCCTGTGGTGTTCCTTGGGATACCCCACTGTGTACCCACCCTCTAGTGGATCTAGTGGATTCATATCAGCTAAAGAATATGGATATCGGATAACGAACTTTCTTAGTTGGGTGTTGGTGTCAAATGGAATTACATTTTGACCTCCTAAGATTATATACATGTTTTATATAACTCCACTTGTGCTTTCCGGATGGAAGGAATGAAGGAAATGAAAGATGGGTCTAATACAAGTCCCCAGAGGTTATTTGTATGGGCTTGTGTATATATTCTTGTATGTGTGCATAATGGTGAATTCAATAAAAATGTTATTATATACAAAATTAATATACTTACTATATGAAAGTAGCCCAAAGTAATGCTTTCTACCTATTGTATTCGTTCATAAAAATCATTAACTTGAGATCCACACTTTGCAGGCATTTTCTATGCTTCATAACACAGAATCAGAGTAACCTACAGACATGATACACATATCATAACTAACAAAATTTAAGCCTAAGTCTCGTCTCATCATGGTCTCATCATTGTGGGATGAATCAGTGAGTAATTGAGCTCAGGTAACAGCTAACCTTCACTCATTTCCAACAGATATGTTTTTCCAGTTTAAACACCAAAGGACCTTCCAGTACATATTTACTGCTTTGTCCTTGTGCACATGCTCAACCTGCATACAGTCTCTGAATGATCTGTGAGAAAGGGCAGGGCTGATGATCTCACTGATTTGCTCACATGCTGCTCATACATAATTTTTTTTATTTATTTTTTTATTTTATTTTTTTATTTGAAACACTATCAAGTATTTTGAAGAACTTATTAGATTGACATATTATTTTCAATCTAAACATTACAAATAATCATAAAAAATATTCAAGTTTCAGCTCTAAAACACCCTGAATTACCAATTATCAATGTTTTTGTGTTCTTTAGAAGGATGATTGTATGTGAAAAATCAAAACATGGTCAAATGCATACAAATATTTTTTTTGTTGTTAATTTTTAAAGCTGAAACGAAGGAGTAATATATTTGAGAATTAGTATTTGAGTAATAAATTTAAGTAGAATACATTACATTTTGAATACATTTCTATTATTTGGTGAATAAAAGCACCTAAAAGGCCTATGGTTCTAAGACACACACACAGTAAGGCTGTGAGATACCCCAATAAATATGCTTTGGTAAAAGTTGATGTCAAGGTGACAGGTGACCTAGACTTCTTGTGACATTAGGTTTCATCACGACTCTCTGGGGTGAGATAACACATGGAATAGCTTGCTTGTTAGCTTTGCTGTTTCTTTCTTTCTTTCATTCATTTTTTAGACATATAAGTGTCATTAAACAAGCTGGCAGACTTTGGTTCTAAACAGAAGCTGCAGCTGAGGCATACCGTACGCTATCTGTGTTTTATTGTCATAGTATTCATGATAGGGAAATGATCCTATTTAATCCTTTTGTTCCTTAACCCCTGGAATAACTTGCTTGTTAGCCTTGCTGTTTGTTTTCCTTCGTCTGTCTCCTTCCCTCCCTCTTTCTTCCCCCCTCCATGCTCGTGTTAAGCCCAGACTTAGAAGTTACGTGATGAATGAGTGGAAGTTGAATCATTATTAAAGGTGGGAGATGATTAATAACGACCATGTGTGTTTTCCTCTGTAGTGTAAATAAAATATATCATTCACGTAATACACGGGACGGCTGGGAGAGTGATTTATGGTGTGTTAAAATGCGCAGAGAGAGCCAAAGGCTGAAGCCCCTCTCACACCCACCCAGCAATGACAGTGCCTTACCCACGGCCTAGGCATAGCGTATACCTCCTCCTCCTCCTCCTCCTCCATCAGTTCCTTTTATATGAATTCATGGAGAACCTACTGCTATTCATACGTGATTTGACCTGGTCATCAGTATGTTTATGTAGCCTGAAGCAAACAATTTCCCAAACCCTAAAACAGAACCCTGTGGGACACAGCAAAGTGCACTAAACAGTTATCAAATACTGATACCAATGATGAGCAAATAATGAACCTAGGATTTAAGTTTTTAGGTGTGTTAACGTATTGTTTCCATTCATTTGTTCAGATTTATTCAAATTAAAGAATTTAAATACATGAATGACACCATTTTGTCAGAGGTCAACGTTTTGAATGTTGTTGATTCCGCACACAAGAAAAATTACAGGGTTCTATAGTAAAGAAAATAGATCTATGTAAAAACATGAACACTCAGTGAGCCCTTTGAATGATTGAAGGGTTCTTTGCACCATGAAAGAGTTTGTCAAGTTGATGGAGAATGTGAGAGAGTTCCATATAGAACCGTTTTGAAAAGGATTCTATGTAACACCAAAAAGGGTTATTCTATTGTGACAACTTTAACAATGTAACAATAGTACACATTTCAAAAACAATTAGGGTTCTTCAGTAAAGAAAATGGTTCTATGTAGAACCATGTACACTAAAACACCCTTTACATGAATTAAAGGTTCTTTGCATTGTGAAACCGTTCTTCAGATTGATGGAGAATGTGCTTTACTGGCTTCTACGCAGAACCATTTTGAAAAGGGTTCTGTAAAGGACCAAAACTAATTGTATTATTGCTATAATGTTGAACTTGTAATAATAGTACAACCCTTTTGGTACCATATAGAACCCTTTTCATAAAGGTTCCATAAACAATCTACAGCACATTTTCCAGCAGCCTAAAGAAGCTTTCACAATGCAAAGAATCCTTTAATCATTCTATTCATGGTTCTAAATAGAACCATTTTCTTTACTGGAGAACCTTTAATGAACTGCCATTTGTAAGTGTGCAGTCTGGCTAACTATGCTCTGGACTGTCCCTGTGGGTCAAGGTACATCTCCTAAAGAGGCTGATTTGTCTCTCTCTTTCTGCTGGTATGGCTTGTGAGTAAGATGCATTGCATGTGCCAGTCCTCCTGGCAGCACATCTCACCTCCATGGCCAAGATATTGATTAAATTCAGGAGGCCCCTAATTTCTCAACTTCACCACTCAACAGTTCCCCAGTGTGTAGAAACGGTACACACACCACCTGAAAACTTCTCAAAACACTGAGTTACTTAGGGATATTAGTTCTGCATCAGTAGAATATTCTGGTGTGATGATGTATTGAGTAAATTATACATATCTGTTTAGGTTATATCTCAAGCTGAACCCACAAGTCTGGGGAATATATCTTTCTTACAGAACTCCAAGGCTGGGCCTGTGTAGAACTTTGAGTTACGTCTCAGAGTTTTGACCCTTGCGTTTTTTGTTTTTTTCTCTTTCTGTCTGCTAGCAAAACTCATCAATCACAATTCTGATGTCTTTATTTTGCCCTTCTCGATCAAAGTGCTCTCGCTTTCTCTGTAGTGTTCTTCCCAGAACTGAGAGAATACTAGGGTTTGTTTTGCTCGGCGAAATCTCAAAGTCACTATCCTTGTATAAAAATCCTTCAAACATTTTACCAAGGCCAAAGTGTGCTCTTATAGGGCTGTGTGACCTGGAGTCGAGGCTGGTGGGAGTAGAAGCAGATGTGCTGATGCTTTCCACAATACGCCAAGCATTCAGATGGAAAGGCTTGCTAGCAGAATTTGGACTGTATGTTTTCACTTGGGCATTTTATCGGAAACCCTCTGGCCCCTTTAATTCCCAATGGAGTTTGCATTATATTCAAAACCTACACGTCGTTCCTCTACCCGGCATTTCCTCACAGGGCATATTTCTTTGCTTTTGTTTGTTTTCTCTGTTTCCATGTTTTCAGAAGAAAACGTGTCGTACCATTACGATCTTTCCATGCAGCCCTTCCTATCTGTAAGTTTATTGTGCAATGGAAACTATCAGCGTACGTATAAATCTGTTGTCTTATTTATTATGCTGCAAATGTTCCCAGAACAGTGTATAAGCACAGCCAGGCCTAAGACATCAGATCCGACTCTTTGGAATGCTACCTGGTAATGTGTAGCCACAGGTCTTTCACCACATCAGTCAGATGTCAGTAGGTTGCACAGTTATGAAACAAAGCCACCTGGAATCTCTTGGTTATGGTCTATGACGAACTGGTCCATGAAATGCTGGTTTTGTCATCATTGGCCTTGTCTGGCAGCTGGCTATCTTCAGACCTTTGCTCTACATCAAGAAGGTCCTTGCTCCAGTGAAGCTTTGCAGGCTGACTTGTTTTTGTCGATTAGAGCACCAAACCCTTCGGAATTCGACCTTGACCCAGTGCTTGCTCGTAGCACACATATTACTCTTAAAAATAAAGGATCCAAATTCATTTTTGGAGCATTGCTATGGAATAGGAAACACATTTGCTTCCCTAAAGAACATTTCAGTTGTCACTTTGGCAAATGTAACAATTCAACCTTTGTTAAATCTAGAGCCTCTTTATAAAGTCATTCACTCAGACATTATATTATGAGTTTCATACTTGGAATCATTAGGCACACTGCAGGAATCCCACTTGGACAGGGCACCAGTCCATTGCAGGGTACTACACACATAGTCACACCTAGGGCAGTTATTGGGAGGAAACTGGGTACCCGAATAAACCCGGGTGGGGATCGAACCCCCAACCCCAGAAAACTCACAGACTAATCATATGCAGTCTACATTTCACATGTGATGCTGCTCAGCCAGTCAGATCTGGACATTAGGTTGAACTCTGCAACTCGAGTGATTGACACCTGCAGGGCAGAGTGCCAGCCAACGCCATCATCCTAGAGCTTCCTTATTTCTTATTTTTCTTATTTCAGACTGGAAACTGTCAATAAATATTGGTGAAATTGTAATTTCACTTGCAGTTTTATTTGATATTCAATTGATGACAAAAAACATTCATATACCTACTAGGCTACTTCAATAAACCAGTAATTGCACTGAATTATTACGCAAGTTATGTTATGAAGCAATATTAAGATGTTGCGATTATCCAGACCTTGGCTTTAGGAAATTTCCTCTAACTGGACTTTATTGAATTTTAATTAAATACCCCTTTTTATTTAATGTGTAGGACCTCTTGTACTTTCAGATGATTTCAACATATGAAAAATGACAGCAATCGAAAAACAAGGGTATTTTCCATTAGTTATTTTTGGTCTATCCACTCTACATCCGTTTCTTTTCTTGTTCTAGTTGCATTTGCTTTTTCTGGATGTCACTGGGGGCTTGCCCTGGTTTCAGGAACTTGGGTCACATGCAAGTGGAAGAGTGGGCCATCCTGTGGAGCAAGTGCACCCCACACACTTCTCAGCCAGACACCTTTCAGCCATTTGTTCTGTGCTTCACGTCCATACCACTGTTTGAGGATCATGAACCCACTGGAAAGAAGACTGCTGCTGTGCCACTTTCCCACTGATCTCACTGGGAGTGAATTCTACGGCTAGTCTAAAGACAACTTGAAATAAATGAATGTGAGTAGAACCCCTCGCCGAGCAAGGCATTCACAGCGCAGCAGCTTCATTCCCTTTGTTTACACTAGTTTTATCCTCAGTGTAGGGAGTGGGCCGTCTCTACCTGGGCTGTTCCGTTCAGCCTTACAAAATCCTTAAAAAGGTATAAGTGAGCATAAGGAGCTTAACCCAGAGTAGGCAATTCAGGCTACTACCCCTCCTCTCGAAATGACAAATTAGAAATGTAAAACAGTCTGTCTTGGCATTACAGAACGTAAAGCTGCTTTGCACAGGAGTTAATCAAAAGGAGGGAAAATAGTACTGCAGTCCTGCAGCCAGGCTTCTGGAGTGGAATTCGCAAAATAAAATGACACACCAAAACTACGTTGCTATCATAACAAAACCTTGTATTTCCAAATTGGAGAGTTTACAGGAGAAGGAGAAGATTTCATTTAATGTAGTTTTAGACCATGTCTAATGGAACTTCATACAATAACAAGGGAAATTTCAATTGGAAAAGGAAAACCAGCTTCTGTAAATACACTAAGGCTTCTTTGTGTTCATTCTTTGACCTGTATTGTCATGGTAACCATTTTTGGTGTTTTGCTGAGAAACCAATGTATATCAGATTTTATTACCGCATATGAAAGTGGCCCAAACTGGAGTTGAAGATTCTGTGTTTTCTTTTTGCTGTTCACACTGCCACCCTAATCACATATCTGGGTTACATATGGTGAAAAAGATCAGATTTGGACCACTTTTACCTGCTGTGTTCACCAAATTTTGACATTAAGACTAATGTGAATGTGGTTTCTTGTGGCACAACAGATAACACCACCAGTGAGCCACCACACCATGTGGGAGACTGGGGTTTGATTCCCAATAAGAGTGTAACACTACTCTGTCTTACCTCTGTTATGTGACTAAGCTTGTACGTCGCTCTGGTGCCTGCTAAATACTGTAAATGTAAATCTAAACCCCATTTGCATATAGTACAGAGTATTTAGAAAGGTCTGACCTTACAATTGACCAGTGTACATTATTACAGACTCTTCCACATTTCACAGTCTGCTGTAATTGCAGAGGTTTTCCTAAAAACCTTGACAAATATGCTTGTTGCTGTAGAGAACCTGAACAATCCCACTCCGCAGTTCAGCTCCAATTAAAGCAGAGCATAAAAAAACTTTCAAACAGAGCCATTTATATACATGAGATTGCACTGCTGTTGGCACACATTTCTCTAATTTGTTAAATCTCTGCAATTACTGACATGGTTCAAATATACACCCTCTAACCCTCTAATGTTTTACATTTACATAGAGTGGGAGGCAGTCATATCAATATTCATTTGACGATTTGCATGGATTATTTCATTATGCTCTCCATTAATATCACTTCATTCCAATATAAATATGTCTAATTCAGCTTTGAAATACAGTATTAGAAATTAAACATCTTTTTAAAATCCATTTAGCTCACAAATATGTCATCAAGGAGGGCAAATTATAGAAGAAAAGCTGGAAAAAAAAACCCTGCAAACTGCTTGTTTCAGTTCCACATTTTCCGCATGTGAACTGTCAGAGTACGAAACAGCTTGAAATATGTCCAAAATGGAAGGGACTGACAGTAGGGCACCTAGAGGCAGCCCCTGTTTCAGCCCCTCTGCTGAAACACTGCACTCCTGAAAAGTACTGGAGTTAGGTTTCTCTTCCTGTTTACACTTAAATCTTCCAGAAAAGGAGAGGAATCTTTGTTTAGACTGTTGAACGTGAGCGGTCCAGCCCCTGGAGCAGCAGAGAGAGGTGGGCGAGCTGGCGGCTGCTCTCCGATGGCCTGGGAAAGTTGGAGGTGCCATCTGGTGAGAGGGGGGCAGAAGGATAGCTCGGGGTGACCTTTGACCCAAATTCCTCTTTTAGCAAACATCTCCACGCGGATTTATGGGCTGTTAAAGAACAATAATGGGTGCACTGGGCTGCAAGCAGGCAGAATTCTCCTCCTCAGGTGATGGGGGCCAATCATGAGACAGGCATGAATTGATGAAGGGACAGAAAGAGGAAAACTGAAATGACCGTGGGAGTCAGTTATGTAGATCACTTCCTTTTTTTTTTTTGGAAAAGCAGAGTACTTACAGCCATGCTTCTTTTTTGTTTACGATACAGTAGTTTCTCTGTCTCTCTGCATGAACACACTAGTGCATCTCGAAACTGAATACTGTGAAATTCATTCATGTTCATAATTTCATTTGAAAATCTCGTATTTTATATTCACAAACTGTAAAGTGAAATATTTCAAGACTTTGTTGATCGGTATGGCTGAAATCCAGAATCTCAAATTATTATAATATTGAATTTCATGTTTAAATAAACTATGAAAATGTAAATCAAATAAAAAAGGGCTTGAAAATCTGCTCGTCTGTTCGTTGTTTTTTGCTGTCTCTACTGACCAGGATGACCAACACAAACTTTGCAGATACACATGAGCATCCACAAGGTGGATCATGATAGGAGTGTGCACACAGTGTTGAAACACACCCACAGCACTGTTGTGTTGATCCACTCATACAAGTGCAACACACCACCATCGTGTCAGTGTCACTGGAGTGCTGAGAAAGACCCACCACCCACATAATATATTTGTGTGTGTGTGTGTGTGTGTGTGTGTGTGTGTGTGTGTGTGTGTGTTAGTTTTGTGTTTATTTCTGACACTAATAAGTAAATACATGTTTAGTACAGTTATCAGTGATATTAGAATGTCTTTGCAGACATGTCGAAGCTAATGTTTGCCACACCTGCTGACCGTTGCATTAACCAATGTGGGAACAGTTCATGGTCACAAGGTAAATTGTCCGTAGGTCAGAGTAGTTCATTTAGGTTAAACTATACTGGGTAAGACAGTGGATGAGATGTCTTTTTCATTAACGTGACTGGCAGTGGCTTTCACCAGCAGTGAAAGCATACAGAACAATGCCACCAACTGCATCCAGCATGGAACCACTGGGTAAACAGTGGTGGAGGTATAAGAACGTATGAGCAAACAGAAGCAAAATGGTCAAAAACAAAATCCAAACAAACAAACAAAAAAAAAAGCACGAAAAGTCCTCTGACAGTTACCTGTCATTCACATTTGAGGCTTTCATCCAGACCTTTTATACTTTCAATTTCTTCTCTCTTTCCTTCATTCTCCTCCCTTACCCTGCTTTCTTTCCCCTTGATTTAAGAGGGGGATGGGCGAGTTCATAAGAGGATTCAGCTGTGAATAGACTTTTGTTTTGCCTTTCTTTTGCCTCCTGACTGTGTCAATTGCAGGGTGCCCCTTGCGAAGGCCCAGGCAGTCCTCACACAGGACCCTGACCGGCTAGTTAACATTCACAGGCAAACATGGGAAAGCTGTGCTTTGGAGAAAGAGCCAGTGCCTCAAAGATCCCACAGAGCCAGTGGCACGAAGGGTCAACAAAGTCATGATTACCAGATAAGCATGGTTCTGTGAGCTGGTTTCATTTCTTGGAGTACCTTTATGAGCGCTGTCTTACATGCCGTGTGTACGGCAGCATTTCTGAGCAGCAAGATCTGAAATTTGCTGCTCGGAAAACACGGCGGCAGCTGTTAGTATCCTGTTCACGTATTTACTTTGTCCTGCCACAGAAAATGCGTGGCCTCCAGGCAGTGCATAGAGGACATTGATGGAACGCATAATGACCACGTCCAGCAATTCCATGCCCTTTTATGGAGCGGTGACATCACACATGCAAATGACTCTGGCCAGGGTGGCATCCCGCAGTAGGAGGCAAAGAATTCCAGCCATGTGTTTTATGGTGAGTGGCAAGGACCAGTAATGATAGCTATGCGCATGATCTTGTGAACACCAGATAGGCTTCATGGCTGCATAATACGAAACGTTCCAATGGCCTCTTTGTTCTTTTTGGTGTTTTTTTTTTTCCGTGGCAGACTTTAAAAGCGTCAGAGGCTGTCACATTCCAGGTCTTCATAATGGGATGAAAAGAGTCCATTGAAGTGTAGATTGATTGTAGGGCATGGAAGAGACCCATACCCAAGAAATGCCCTACTAGGAATTCCAAGGCCTTTTACTACATTATTAGTATAACAGTGGTTTGAATTGTAAGACAGTGACTATCATAACCTACAGTGATGAATAGCTGCCACTTGGAGATATGGGGAGGATAGCTAAGCTGTATGAGACACAAAATTCTTTTTTCCTACAAACTTTATAGCCTAGCAATTCTGACTTTAATGACAGCTGAGGCTTCAAACCGAGGGTTGTACTCGGAATGTTGTATCCTGTTCATGTCTGTCTGACTTCAACTCCAACAGCTCCATTCTCCCTGCCCTTTCCCCATGTATCAAAAACCTTTTACTGTCTTCTTACTGTTACCTCTTGGAGAATATGAGTGAGAAAAAATAGAATCCAAGGGAAGATATTGTGCTCTAGGGCTGTGACACTCATGAAATTAATCTATTATCGTCCTGTGCGGCTGCCATGTAGCGATACAGGCCCGGCTGACGAGTCCTCGTCGCCATTGTACCGCAGTGACATTTGGCCATTCAGTACAGCTTGCTGACACGTGCAGGATCCACCAACTCACTAAATTAACAAAAAACGAGAGAATTGGAGTGTCCAGAGGTCCATGTGGGCCAGCAGGATAGATTTCTGCTCTCTGTTCAAAAGCCTGACCTCAGCGTCTTGCTGCTGGGCATGTTGGTATTATTAGGGAAGGTTAAACCCACTTTTAGCTGATCCAAAGATCTGAGGCCATGCCTTACATGCTATATCCTCTAGGTCAGGTTAACCTCTGCTTATGGACATCCAGCTCAGGTTAATGTAAGGTTGAGAAGGTTATTGCATCACTATTACTTTAACAGTTTTTTTATCCTTTGGATCGTATTTTGTTCTCTTGAACAAATATTTTTTTTATCATGGGTAAATTAACCATAACCATAGTTTTTGACATTGCATCAACATTTCATGATGAGTGGACCAATAGAAATGCTCTAAAATGGGATAAATTTTTAATTTACACTGAATTTACTCTGCCGCTTTGGAGGGAAAAAAAAACTTTTTTTTCAGGAGATCCTGTGCTACTCATTTTGGTATTCATTTGAACTGTAAGATAATTAAATTATTTGTATAATTAACTATTAGACCATGTTATGATTTAAAAAATGTATTGCATCTACAATTTTATAACTTTTATTTTATAACTTTTACAAAATCCTGATGAAATTGATCATCCAGATTGTTTTTGAGCTGATGCAATAACTGGGATTAGTTATTTGTAGTAATCACATTGACAAGGATATGTATTCAAAAAATACTTCACTGTCCAAATGAAAAAAAACCCTGAATATCCTTTATTATTTTTGTTATTTATGTATGTATCAATATTCTTCCTTCTCAGGACATTTATTCTGGAATTTGAACACTGTGTGAGCAAAGAAAGAGAGCAAACAGCCCCTCTCATTTTTCTCTATAACCCAGTCTGAAAAAGTGACATCCCTCTTGCTGATCAGTCAGAGTCTGCATGCAGGTTGAGCATGTACACATGGATGTTTGCTTTCAGAGCTGGATTATTCACTGATAGCTCATCATAATAAGACCACAATGGTAAAATATGGTAGTTTGTTATTATATGTGCATCATGTCTGTAAGCTACTCGGTTCCTGAGTTATGATGTCTACAATATGGCATGTAACTGTCCGCAAACTGCTTATCTTGGGTTCTAAAGGTAATGAACACAGCAATGAACAGAATTACATATTTGCCCTTTTGCAATAAGTGTGAATAAATACAGTATAGACAATAGTCATATAGACGTAACATCTGTTTTGGTTGGTGCAATCACATGAGCTCATAAATGGACATGAGGGAAAACAATGGATATGGGCCCTTTAAGCATACGAGCATATGGAGCTTGCTGGTATACTTAAAAGAAGTGTGTCTTGAAGCATAAGCTCCTTTGTTTTCTTCCAGTATGTTGCCTCTAAAAGAAAGGGAGGTGGAGATAAAAGGGCAAGAAAAAGCAATCTCTCCAGCTTTGACCTCTGGATGAATCTGAGCTCAGCTTTTCAGGCTGTGGGGAGTCTTCAAGGAGGGACAAAATGGATATATTTGAGGTGGGGGGTGGACTATGGGGTGGAATATGGCAACCTATGATGAATGGCCAGACTGCTCGCAAACATTCCAAACAAAAGCTGTGTGTGTGTGTGTGTGTGTGTGTGTGTGTGTGTGTGTGTGTGTGTGTGTGTGTGTGTGTGTGTGTGTGTGTGTTGCGAGTGTGTATAAGAGAGAGAATTAGACAGACGTGGAGAAAGAGAAGGAGAGCTATGGGCAGTACCTGTCAAAGCAGCTTGGTTTTATTTATTTATGGTTGGTGTGCTTAAGAGATGGTCAAGGTCAGGCTATGTGCCTTCTCAGGCACTTCTGTTGTGTGAGCCAGATCAATTTATGAAATATGTCTGTTAACAATCCTGCTGATGGGTATCTCTCTTTCTCACACTCTGTCTCCCTCTTGCTCTCTCACTCTTGCTGCCTTACTTCTCCATGGTAACCTGTATTTCCCTTTCATTGCCATAACTCTGGATGAAGTGCCCTCTGCTTTTCTGTTGTTGTTTTTTTCATGTGCTCCCACATTCGGCCAGTTATTTACACGTCAATTTGAGGTCAGTTTTCATATCTGTCACTTTTACTGAGGTTACATCAATGTGTATCTCTCGCTGCGAAGAGACGCCTCGCTCGGTATGGTTTGTATCGCAGATGTAATCCCAGAGAAGATTGATCCAGGTGAACTCCATCGATCTGAATAGTGCCGGGTAGCGATTCAGTAATATGGCTTAGGGAGCCTGGGAGGCTCATTGTAAACAACATGTCAAGGGTGTCCGGCTCGACCCCTACAGCAGTGATAAATCTAAGGAGCATCACCTGTCTACCTGAGTCTTGTCTCTCATCCGATTCTCAAGTTGTGTGCTTTATTTATTGCAAGATCCTTGTTCGAATCTTTAATTTTTCATATCGTCCAAGTGTTAGAAGGTATTCGGCACACACTGCTCCCATTCCATTCCTAAAGGTATATCATGAAAGCTGAAATGTTGATAGTCTACAAGATCCTCAAGTGACAAAAACTGCAAGTGCCAGCAATTTTAACTGTAACTTTAACAGTTTTACGGAAAGTTCAGCAACCCGTACCCAGCTTGACTCGACACATCTCAAGGAGTGCACTCATCCATTCCCTTTTATAGTAACAATACAAAACTCACTGCCGTGCTGCTCCAACAGCACAAACTTTTATCTGACTTTTGATGGCGTCCTTGCAAAGGGGTTAAATTCAGTCCTCCCTTCGGATGAAACGATGGCATCAAGGGAGAGAAAAAAAAATCAAACCAAGAGCGGGAGGATAGTCAACAGATGGGGGAACTCCACGACAGACTGATTTGTTTTGGCTGCACTAAGCATGTGAATTATAGTCACAAATATAAACACCACACACAAACGACTAATCCCTAATGCTAGATTAATAAATGAGAGGACTTCTAGACAACCTCTAATTATAGGATTAGAAAAGAACTTATCTGGCTACTCAGATGACAACGGGACTTAGTGGGCAGGGGGTGAACTCGTGATGCAGTGAGGCCAAGTTGGAATTGAAGGTACACTATAATAAAAAAAAACTTGCCATAACTGTGTTTAACATTATGTTGAGGTTCTTTATAGACAGTTTTCTGTTGTCCTCTGAAATGTTAAGAACAGCAGCCCTGAATTAGTCCCAGGGATGGGCTGGCCATTGGGAGAACTGGGAAAAGTCCAGCCAGGATGTGGGAGGGTGAAGGGGCTGGTCACGTCTCCCTCAATGTTCCCACCCCCCAACTGGACCGGTCTGTATAAAAGTCCAGGGATGAATTAAGTTGCCAGTTGAGCACTGAGTACCCCCTGCCCCACACATGTTAATGGATTCCTTGTTCTCAAGAGATTTGATCCAATTAATCATTTTTCAGTGTCACAAAAGCATCTTGGGTTTGGTTTTGGATCAAGCCTGGATCTAGCTTTGGACTACACAGGTTTAGGAATAGAGGTTAAGGTTGCTATACTAGACAGGGATTTATCCTTCTCCTGGACTTCACAGCTTTATGAATTTTTTTGATAGGGATGAATTATAGTTCTGAACTAGCCACAGATTTATGAATGGATTCACAGCAGTCTCATGGTCTGGGATTAAGTCTAGTCTTGGGATACACAGCTTTAAGAACTTTAAGGTTAGTTTTCTGCACAGGGATCAAATCTTGTTCTGAAACTTCACAACTTTATTCATTCATTTGCTACACTTATGTAGCACCTTTCAAGACACCCAAGTCTGAGATTGAGATTAGTGTAAAAATATTCCAGGTAGGGATTAAACCTAGTACTGAACTACACAGTTTTGTGAATAAATATTAGGATAGTTTCCTTAACAGGGAATAAGACTAGTCTTGGATTATACAATTTTATGAATGGTGATTAAGACTATTTTCATGGACAGAGATTAAGCCTTGTGCTGCGCTATGCAGCTTTATGAATGGAGATTCAGATCTGTCTTCCAGATATGGATTATGTATAGTACTCTATTAAACAGCTGTATGAAATGAGACTAGAACTGGGTTAAACAATTTTATTAACAGAAATTAGGGTTGGATTAAGTTTAGGCCTATTCCTGGACTACGTGGCTTGGAAAGAATTTTGTGTTGGTGTCGTGGAGAGAGATTAAGCCTAGTTCTGGACTAGACAGCATTATGAATTAAGATTTGTGTCAGTTTCCCAGATAGGGATTAAGCCTAATCCTGGACTACACTGCATTTTGAATGGACTTTGGAATGGACATCAGAATGGAAAATCCATGTGTAGGCTTAATCCTAGTTTATTAGCCAGTCTTAACTGGTTTAGAGAGTGTTCAATGTACAAATCCACATTATATGAACCTAAGATAAACAATAAGGATATGATGCTGTTTTGACTCCATAAGAAGATGTTGGAGATCAGGTTCCTCTCTTTATTTGCATCTGCTTAAGTGCTGATTCGTCTGAGAGATCTGAAGTCAACAGCCCTTTTCTTCCTCTGGTTGCTCTCCCGCCATAGTTCACAGGCTTGTAGATCTTTAATTATAGATCATGTTCTTTTGGCCCTGTTTTAGAGCGACTCCAGACTGGCTTCGCTCAAGTCATCCACTTGAAAGTTTGAAAACCTCCAGTGACAGGAATATTAATGTGCCAGCAGTGTCATATCAGTTTCAGCTCATGCATATTCAATGTCCCCCCAGCTCTCTAAGATTTATGTCAGACTGTGCAGGAGTGTGGTATCCCACCATTTTAGATAATAGCATGCTAAATTGATGTTATCAGGAAGACTCTCTCTCTCTCTTGCTCTCTCTCCCTCTCTCCCTCTCTGTCCCTACACCCGTTTCTCTTTCGCTGCTTCACTCTCTCCTGATGCTATTTGGACTGGTGTGATTAAGAAAGCCCCTGCCAGGACCTCGCTCAGGCTCTTTCACGGCCAATGAAAACACCTTATGAGCTTGTTGAGTGACTCTTACTCCCTGATGGAAAAAAGAAGGGGGGAAAAAAGCATATTTTGGGAGGAGATTAGGGAGCGATCCTTTTGGATTATCTTTTAATTAAGGACGCTTGAGTTGTGCCCATTCTGCTGAAGCAAACGCCCAGCTGCTAATGAAGTTTAAACAGACATACTTTATTTAATTTGGGCTAATCGCCAAGGCCTAAAGTCCAGGCCTCTTTGATCTGGCAGTGGCAGCGTAATCTCTCTGGCAGATAGCATCTCCCATTCGGCCCCAGCTCCTTTATACTGCCTGCTACGGGAGGTCCAAGATTAAGCATGGGTTAATTGAGACAGCCAGGGTGGAAGTGCAGTGAAGTGTGTATATATGTGTGTGTGTGTGTGTGTGTATGTGTGTGTGTGTGTGTGTGTGTGTGTGTGTGTGTGTGTGTGTGTGTGTGTGTGTGTGTGTGTGTGAGTGAGAACTGAGGCTTCTTCCAATGTATGTTCTTAAATGTTTATATTGATTACATTACATTACATTACATTGTTACTAAGCGGGGTCACAATGGTTTCTTAAACTATTAGAACCTTCCATGTCAGCATTCTAAGATTCGTATTTCAGGATCAGATTCAGACAATAAAGTTCTGTCCTATCCTATGTTAGACCAACAGACATGATACACATACCATAATAAACTATCTTGATCCATTAAATCCCAATTTAAATGCCAAAGGGGTCTTCCAGTGCATGTTTACTGCTCTGTCCACACACTCAACCTGCATGCAGACTCCCGCTGATTAGCGAGGACAATGGGGCTAATGATGTCACTGACCTGGATATTGGGTTTTAGAGGAAAACGAGAAGGAGGGGCTTCAAGTATATTGAAGAATGTATTATTATATGTGATCATTACAAATAACCCATCAAAATTCTTCTATTTTCAGCTGAGAAACTGGTTGATCAATTTCCAACAAGATTTCTGAGATATAAAGTGTTATTCATCCTTGTAGGCACAAGTTAAGGTTTGACCAAAACATGCTCATATTCATACAAATATTTACATTGTTTATCTCAAATGAAGAAACTCAGGATCTACCCAAAATAACTGTCATATTTGATATAATTCACTATAGCATAATATATTTTTTTCCACTTCCTTCACCATTAATCTGGACCCCATCACATTGTGCTACTAGCACCGGTAGGATGAAAGCTAACATGCTTCCTCCAAGTCAAATAAATCTACGGCCGACACATCACTGAACAGTTCAACATGCATAGATGAAATCTGCAACTGCCAGTTCCCTGCAGTGCTAGAATTACTATGAACAATGGTGGACAGTGAGGCTAAGCTCAATGGAATTCCAGAATATGGATGGCTGTGGCATCACTTGGGGTAAACCTACAATCTCCATATTTTAAGGAGGGATGTAATAGTCCAAAACAAAATGACCACTTGTATTTTTTTTAAGGTTCACCTATACTCACTACACGTCCCTGCACACATAAGACTGTATGTCCTCTACGTATTTTGGAATGGATGTTAAGCAGTACATCCACTAGAGGGCAGTTCACAAAGGTTTCTGATAACAATAAACAATAAGCAATGTTTGTGATAAACCACTACACAAAAGAGAGTTCATTTATTTATTTATTTATGTAAAAAATTATTTATTTATTTTGTTTTTTCTCCTCATTTGTCCATTTGTCATTGGTAGTGTTTTGCATGATCCTTTGGCTGCACTGCCCCCGTGATGATCCTGATACCACTCTGTTTATTTTCCTCCTTTACAGAGCTATGTATATTCTTATGAAAGGTGCCAAAGTGAAGTTTCTGGTCTTTTTTAAAGTTTAAGGAACCTCTGCATAATTGTAAAGGTTACATTGATAGAGCAGTGCCTCCAAGAACCAAAGAGGAACCTCGGTTTCAGAAGTACAGCTAATAGGGGTAGGCAATCCTACACAGATTTGTGCTCTTGCTACTCAAGTGCCCATACATCAACTCACCTGTTAATCGCAGGTTTAGTGGAGGTGCATTCCAATGTGAAGCAGACTACACAGGAAGTTTGGCTATTTTAACCGAGGTTACGAACCACAGAGACTGAAAACGTTCAGTTTGAGGACACAATTGATGGTAAGTTTGTCCATCAGTCATCATGTCTTGAGGGGTACAGCACCCAATGCTTATTCCAAGCAGTACAAAACAATTATAAGAGAACAGAAACCTGTGATATGTCCATAATTAACATTTATTCCCATATTACATACATCATATGATGCATGGCTGCAAAAACAGTGTACATGTCATTTTAACGTGATGACATTGCAGGGCATTCAAAAGAAAGGATTTAACCATGTGAAATTCCCTGATTTCTGGTGACTAGGGCACTGCTGAAGTACTCTGTGGAATGGAATACAGCTTATGCAGGAGGCTGGAACTCCAGGACCAGGATTGTCAACCCCCGTTCTGGGCCCATATGGATCAGCAGTAGGTTACTTTCTGAACGGCAAAAGAAATCAAAGTGGTTGAAGGGGGGGGAACAGAACAACAGAAGCCCAGGAAATGAATAAAATACAGCGTTTTTGTCTCATAAGAGCCATATGGCAGTTAGCAGTATCACCATAGCTGCAGTTTTCTCACTTGTCTTCCTTCTGTATTACAGCAAGGGGTGGGGGGATGTTTCCCACTGATTAATGCAATACCCCCAAATCACTAACTAAGCATGGGAAAAAGGCCAGAGGAAAATCTCTCTCTCTCTCTCTCTCTCTCTCTCTTTCTCTCTCTCTCTCTCTCTCTTTCTCTCTCTCTCACTCTCTCTCTCTCTCTCTCTCTCTCTCTCTCTCTCTCACAGACTCTCTTCGGCTCTCTCTCTCCCTCACACACTCTCTCTCCCCTGCTCCTTGCCAATAAGTGAGTGATTTATATTCCGATAAGAAATACAAGCCCAACACTGCATGCATATTCATACACAATGCTGTTGATTAGCATTTAGCCAGCACAGGAACCGCACACTCACGCTTGTTTCCTGCACCGTGAGTCAGTGTGCGCCCGTTCAGAGCACCCGCCATTAGATTTATAGCTTCAATTACCCAAAAGTAAAATAGCCAAATTATTCATAGGCTGCTTTAAAACAGAGTCGAAGGAATTATGCATCGCTTTCTGTGAATAATTGAATCTTTCATTTGCGGAGTGTGACAGAATGGCTAATTTATTAATAGACAGACACAAAGTCGAGTGGAAACGTCTCTCCTCGGGGTGGAAGCGCTTTCAGGAGAGCGGAGCCCTTGTTAAATAAGTTACTAAACGGCGAGGCCTCCGAGTTTACCAACAAACACCAGAGCGCGAGCGGCTGCCGGCTCGGTGCGCGCTGCTGGATGAAATATTTAACACGCCGTGTTTATTAACGGAATGAAAGACAAAGGACTTTTTCCCCTTGACTTATGCACACTGACATTGTGCTCATAACAAACACACACGCGCGCACACACACACACACACACACACAAAAAAATTCAGTTCAGGTCCTTGATCCATAATGGATGACACCCCTTGCTTTTGCAAAAGAGCATTATTAAAGAAATGGGGCAGATGTGGCAAGCTCGTTTGTCAACCTCAACATTTTGTCAACAACAACAATAGGAAGTCGTGCTCGCGCCGCATTGTTAGTCATATATTGGCTCAGTGTGATTTTTTTTTTAAGCCACATGATAATTATTACAGCAAAATATGTTGCATTTAAGCTTATCACATTACAGTGCTATCACACACCGGCGTGAAGGGACCAGTCCCTAAATGCCTCCGCCGTGTTTCAGATATCTGTTGCTGGAAATTGGTGCTGTTGGTTCGCTTGCTCTGAGCATTTGTACTCTTAAATATTCATAATACATGAGGTGTGTTGCTACAAGGCCAGACTTGAATAAATAGGAAGTCACCAACTTCCCTCAACTGTGTTAGCTATTGCCAGCTAGAAGATATTCTGCAAACAAGGCCAGCCATCTAACATTGCAGTTAACATTAAAGAAAGCCCTTGTTTTTAGATGTGATGCATCTGGAGAATATTCAGTCACTAATTTATATATTAGCTTATACTCATCGTCAAAACAGTTGTTGGATGTTATTCAGAAGCATAAAGGTAGCCAGGGTCAATGAATGATTAAAAATGTACACTAATATGGACAATATTTATTGAGCTACACATAAAGAAGTAGTGTCTAAGGATGGTGTTGGCATTCCTAATAGTGCAATAATCCACCCCATGCAGTTTGAATGCTGTTACAGTTTCTGCAGATTTTGTGGTGGTGTGGAATGTTAATAGCACATCCAATAGCATCCTACACATTTCCAGTCTGGGATAGGTCTGGCGTTGGAATAGCCCACACAGATGACAAAAAGCAGGACCAAGACAAAAGCAGGACTCATCACTGAAGATGATGGGTTGACCTGACGTGGTGTTAAGGGCAGTCATTGTAATTGTCTGCATGCATGTAGATCTGCATCATGCAGCCATCTGCCAATGGGGCTGGCACTAAAAGGATGATTCATGGAGGGCATTACAGCTCACTGAATGTCCTCAATTGTGGCTATTGGGTCTCTCCACATGTCAATCTGTGGGTCATGTAAGTGTCCCAAAGCCCAATGATGTGGACATTAGATGATCACCACTCCTCTCATCCCCAACTCCCCAACTCATCCCAAACATATTGGACAGAGCACCATCATGCCTACTTTGCCTCTGTGTCAGCAATGGGTGCTTAGTATAGCTGAATGCATTTCTTTAGAATGGGTGTCCACAAACATTTGGACATATAGTGTACACATGTATATATTAGGAAAAAGAGAAGAAAGCATTGAGAATGTTCTTTGAATTGATACTTTCCCATTTTAATTCCTAAAGATTGTTTGATGGATGCATGCCTGGTTTTTTTGCACGCCCGGGCTTCTATTACAAACAGGCATTTGCAAAATTCTCATAGCCTAATGGTTTGCACAGGAAGTGAAGAGCGGAAATCCAGGCTAAACATCCATCTCAGCAAGAGCCACAAAGCTTTCTCCAAGATCCTCTTGCAGTAATCGCTGACCTTCTCATGACTGCATGCTAGTCTGCTAAACCTCATAACTCCCATCTTTTTGTCTTTCTTTCATAACTTCTCACCATCCCTTGGTCTTTAGGGTAGATGTCTGGCTGAGTCAGTCTTTGTGTGAGTAATCGCCTTCCTTATTCAAGTGTTGTGAGAAAAAAGTGGGTGAGAGAAGACAGCGTTCCCAAGGATGCCAAAGATGAGGAGGTCCATCAGTATTTGGCACTAAGGGACGATAAAAGGCTGTTGTCTTTAAAAGGAAGAATTGAGTCCATTTACAAAATCTTCTGCAGCTGTTTACTATGTTCTAAAGCTATTCTCATCAGATTTTGTCTGAAACATACCTTCTTTTGCCAAGAGCATTTCCGAACTATCAAGAGCATTTTCCTTCCATCCATCTGACAGAGCAAACATGCCTCCATTTTAATCAATGTTTCAATCCCCACTAGCCTGCTAGACACACATCTTACATCCAGCAAAAAGCAGATCATGTCTCCATTGTGAACTACAGTTAACATCAGAGTTCACTGATTATGCTGTCAGATTTAATCATGTCTATAAAAGTATGATCAGTATATATCAGTACGACTTTTCTTTATTCTGAATTTGTTCTAACTGGTTCATTTGCTAATTTTGAATGTTTGGACTTTATTCAGTTCTTTATGCCATTCGGTATTGCACTGTCCTGTCCTGTCTGTCAAACTGCTTCTTGTTTACTGTATTTATTGTATTTATTGTAGTGTTTGCACTTTGTCGTTCTATTGTTCTTGCTGCTCCATGTCGCACCTTGGTTCTGGAGGAACGTAATTTTGTTACACTGTGTACCTGTACTCAGATGTAATGACAAAAAAAAGCCTTGACTTGACTTGACTTGGTCATTTTGGAAGAGTATGATGTTCCTTTTTAAGTCTTGGTTCCTTTCTGTGGTTCATCCACCAGTCCTTAAGCAGTTTTTCCTTTAGAATCTTCATCATCATGCTCCAAATGAGTTTTTCTCAAGCTATTACACAATTTTTCCTCTTGAGTCCTGCTTATACTTACACCATTATAAGTACAAGCTCATTGAGCTCATTGAGAGCACGTTTGCTGGTTCTTCAGGTTGAAACTGTGGAGGAACCTCTTAAGGTGCTTCAAGGAACCTTACAAACACCTTCAGTAAAAGGACAAAGGTCTCTTGAAGGTTCATTTTAGGTTCCTTGAAGATTCCTCCACTGTTTTATGTTGAAAAATCCCCAAAAGTTCTTCAAGGACCTTTAACAGTGTGGTTCTTCTACATGCTTTAAAAGAGTCTTCGCTTTTTGTGTTGAGTCTTGGTTCTTCTCAGCATTATATTCATAGTCTTATGCCACGTGTTCTTTAAACAAGAGGCCCAAATCCAGTCTTTATGTAGTACTGAAATCCAGAATTCATGTGACTTTTATGTCAATCCAACTCGACATTCTTCAGAAATGTGTGCTAAGGAGAAAGGAATAGAGATGACAGCAATAAGGGAGGTTTTTTAGGGGAGTCTGAGAAGGACAGTAGTTTAAGCAATTTTCTTAGTGTTGTATTTCTTTACACCACATATTCCTAACATGGCTACCGTGGCATTAGAGCGCTGGCACTGCCCACTTAACCTGCAAACATGAATATAGCCTTTCTTTTTTGAGTCTCTCTCATTAGTTATTCCTTATTTTCCTTATGAACGGCGGTTCCTTTTATTGGTTCTTCGTCATGTGCATCGAAAGGGTTTCATTGAAGTTTTGTTTCTCAAGCTGTTTCTTCCTCGTTCTTTATGTACGTTATATTCTGAGTCTTAGTTTTAACATTTTGAGTAAAGAGTACATTTCAAATAATATTACATAATAATAATAACAATATTAATAATAATATTAAGAAGAATATGATAGTAATAATGAATATTTAGCAAACATTATTATGTTCATTTAAACATATAAATCTTAAATATTTAGCTCTGTGTTAAACATGATCCCTATATGGAATGGAAGACATGCTTTTTTGGTCAATTTCCAAACTTAATGTTAAAGATCCCCAGTGTGATGTCTTAAACATCTGGGCATTTTTTGTATGTCTTCAGGGAGAAGCTAGGCTTCACTGGAGTCATGACCTGATAACATCTGCAAATAAGCGATGGCTTTGCCCACATGCTGCAGAGCGGTGGAGCCCCACACTGCCGCCCTCTCACCCCTCAGACATTTCAACACCTCTTCGACACCCCCTTAATAAACATTCTTCCAAAACTCTGCAGTGAAATTCCACACACACACACACACACACACACACACACACACACACACACACACACACACACACACACACACACTCACTCACTCACTCGTGTTTTATTAAAAAGTATGCCTCTAGGACTCGCTCATGTAATCTTTTGAAGCATTTGGACGAGTGATGTAGCGATGTTACATAGCACCCCCCCACACACACACACACACACACACACAAAAAGAAGAAAAGGTGGAAAAATAGATGATGTCTCGAATTCATCCCAGTTTGGGCTGGGCCCAAGGGAGTACATCTGCCTTGTCTAGAATCATCAAAGACATTTTTGGAAGTTTAAATGCTACATGATTGTACTGAACTTTCAACTTTTCATTTTACCCACCAGCACAACAGCTGGAACGATTTTTACAGTTTACAGAGACTCCCTGTACTTTAGGTGATGCAGATGAAAAAGCTATGGTTGCCATGACCCTGTAAGAAGATAAGCTTTTCTCATCAATACATTTTTTGGCGTTTAATAAATCAGGATGGACAGTTTGATTTTTTTTTAATTACTTTTTTAATGTTATTTCACCATATTTTTAATCTAAACCTGACCTGATTTGACCAAAAGCACCCAATACCAACATATCTGTAGCCTGAACAACTTCTATTCAAAACTACCACCAACTAGAGACCAGATACTCCTTACCTCTAAAACCTCCTACTTTGAATTACCTGAACCTACAACTCCAACTAAACCAAAACTTAACCCAACCCTTACTCTAACCTTAATCTAAACTTCATCTAACCCTTTAAACATCACATAACCCTTACCTTTACCCTAACCCTAACCTAAAGTTTACCTTACACTTACCTTAATTTTAAACCTAACCCAACCGTTACACTAAGCCTAGAAACGTAAACATAAGACAATGTGAAAGTTCTACAGTATCTGCATTAATTTCCATCCCGAAAGCTTAACAACAGAGAAAAGCTTGCCATGGTCAACAGACTGGCCTTTGTGTGTTTTTTTATTGTGTTGCACTTTAGTTGCAAACGTATGGTTGTCTATTGTGCTGCAAATACCTCTCCAGCTGATGTTTCACACTGGATATAGTGTCCAGGGCAACCTGTTCTATTGGCAATGAATTTATCATAAAGTAGATAAATTCATTAACTACAATGGCTGTCCACACACTTGAAGATTTTCTAAAAAAATAATAATACATATTTATAAACATTTGGACCTTAAAATTTCTTAACATCCAGTCTGATTCTAATATCAGTGTGCATTCCTGCTAATTAAGTTATTAAAATATTTGCAATTATAATGTATGATTTCTGTATTAAACCCTGTATTTCAACAGCACCACACATGGTGAATTTTTGTCATTTGCATCCCATGTGGTACATGAGGTGGAACAAAATTATAATCTCAAGGTCCCAGTTACACCCAAAAAGCAATGTATTTAAATGTCATTTTAGTGAATTTTAGTTTGATCTGTTTACAGTTTTTATGCTAAACTTGTGGACCTTGATATTAACCATGATTTCTAGATTAGACCTGATCTAATCTAGAAGTGAACACCAGATTAGAACTGTTTACGATCATAGAAAAGTAGGATTAAAAAGAATGAGGTAGTGAAAACCAAAGCTAAATACTGGCTAAAAGTCTCAGGAAGTTCCAGAAACCTGAGCTAAAGCTCAACTAATTGAACGAATCTTACAAAATCTGATGTGAGTAGTTGATTCTGAATGAAACAAATATTTCAGGCTGTACAGTCGTAAAAATAGCATTGTAAAAATGATTCTTTAGAACAGAGGTTCTCAAACGTTCTACCTTCAAAGTACCACCTACAAGTTATTTCACAGAAACACATGTACCACACGCTCTCACACACACACACGCACACACACACACACACACACACACACACACACACACACACACACACACACACACACTTATAGAGTAGGCTAGATGTTGAATACAAACGTCTATTATACGTCTATCGCCAGGGTTTTTTCACCATTTTTGTGGAGGTTGGAGTCTGTAATTATAGTAGAGCTGAAGTGTGGCCTTATATAAAGTGTCTAACAGGTTAATTTATAGAGCTCTGCTCTGCACTTTGCATACAGTTAAATACCACTTTCTAGGCTTCAAATCAGGATCAGAATAAACTACAGACTCTATACACATATCGATGTGTATACACTACAAGACCCTATCTAACCATGGTGTTCAGTGAGTAACGAAGCTCAAAAAACAGCTGACATTAAATTGTTTCCAACTTAATTTAAACCCAGTTTAAATACCACTGGAGCTTCCAGTGAATATTGACTGCTCTATCCACGTGTATATGCTCAATCTGCATACAGACTCTGACTGATCAGCAAAAGGGGGTTGGGCTATTGACATCACTGACTCAGATACTCAGTTATAGAGGGGCTGTTTGCTCTCTTTGTTTGCTCACACAGTGTTCAATTTTCAGAATAAAGTCCTAAAAAGGGAAAATACTGATACATACATAAATAACAAAAATTACATTCAGGTTGTTTTTTTATTTAATTTTTTTTGGACTACTGTTACGTATGTATGTATTACACTGCATATCCTTGTCAAGCTAATCCTAACAAATAACTCAAAACTCAAATCAAAATTCTTGCATTGTCAGGTCATAAACATTCTAGATTATAAATTCCTAAGATAAATAAATACATTTCTAAGATGTCAAATGTTTATTTAGAAAATTTACATTGTACAAATATGACATTGTAGAAATATGAATGAAGACATATGTGAGTAGCCTAGGATCACCTGACAATAACAACATTTGGTATGTATCTCCTATAAATACTTCAAAATGTTTGGTGAATGTATGTCAAAACAGTTATGAAAGTTACAGGTGAAATCTTTATAGATCTCAATCCTTAATATTTTAGTGCCGCAGATTTTCCAAGGTCATACCACCAGTGGTACATATACCACAGTTTGAGAACCATAAATTCTACAAAAGAACCACTTTTGGGTCCCCAAAGTCATGTTTCTCAAAATGGGATCCTTAATAACCCTGATTTCATGCCAAAATCTGTTTATTAATTGAGAGCATATTGCTGAGTACTAATACTTCTGCAGAAGTCTGGCTTTAGTACAGAGAGCTACTGAATCAAATCAACTTTGGGGAATGACAAGCAAGAAGCGAACTAAGATGAGCATATTCATGCCTGTTTGTCATTTGTTAATGAACCTCCTCCTCATTTCACAGCATGTACATGTCAAGCTTCTTTCATTAACACACTGTTACATGAATGTGCTGGAGAATGAGCGAGGAGACTTTTGGGGAAACAGTGAGGAAGCAGCATGCATCATTAGTGTTAAGATTGCTCTACTGTGGCAACATCCACAGGGCTCAGCCAACACAAGCTTTCTCGCTTTCTCCTCTCGGCAAAATCCTGTCTCTCTCTCTCTCTCACTCTCCCTCTCTCCTCCTTTTTTTTTTTTTAAGAACCCCACATTCCAGCTACTGTATGCTGCTTGTCATCCCCTGAAAATTCTCACGGAACCAAATATGAG
This sequence comes from Acestrorhynchus altus, assembly GCA_034509495.1. Classification (NCBI taxonomy): domain Eukaryota; kingdom Metazoa; phylum Chordata; class Actinopteri; order Characiformes; family Acestrorhynchidae; genus Acestrorhynchus; species Acestrorhynchus altus. The sequence goes on along the minus strand of CM067522.1, from coordinate 15,106,857 downwards.
AAAGTGAGAGGGTAGGGAAAAAATACAGCAGTGTGTCCAACCCAGAGATGTTCATGACCGGTCAAGAAAGAAGAAAAATAAACAAAAACTGAATGGGGGACGAGGAGGAGGAGGAGGAGGAGATGAAGTGAAAAAAAGAAGATGAGAAGTATTTCCATCATTACACCAGCTGCGTTCCCATGGAGGGGCGGGCCCTAACTTGTTTAACAGATTGTTACAGTAAATTCAACCTCCTGCTAATGGACAAATCCAGCGCCTGCTTACATTTTATTAATGAACCTCATTAACTAGGCCACCCTATGAGCAGTCATTATGCAATGAGATTAGCATATGGAGCAGATACCTGTTGGTAGGATGCCATCATTATTGGCTAAACAAGACTGAGGAATTTAATGCTTTATAACTCTATAAAATGGCAAAGACAAAGCATGTTATTAAATGTGATATCTTTTGTGACTCTGGATCTGATATGTTTAAAATTTTAGTAAAGCTTGTCCAACAGTTCCAAAAAAACACAGATTATATATTTCAACAGCTGCCAGATACCTTTTGTAGACCCTTGTAAAAAATGCTATTATATTATGCTATGTTATTATATACTAATTTTTACTGAACCACAACTAAAATTATATTAAGATACATGTAATATATACTAATTACAGATTCATGATGCAAGAGTTTTATTGTCATATGCAGAGTAAACAGGTAGTTATGCTGTACAAATTCTTACTTTGCTAGTTCTCCTCAACACTCAACTATTAAGTAATGACATATTAAACATGTGTGTGTGTGTGTGTGTGTGTGTGTGTGTGTGTGTGTGTGTGTGTGTGTGTGTGTGTGTGTGTGTGTGTGGGTGTGTGTGTGTGTGTGTGTGTGTGGGTGTGTGTGCTGACCAGAGTTGAGAGCTCTGTTATGGTGTATGAAAGTATGTGGTGTGTTGCCAGAATTCACTCAGTCAGAGTGATTGTAAGCAGCAGTTTGTGGCAGTCATTCATGAGCCTGATGGTTTGTGGGTAGAAACTGTTTGAGAGACTGGTTGCCCTGGACTTCATACCCCTGTACCGTTGACCTGATGGTAGGAGTTGTGAAGAAACTGTTAGGAGTCTGTGCTGTCCCTGATGATGTTGAACGTTGATACATTTGGAAGTTTAAGTAAATGTCTCTGACTTACAGATGAGCTACAGAGCATCTTGTTGTTGTGCCTCACGTTAGCTGGGGTAAAAGATTTCTCTCCTGTTTGGGTGAGAAGCACAGAGGCCTGAGATGAACTATGGCTGAACCCATATTGTGAAGACTTCATTGAGAGGTGCTTCCATTTTTTTTTTGCTCTTCTCTCCCTCTTCAACCACGATCAGAAGTTCAGAAACCTGTGTGTTTTGTATTCACAGAGGAGAGCACCTTTGAAACCCTGCGGATTAAAGAGCACTGTCAGCCCATTTTAAAGCAGAGTAGAGAACGGCTTGTAGATCACAGAGGTGTGTGTGTGTGTGTGTGTGTGTGTGTGTGTGTGTGTGTGTGTGTGTGTGTGTGTGTGTGTGTGTGTGTGTGTGTGTGTCAGGGAAAAAGTTATGATGGAGGCGTCAGTGGGGGGACATCACTGGGTCATAGCTGGGTCATAGCTTGGGTCATAGCTTGGGTCATGAATCTGTCAGTATCCGACTGGTAATCTTGTGCTGTTTCAGTGGTTTCTGGTTGGGGTCTCAGGTTATACATCTACAAAAGAGTAAAATGTATTACAGCAGCACAATTTTATCTTTAGGTTTATTTACTTTTCAACATTCATTCTGTGCATTTGTATTTTCTTAATGTCAAGTTTTATTTAGTCTTAATCAATGCTAGTTATGTAAGGTGTTTATAACACATACATAAGTATTGAATATCATTTTAAAAGAATATCTTCCTATATATAGATATTTTTCATATCATATACAACTTATATCTGTGAATAATACTCAAAGAATAAATACATAGTGTTCTTAACAGGGCATATGTCCCATTAATTGTAATTTTAATAGTGCTTCCTTACAGTGGAATCCATATTTGTCCCTTTATGGGGTTCATTCACTCCAAATAACCAATATTAGTAGCAATCTTAATAGCAATAAAAGTCCTTAATGAATGCTCAAGTATTGTCTTTGAAAATATTAATTTAATGTTATTACTTGGTAAAGATGCTTCATAAGGTTGTTATTGTCTAAATTGATGAGATATACATTACTTAACTCTTAGAACCTGAGATCTACACTTTGTGGGCAGTTATGTGCTAGGCTTCATATCTCAGCATCAGAGTAACCCACAGGCACATACATGATACACATATAAATGAGTAATCCAGCTTGGAAAACAGCTGCAGTTCACTTCTTTCCAACTGAATTAAATCCCAGTTTAAATGCCTTAGCAGCCATCCAGTGCTGTGTCCATCTGTACACAGACTCCAACTGACCTGTGACAGGGGCCAGGACTGATGATATCTCTGACCCAGACATTGGGTTATGGAGGCAAATGAGAAGGAAGGGGCTGTTTGCACTCTTTGCTCACACAGTGTTTTAGAATAAAAGTCCCGAGAAGGGATAATACTAAAATACACACAACAACATAACATATTTAAATATATAACAGATAACTCATCATATATAACTGATCCGTTTCCAACAAGATTTCTGAGTGTTTCTATTGGTTCTGTTAATATTTACATCTCAAATGAAGAGATATTCAAGTAACCCTTGATACAGTTGTGTGTATAACAGTACATCATACTACAAAACATCCCCAAAATTGGCCTAGGGTTCTAAAGATCAATGTAAAGTTGATCCTAATGTTATCAACTACATAAACTGTTAAAGCCAACTTCACCCTAACACAAAACCTACCCCTAATAATAACCTCAGTGTAGAATGTGAAAACCTTCCATTTTCTGCAGGGCTTTCAGTATTATTTTTTATTATTATTCCTTTTTGTAACATTTAATCAGCAAGTTTGGAACTGCTGTGCTGCAGCTTCTTTTTCATGTACATTCTGAGCTGGTTTGTGTTCATTTGGCAAAACAGGGCCAGAAGTAGACAAGAGCTCATTGTGAATTGTAATGTATTTACAAAATAGTATCTGAAATCATGCACATGGTATGAAATTCTTGGGGTTCGTTGAAATATTATATGTACATATTTTTGGAGATCTTGTTCCTTTCTGCTTGACTGATCTAATCCATTTCTCAAAAAAGGACAACAAAGCCTACCTACCTGCCTAGAAACACTTCTAATGAGTGTTGCTTTGTTTTAAACCTAAGATGCCATGTGAATAAAAGCATGAAGTCTCCAGAATTTGTTTCATCTTAGATTTCGTATAATTATTTAAGCAGTCCTATTTGTATAATTATAATGATACACTTTGGTGTTGATTTCTTATAGGTGCTGACATCATTGCTAGGTCACGAGACTTTGTGGTGGAGTAATACTCTAAGAGCTTCAGTCAGAGTGTATATACCATGCAATATTGGCTCTCCTGGGATGTCTCTCAGCCAATCACATTGTGGGGTTGGAACAAACTGTGGTATGATTTTGTGTACCAGTTTTACTGTAAATATAGAGTGTCATTTCTTCTTGCGAATTACTGATATCAGCCAATTTTAAACACTCAAACACTTTTTAATCTCTTTTATGCATTTGCTAGGATATCACTTTGCAGGCAGCCTTCAGACTAACTGAAAATGTTATGCTTTCCTGTGTTTCTGTCCTGTGTGACCCCATATGGCCGAGTCTGATTGGAAAAGGGTGTACCAGCTGACCTCATTCTGGAAATCTGCCCACATCAGCTTCATTTGTCCAATGCTAAATTTTTCTTGACAAGCCTCAAGTGGTTACTGACAGCCTTTCAGTCATTAAGGTGTGAGGATGAGGTCATAACCTCACCTGTAATTACCACGGCACATAACCTAAGAGGAGCAATAAAAGTAGTAACCTGGCTGTCTTTACTTTGATACTTCAGTTGGGTGATAGTGTTGTTTTAAACCTTCCTATGGTGCATTCTCTATTGTCAAATTGTGTTTTTTGCTTTATTTCCTTTCATTCATAACCCAGAGTCAGAATTGTGGAGTCTATGTTAAAAATTCACTTATTTAATGTATAAATTTGAACTGGATTATAATGAATTCGTTTGTGTGCAGTTTGGCAGTTTGGCAGAAGTGCCATTTGTATATTGTTGCTCTCCAATAAAAACAATGTTTTGTTGTATAGAGTTGCTCTATTAGTCTATTCATCCAGAATTATTTATACAGAGTGCAGAGCAGATACCGAGTTCAAACCATGGAGAAAACTAAAAATGGATAAAAATGGAGATACAGGGTTTTCTTTGGACAGCAGCGATATGTGCTATATTTTTGTTAATATTTAGCAGAAAGGTTGATGTCGAATACCTCAAGAAGACAAAATATTTTAATTTTACTCAAATTCTGTAGAATTAGGATCTTTCAATTTATGTGTTATCCTTTACCTTTTTTTTCAATCAGACTCATAATCATAGGCATTTTGCTTGGTTACTCTATACTGAATATCAGATACATAATATATAATCAAAATGATATACAATTATATTTTTGTGTTTTAGTATTGTTTTGTTATTTAAAGAATTGTTTTTTTCATGAGAATGTAATGTAAAAAAAATATTCAAAATACATCTGGAGCATTTCTGAAGATGCCATTCTCTAGGATTAAGAAGCAAAAACGTGGGCGGTATGGTCAATTTGTGGTTAGCATGTTCACTTCCCAGCGCTGGGTTTTCTATGTTCTCCTTGTACCTGCATGGGATTCCTCCAGGTACTCCAGTTTCCTCTGACATTCCAAATACATAGATATCAGTTGAAATGTCTACTGTAAATTCTCCTGGCGTTTGAATGATCGAGTGTGTATATGAGTATATCCAGATATGGATTGGCTGCTGTTTCTCTTTAATTTTTCAGATTTAAATAATAAGGCTTTTATTTACCAAGGTATTTTTTAAACTGTATACTAAATACCAGATAGAACATGTAGATGTAAATGTAATTTTGTAAACAAAATATTGGTTCTTTCTGTTTTACTATTGTTTTACTTTTGTTATTTGTTTACATATAATATAGATTACACATACATTGTGTACATCCAATATATTCCCTTTACCACAACCCACACCACTCTGTAATCCACACTTCCCATACCCCTTCAGTCCTTCACATCCTCCCCCTTCTCTCCACTTCACCAGTTCTGGAATTACCCTCATTGTAGGCAGTGGGCTTGTACGAATCAGCCATACACCCCACCAAGGCACTCTCTGTCCACTGGAGTTGCCCAACTTGCCGTCCCCTCCACTCTCCTCAAGCGCTCTCCACTCAATGAGCCCCGGCTCCCAGCTGGGAAGCCCATTGATGGGCTGCTATGGACTGATTGTTCCCTTTGGGAGAGGGGTTGGGCAGGCGGAGCCAGCCGGGCCGCCCTAACCCACCCCCGGGCATTGAACAGGACCTAGCAGGTGTAAACATCCAGCACTTTGCTCCCCATGAGTGGGCAGCTAAGGACCCCAGGTAGTCACAGAGGGTGCCTCTGTGGAATTAAGAAATTAAAAAGAGGAGAACAGGGTGGGTGGGTTGTGGTGGGTTAAAAGAACAAGGAGGGGATGGAGGGAACTGAGAAAGGAGGAGGAGTAAAAGACTGGCTATCGAAAGCAGGGCCCAGGTGCTCAGAGCAGGGCCCAGGTGTTCAGACTTATTATTCAAGCTGACTCGGAGCAAGCATGATAACCTTTCCTTTCCTTTCGGCAAAGGCTACTGAAACACAGCAAGGGCTTTATTTTCATGCTCTGTGAGTTGCTGTAATAAAAAGAAAAGGCTCAGCTTTCATCGTCAGTATGTGCCTCTGCACAGGTCCTGCTGGGGTGACACTACATGGCCACCTGCTAAACTGCAGCCAGAGAAGAAGACACAGAGCACCAACGTTTACATTGGTATCAAGTCATTATGGGCTCCATGCAAAGTAAAAACTGTAGAATAAATATGGGGTAGTAAAAAGCTTGTGCATGGGCCTGCTGTAAACATGCTGCATGGGCCTCCTCTACTAAAAGGAGGGTCCTACCACCTGCTTAAGAATGTTATCATAGCATGTAGGAGAAGAAGAGCCATTTATAACCTAAATTTGCATCCAAGAGAATATGACACAGATATCAGTTTAAACCTTGACTCAAATAGACAACCAAATATGGGGTCCAAAAAAGTGGTCTTGTGGCTCAACTTGCCCCATGTTAGGGAAAAGCTGATTCAGGTGATTGGGTAAGTTGAGCCAGGTGATTGTATACTCTACTAAGAAACAGTCATGCTGGTAGCACTGGGTGTTTTTAAGCCAGGCCCCCTGTCCTGGATGACGTCACATGACCAGCTGTATTTGGCTACTAGACTGTATTTTGCTACATCGTTTTTGAGTAATTGCACTGATCTTGCTCTTTAACATATGGGGGAAGATGGACCATTGGTTTCTGGCTCATTTTGCAAATACTTAGTCTAGCAAAGCAGAGCCACACTTCTGCTGAACCGTTCTCATATTCTTGTGAATCTGCTAGAGTTACTTAAACTGATATTTAAAATCAGATCGATCATTTTTGACATAAGAATGACTCCAGGCACCAGAAATGTACATTTTTGTGGAAAAATTAAAATGAAATTAAGGGTTACTCTACAGAAATATAAGTACCTTTGCCCAGATGTCCAGATGCTTGCATCGTCTTCCTGAACTGATATCACTGATAATTACTTGAAGTGTCATTTAAGAGTTGGTTCAGGAATCGTTTCAGTTTTGGCAGCAGTTTCCAAGTATGTTTCCAGCCTTTGTCAATTTGTGATAGAAAGGCATTATTCTGCACTATAGTATTTTTTGCACAGTATCTCTCATATAAAAAGAGATAAAACCTAGTAATTAATAAATAAATAAACATATTCTCACGTGTTTATACAAATCTATCATATAAAGATAATAAATATAAAAATGATCACTTAAAAATACATTCACTAAATATATGTAGGGCTAGAAAGGGGCACAGGTGGGGACAATGATGACAAGGTGGGGCAAAGGTCGGAGACCAGAAGGTAACCACAACAAAACAAGACATGTACACTAGGAAAGCAATGGAGCCAGACATAGTTCCCCAACTCCTGATAAAAAGAGGCAGCTACCACTAATAATCCTGTCTATTGGTCCACTTATAAAATGAGAGTGCATCCACTGGGCTAAGACAATGACTATGAAAAATGCAGGCTGTGTGCATTTTTAATATCAGAAAAGGAAAAAGAGGGTTATGGGGTAAAAAGTGGTGACTCGGGTGATTTTGCATGCGCTCGCAGTAGCTGTGGATTAATGTCCAGAAAAAAAACCACCAACAACAAACGATGTTTAGAAATGTGTTTATCTTCTTTAGCTTGCCCTCCAAATACAACTGCATTAAACATTGCTGTTTGCTGGGGACTTAACACCTGTGTTTTTTTGTTTGTATCAATTCAATTTTTTTTTTGTCTTTCAAAAGCGGCTAGAAGGCAGAATGGGAGCACTATTATTTCATACCCTTTTTTCTCCTCTCTCTCTAGCTCTCTCTTTGCTCTCTCTCTCTCTCTCTCTCTCTCTCTCTCTCTCTCCCTCTCTCTCTCCTCACGAAGCGTTATTTACTAGAAAGATATCATCCTTACTTTAATCCTCTTAGCGTTGGATTTCGGTTGTACTTACAGCACCATGCACCTGCTAAACTGTCTTCTCCAAAAGCTGTATAAACACAAGCAGCGCTGCTGCATTCCGGCCTGGATCTCCTCAGCTTTGACTAACTGTGGATAAAGAGGCAGAGTATGAGGAAGTATTGGCTAAGGCTAAATTCCTGTGGGAAACGCCTTTTCTGAGGTAGTGAATGATGGGGGGTAATCTCCAAAACTTGCAAACAAGTTGTAGGTTCCAGCCTTAGAAACAGAATTCTACATTCAACATGCAGAACTTTGGTCTTGTAGAGGTAAAGTAGAGTCTTCTCTGCTAAATCTTTGAGTTCAATGCAAGTTCAGTACCATGCACAGATTAAGTCCTGGCTACTTGGTGACAATGGAAATGACATGACTTTCAAGCTTTAGTCAGGAATTACGGCTTCTGGAATGCCAGATTTTATACCACGCTAACTCTTTCAGTAGTCACTGGGCAAGCCTGCAGCTTCTAATATGCAACAGAGTGTGTATTACTCTGTGTGTATATCACCACTGTCATAGCAAAACCTTGTAATTCCATTCATTTCTCTAGATGAAGATTCATTGTGTGAACATTTTAGTGTCAAAAGCAGAGGTGGAAGGAAAGGGTTTTTACTCACTACCAGGGTAGCAGCACAACTCCACCCCAACCCATTAAATACCAAGACCCAGCTCCCTCCATCCCCACCCTCCAGGTAAACTTTCAGTTGATCTGTAACTTACAACAGAGCTGACCTTTGATTCTGCGATCTAATGGGAATATAAATCATTTACAGTATAATCTTCATGAAAAGCATTTATTTACGTAATATACCGTGTAATCTGCAACAGTTCTAGCCACACAAGGTGAGAAGTGTTCTAACCGTGCTGTAATCTCGCCACAATAGCACGTTTTTTTTCTTGAACAATGCATCACTCTGCTGCTGAGTAAATAATGACAGAAACACTTTAGTAACATAAAAGACCTGAGCAAAAGAACATGACTAAAATAAAAGCTTTCAGACTATGTGCTAGACCTGGAGGTGTATCTGCCTGAATTCAGTGACCCAACCTCATCCTGAAAGGTACTGGTTTGAGCACCATTATTAATACACCTCTATCCCGCCCCTGGCATTAGTCTTGATACGAATACATTCTTGTGTATCTGCCCCAGAGAGCCCTATTCTATTGGTAGTACATGGACTAAATAAGCTGTGTGTGCTTTTGCACTTCAATGTCAGCAATAGGTGCAACGCAAAGGGGCAGAATTCATTCATTAGAAGGGGTGTCCACAACATTTTGACAGTGTGTAAGTTACTGTTTTGGATTTGAAAGTCTTTGTTCTGACACAAGCATTGCACTCTAACAAGCTGTGAGTTGTGTGACACTATTTTGGCACTTCCTAATCAGGGAATGTAAAAACTTAAAGCAATAAATTGCAGAGTGCTGTGATGTATGCAAGACCTTGGCTCGCCCTTGCACATTAGATTATGTGAGCTGAGCAGTTGAGCAGTTGCTTTGCTTTGACACCCACTCAGTGTTCTTCCCCACTGTGTGTCGGGCTGTAGTGCTGAACGTTAGCATCCGTCTCCGGCTGTGACAGTGGCACTGTGGGGTAGTTAATGTTGACTCTGCCCCTCGAGAGCTTCATCAGAAGCAGAGAAGACCTCTTTCCCTCCCCTCTGTGACTTTTGTGTGTATGTGTCAATGTGTGTGTGTGTGTGTGTGTGTGTAGCAGAAAAAGAGAGAGAGAGAGAGAGAGAGAGAGAGGTTGGAGGGGTATCTCCAGCTGGAGGCGAACAATATGGAATTTGAAATATTAGCCGCTGCCATGATTGAACATGGCTCCCTTATCACTGGGTTGCCAGGTTGGAGCGCCATAACGATGACTTATCGCAGTGGTGAGTAACAGCGAGTATATAACAAGATTCTCCGACGTGACAAACACCACCCCCAGGACACACACTGTACCCGACCTCTCACTGGAGGGCCAACAAATGTGCCCTGATGCCCTTCACACACACACACACACCCACACACACACACACACACACTGAAGCACACACTGAAGCACACACATAGAATAGATGCCTGCAGGGATTAATATCACCCCTGTGTAGGCCTTAGTCAGAACCTTAACAGGCATTCTGTTCTGCTCATATGTTTGGCTGCTTCATAGTGATATGGATATCGGCCTCTTCAGAAGCACATCACTCTCCAAACGCATCTTTTGTAGGAAACACCTTTAACTGCTTCACAGTCTTAACACTCACATATATTCTTGTCATGCTTTAAGTAGAATCTATTGAAGTGTTCTTTCAATTTATCTAGAATTTCTAAGAGAACATTCAAGTCACCCTATTTGGCATTTTTATTGTTAACCCCATTAAACTCAGCTACCCTAAATGTAGCCTGAGAAGGAACAATAATCCCCCCAAACAAAACATTATGTGCAGTTATGTGCCCACGCCTGAGTGAGTGTGTCCATAGCAAGGTGATATAAATTCAAAATTAAGTCTGAGCGATGAATAGAACATTCCATTTCTGAAGTTGTGTGGGCATGTAACAATCCAGAGTGTCACATATGTACTGGGAGTATGCCTTAGCAGGCATTACAACCCACAGTGGACAGCACAGTGGGTGGTAATGATTGTGAGTGGTGGCATCTGGGTTGAATTGTTGATGCAAACAGACAAGCAACATGGCCAAAATCACGATTCGTTCCTGTCCCATGAGGACTGTCAGTGTAAATTTGTCCTAAAGCCAGTATAGCACTAGTAATAGTGCCGTAGTAAACTTGGTAAAAAATATGAAGGCTTTTGTTCTTTTTTCATATTCTAATCATTATAAAATATCTCCTCATCTACTTGCACACACAAATGTGGAATACATTTAAAGTTTAGTGTCTGCACTTTTAAAAGAATTACTCTATTCACTTCAGTGAGGAGCAATGAATAATTGATATTAAATTATGCTATGCTTTTCCAATTGCCAATAAGTGTGATTTCTATATCAAGAGATTCTGACCAGTACTGTGTCTAAAACTGAATTCCGTTCTGCTCAATAAGCCATTTACATTATCAGGCATGCATTAAACGGCTGCAGAACTTTTGAAGTATAATCACAGTTGAGGGAGCCACCCTTCGGTGTTCTTCATCAGCACCTCCTGCTAAGATCTGAACTGCTCTAGGAAAGCACATCTCTATTAGCACAAATCCTACCTAAGGGATGCTTTTCACAGGATTTTAAATCCGAGAAGTGGATTTTTCTTGGTACTGATAACTTGAGTTTGTTTTATGTTTTTTTTTTCAGACTTGCAGATATATGTGCCCTGTTCACAGATAAGGGCATATCTTTAAATACAGATACATCAGTATATAGATGCATCTTTTATGCACACTTGTTCACTGGGATAGTTTGATTGTATTCAAACTGAGGGAAACACTTACAATGGGGTGTTCTGCATAAATGTAAAGACATATTTCTATTTAGACATTTTTCTTACACTCAAAACCCAAAAAAGGTCATGAGACATGAACTAGTTATCAGGACATTTACCATGTCCCATGGAAACTAAAGAATGTTGCACTGAGTTGTGGGATATGTGTGGGGAGCTCCTGCATTGAATGTCCATTTGATTTTGCACAGACAATTCTAACATGCCATTAAGCACTTTTGGCCAGCCACTGTGCTGACCACCGTGGGTAGTAATACCTTCTATGACATATTCCCAGTACATCTGACATGTTTGCACAACTTCAGAAGTGGAATGCCCCATCCACATGGCACCCTCTACCATGCCTCACAAGTTAACACCTGTAAGTATAAGTAAATTAGACATCGTCTGCTTTTGGTGGTGTGTAATGTGGTGACTGGTACCCTGACCAATGAATCATACCAGTCCTGACAAAAAGAGAAGCTCAGACAGTGATGTATTGATATTTATATCTATATTGAGATATAAACAGGGGCTGGGGGATATCGTTTATGGGGTGGGCGATATTGTTTACATTGAGTTTTAATGTTTTAAAAATGTTCTGTTTCAGTCTTGTGGAAACATCTTGCTACTCCTTTGCTCTGCCCCCCCATGCTATCAGCTGCTCTTCTACTCCACTTCCCTCTGCCCCTCCTGTTCAGGTATAGTAAAGACAAAGGATTTCATGGTGTGTCCTAATTTTTTGACATTGTATTTTTTCACATCACACATCATATTTTATTTCACCATTCAGCTAAAATATATCAAGATATCATTTTTTGTTTATATTGCCCAGCCCTAATAAGCACAGTACGTATTACAGCACTCTAGTCAGTGTGTACAGACTTTGTTATTGCAATATTTAATGCTCTTTTTGTTGTTTTTCTTGGCCTTTTACTAGTTTTTCTTGTCTCTCCAATTGTTTTTTAAATATTTGCTTGACATTATATCAAGAAATCTTTTTTTAATATTAAAATGATTCACAGTTCATTATGAGGAGCTTACTAGAAGCACATTATCGTGTACTGCAATACTTCTGAATACCTTCATTAAAATAGACCTGACTGTAGATTGTAGTCTGAGCTCAGTTTCAGTTTCTAACTGTCTTGGTTTTTTCTTTGAGTGTATTGCCTCAGTTAATGAACCGGGTATCCTTTTTTTTCCAGACTAGAATGTCCTTCAACCGGGTCTAACCCCTGGATTTAGTAACAGGAAAGGTCAGACGACACACTACAGGCTCTGGACTGGCTTGTAAGTATCCCCAAAGGGTTGCACCTCTCCACTGTGTGTGTATGTGTGTGTGTGTGCGTGTGTGTGTGTGTGTGTGTGTTGGGAGAATGTATTTGGGCACACAAGGGAGTCACTCTGAGGTATTTGGAGGCTTATCACATTGCACGTCTGAAGAACTGACCACCTCACTCTGAGCCAAGGACCGCTGACCTCTGACCCCAGTGTTAAACCAAAAACACATGCTTTTAAACTGACTCATATCCGGCCCTTAAATAAACCGGTGAGGAATTTTTCACCCCTCTGCTCTCCCCCGGCCATTTCCATCATCTCACAGACTTTTCTTCAGCAAGACGTGTTTTGGGGCGGCTTGGTAAAACACAGTAGGTCTCGTTTTTTCTTGTTGAAAAGGTTCATTAATTACATGGGTTTTGGCACACTCGCTTTTCTAAATTCGCAGTATTTTTGTCGGGAGTGGGAGAAGAAAAAAGCTCACTTATAACCATGACCCTTGCTAGGCAGAGTTTTAAAACAGTGTGGCTTGTCAGCAGTAGTGTTCTCTTGGCAAGGTCAGTGTGACTCTGTTTACTTTTTGAGAAGATTGTTCACCCTCAGGGCCATTTTTTGAAAGCATCCTGCTAAACTTCACCCAAGAAAAGCAGAAAGAAAGAAAACACACAGACGAGTGCTCTGATGGAGGACAACTGGAGACTTCTGAAAGACGAACCTCCACAATGTCAGAGCTCATTATAAGCTCGATCTCTCCTTTCTCCCGAAATTTTCCCTTTTGGTTGTTGTTTATCATTTTGGAGGTCCTTTGAGGGCATATCCTGATATCTTCTCATTCCACAAGCATTATTTGCTTTTGAAAATTGTATCCTGGAATGAAGAAACCAAACTAAAATAAGTCAGGGTTCATTGCCTTGTCAGGACCTTCTTATTATATTATATAGTAATAGTAATAGAAGGTCTTTATGAAAATAGTCCTAATAGTCATATTATAAGCCAGACAGATAGAAGACAATAATGGCAAAAAAGGCTGTTGAGACTTCCCCTGAATGCAAACATGCGTGGGCTGGATTAAACCATCAATAATCACTATCTGCTCCATGAGGCTTCGGCCCTCGCCAGACTAATGATTTATATGGCCTTATATGGGACCGATTCCTATCAGATTGATGAATGCACCGACCAATCATGTTCCCACAAACCCACAGCATGTACATACACCAATAAGTGATGATGAACGGCCCCCGTCCGGGTTATTTATGCGCCTGCAGGGGCCGGCATGGGCCCAGCGTGGGCTGAGGCCTTTGCAGTCACTCTGCAAGGCTGCTAGGTGGTCTGTCCTCCCTGCTCTCATCCTCCTCTGGTCAGGAGGTTCTGGTTAACCTCTCACACATGTCTGCAGGACACAGACTGGCTGAGACAAAGCTTTTGGACCATTGGTTCACCTGATGTACCACTGCTGCACATTCTCACTGTGGTCTTTTTTATAAGAAGACATTATTCTTTTTATTAGAAGATCCATTCTGTTTATTTTTACTTTCACTCCAAAGATATAATCAACTATAGTTATATATCCACAAATACAGGGGTGCGTGAGAGTTTGGGAACCTGTTTTCTTTAAAGAACACAGATCTATCAAAGTCTGATCAGCACTGTTTGTGGAAGAGTATCATGGCATGAACAAAGGAGATTTCTGAGGTAGCTTAGAAGAAGAGGTGTTGATGCTAAAGCAGGCTGGCAAAGGTTACAAAACTCTCTCTAAAAAGTTTGGACCCAACAGTCGAAATGGAGGAAATTCAAGACCATTATTACCCTACTCAGGAGTGGCTTGTAATAGTCTGCGAGGTCATAAAGAAACGCAAGGTAACTTGGGCCTTTCTCATATTGGCTAATGTTACTGTTAATGAGTTCACCATCAGAAAAGCACTGTTTGAAGGAAAGAAAACACTGCATTCCAGCATGAGTCCGATCTGTCAAACAGTGGTGATAATATCAGTTTTGGATCAGCAGGAAACAACTACCCAACTTCTGTCTGCTTGTTTTGGTCTGTTTCTCATGGTCTCAACTCTGTACTGCAGAGCTGATTTGTTTATGGATCCATGTGGCTATTAGATAGGATCAAGCATAATATATATTCCTAAACACTGCCTCACTGAGCTACAAAACAAGTCCATATTTCTTCAAAAACTGAGAACACGGGAATAAAGGAACTTAAAATTATTCACATATTAACAGACTGAAAACTAATTTTCAGTTCATGTTTACTTTTTATAACACAGTTACTTACACTAATAGAGCAACTTTCTAGAGACCCAAGGACACTCAATCACACTCAGTTTACTCTCTACTGGAAACAACCGTTCACTTGGAAGACTGCATGAGCACTAAGAGGTTCATCAGGGTTCAGTCACAAGAGTAATTCAGGTAGCCAATTCACCTGATATCATTGTTCATTTTTGTTTGTTTTGTTTGTTTTTAATATGGAGAGGAAACCACAGTTCCTGGAGCAGAGCAGGGAGAGACAAAGCTCAGGTGGGCCCAAGACCTCCAGTGCTGGGAGGAGAACATGCTAATCACCTAATCACGTTAAATCACTAAGTTGTGGATGACACAACACTCATATGCAGAAGTCTATAACCCTTATGAAAAAAGGTTTAAAAGAGTAAAAAGGGGGGACTTTGAAGAGTAAGGTCAGCGACAGGAAAAACATTGCTGGAGAAGATGTAGAGAAGAAGGACAGCTTTTGCATACTCAGTTTAGTTATTAACAACAAAGGATCCAGCACTCAAGAAGTCGACACAGATTGTCACTCAGCAGGACAGGATGAAGGAGCTTGAAAAGATCTTCAAATGTAAAGATCTGTCTTTATAAAGATCAGAATGATCCAGACAAGGTTTCCTCTGTGGTTCTGTATGGTTGCAAAAACTCGACAATAAACAAGGAGACACCCAGGAGAAATATAGACGCCTTTGAACTCTGGTGCTGCAGAACTTCTGAAGAGTTCCCTGGACAGCAAAGAAGACAAACAAATGGATCCTGGACCAAATCAAGCTTACCCTCTTACTGGAAGCCCAGATGGTCAGGCTGAAGTTTATCACTTTGGACACATTATGAGAACTGATTCACTGGAAAAAGATCATGCTTGGAAGAGTTGAAGGTAAAAGAGGAAGAGGATGATGAAGTTTATGTTATTCCTAAACTCATTAAAACTGAAATTCTGGAATAAATAAAATTTGTTTCAAGTCACTAGGACTCATTTTATCAAAAAATGCCAGAAAACATTTTACTGCTAACTATTTTTACTGCTTTTGATGCAAAGTCATTGGACGACTGGACACACTTGGAGAATATTTCCTCGGTTCTGACACATATGAGACTCTCGTATGGTGGCTGTGGCATCATTCATTACCATGCAATCTTAATATTGTTATTATGGTCATGTTTCAAAAGGAAAATATGGTGACGTATTTGTGATTTTGACTTCTAAAAGATTCCTGATACATTATATTCTTTATATCATTACCTTTTAGGCTAATCCTGAGAGATTGTGGGTGTGTGAATTATCCAGGATCACATTTATGCATTATTCAAACACAGTGTTTGTGTTGTATGATGGGTATGTGTTACTGATGTGTCTTACCCATTTTATTATCTGGATGGTGTGTGTCTCAGCTGGACTGTGGGCATGTCGTGACTCAGTGCTGGAGTTTATCTGGCTGGACTAACGAGGGACGCCTGCTGTTGAATTTTTATGGTTCCTCTTAGCACTGTGGATGTGTGAGCGCTGACCCCAGAGCTGCGGGTTTATGAGCTTCCTTTGGCCTCTCAGCCCTAGCTCTCTCCGACCTCATTCTCCTGCTCTCCTCCTCTCCACACACTGAAGAGCACTGAGACAAGAGTTTAAACGTTTATAGAGGAGAGATAGAGAGGAGAGGATAACAGAAGTGAGATAAAGGGTATGTGGTTTGTGTGTGTGTGTATGTATGTGTGTGTGTGTGTGTATGTGTGTGTGTGTGTGTGTGTTTTGCGCGTGTCATCATTGTCCTCTGTTTGTGTAGGCCTGAGCTACATGTGTCTCAAAATTGTCATACCACCAACAGACTCTTGCTTAATATGCCACTGCCACAAAATGATCCTTTAGCAGTGTATAACTGGTTTATGCCTAAAACCAGTGTATTTAAATCAACAAAAAAAATTAATAAAGTTTATAGAGGATAATCATGACGATGATTACAGTTGCTCTGAGTTAATTCAGTTGGAAATAAGTACATAGGGTATTTCCAAGCATTAATAGGGCAAGTCTTGTAGTTTGATATGTGTCTGTCTTAAGTTACTCTGATCCTGAGTTATGAAGCCTGGAAAACATCATGCAACTACCACAAAGACAGATCTTGGGTTCTAAGAGTGAAGAAGAATGGTAGTATAGCAAATTTGCATTCTGTTCACTAGAGTGATTACCAAATAAAACCAGGGTGTCAATAATACACTTTCCTACACCATCAAAGGCTCTTGGGACTAGAGGAAGCTCTGACAGCATCTGCAGTTCTACATCCACAATAGCATCAGAAGATGGAAGTTTCTGAGAGACTACAGCTGATAAGTAACACACTTTAGAGAACACCACTTTAACACTGACCAAAGAAACCAAATCTCAGTTTCACCAGTGGAACTGTGGAACTTTCAGGCCCCTTCACAGTATTTTGTAGACCGGGACTTGTGTGTGGGAGCAGGTAGTTAATCAATCCAGTGGGAGTGTGGGAACAGGTGAACATATACATGAAAAAATGTACAGTATATGTGTTGTATATGTTTCATGTATATGAAACATATGCATCACAAATTTAGTCTATAGGCAATTATGATATTCATGCAATAATTATCATGTTCAATGAACATGAACATCATTAACAAGGAAAAACAGCTGAACACATCCATCCATCCATTTTCTGAACCGCTTATTCCTGAATAGGGTCACGGGTGAGCCGGTGCCCAGCCGGCAACTCTGAGCGCAAGGGCGGGAAACAACCCTAGACAGGGCGCACACACAGGGCCACTTTAGAGTCACCAATTCACCTACCATGCATGTCTTTGGACTGTGGGGGAAACCAGAGTACCCAGAGGAAACCCACACGAACACGGGGAGAACATGAAAACTCCACACAGAAACTTCCCAGGTCACCCCACCCGGGGATCGAACTATCCACTATCCACTGCGCCACCGTGCCGCCCCAGCTGAACACATAAATTGTGTTATTTTTTTCTATAAATGACAAAACTAAGTGAACTAAAGGGAAGTCTTTAAGATTTTGGGTGGGATCAGGCCAGGAGATCTACATTTTGGCACAATTTTTGGTGGGAGCAGGCAGAAATGGGAGCGGGTGGGAATGGGATTTAAAGAATGGGTCCATACAGACCTCTAGTAGCAGCAATGAACTACTGACAAACATTTCCACTCCAACTTGATCCCTCAGTAATGATTGAATGGAGTGGTTGATTCAGTTTCCAACTTCTACCAGAAAATAAAAGCTTTTAAAAAATACTGCTGCGGTGGGGATGGGTTACATTGCCAAAGTCTTTGTGTGGCACTGTGGTGCAACATTGTCTACTGACTGTTGTGTGTGCCTGCTGTGTGTGCATTTCCAGTTGATGGTCCTCCACTTAAAAACCCAGCCTGTAAATGTCATGTTCCCTCATGTTCCCTCAATAAGATGAGCGAAAAGTATTAAATTCGACACACACACACACACACACACACACACACACACACACACACACACACACACACACACACACACATACACACACACTCATGTAGGCACACACACAGGTATTTCTATTATGCTGTCAGAAGGTTCTGGCTAGGACATCTCATGTGTATCTGTGTGTGTGTATGTGTGTGTGTGTGTGTGTGTGTGTGTGGGTTTGTGCGTGCGTGCTTGCGTGTGTGCGTGCGTGTGTGTGTGTCAGCTCTCTACCTATTTAATTGTGAAGACTTCCATCCCAAACTTTGGAGCAGACGTTGGACCTTTATGTTCAAGTCTTCTAAGCTGAAGTGACAGTTATTGGCCCCTCTCGTCCAGGAAAAAAACATTAAGCTATTTCCTGTTGTGTCCCATTTCACAGTAGGAGTGTATTTCCATGCATTTGATATGGCCATATTAACCGTGCACTCTGGAGCTCAGTCCATAACTCATCCTGGGGGTTGAAAGTTACAGCACTCAACTACATTATAAGATGCTCTGTACTCGCACACCGTTTTATACCTTCTCCTTAACTCCCATGATGCCATTCTTCATAAAGCGCACCACATGTCTGCTTAATGTTTGCGTATGTCTGTGGAGCGTTTCGGCCGAAATGGGGCTTTCCATAACAGTGACGGCGGAGGAGTTGGGAAAGTACGGCCATATGTGATGCCTTGGCCTCCTTTACTTTGGTTGCTTGGATGGAGGAAGTTCACCGTGAACTTCAGGTAAACGTGAGTTTAACTATGTGTTAATTACCAGTCCCTTTTACACCGAGGCTTTCCACACCTGGCAGCTTTTTATATCAAAAAAGGTTCACCTTTGAGAATGTGTAGAATTGCAGCTTGCAAGGGGTGTTTACGCTGCGCTGTTTTTTTGTAGAAAAAAATATGAAAAGAAGTATGTTGACCTCTGACCTTTTACACCATGTGTGCTCTCACTGTGCATGTGCGCGAGCACATGTATGCATCTGTGTAAGATCCAGCTCATTTGACCATGACCTATCTCCGGCCTAAGCTCTCCCACCCTCGCAAAGTCACACACACACTTGTGCCGGGTGCACTGGACTGTGAGTGGGTGATTGGGGTGACCATATGTAAGCTATGCACGGTCAGGTCTACCAGACACTGCTGGAATAGTCATCAGTGGTGAAACGATAAAACCCTGCATTTATCGGAGCGTGGATGTGACATAGGGGCTCCGCTGATATCCCCTCAGAGATGGCTCCTACATGCTTGTAAATGACATATATTCCTTATGAACTTGAGTTAGTGTATGCTTAAAAAGACACGTGTGCCCCTCCGCATTAAAAATCGTACTTACAGCTTTTAAAAACTAGCATTAAGAAATGTAACCGCAGTTATTGCTGCAGTTAGGGTTTGCAATTGCAACAGCATTAGGGCTGAAATGCTGACATTACCAATCATGTTCAAAAATAAAAAAAGAAGGTAGAGTGCGTACAGTAAGGTCACAGAGATCCATGTGCGGGAGTCCAAAATAGTATACATTTTATATTCAGAAACTTACCAATTGCTGACACAGATGTGCAAAAGCTCATACAGTTTGCCTGGTCCGTGCAGAGTACTGCCAAAAGAATAGGACTGACTGAGGAAGAATAAAATAACACTAAGGGCTAGAGGGGAGTAAAGAGGGGTAAACTCCTCCATTGAGCTGTGAATGATGGTGCTCCATGATTTTATTTTTGTTTTTTTACATATGTATCAGTATTATCCCTTCTCAGGACTTTTAATCCAAAATTTGAACACTCAAAAAAAGAGAGAGAGAACAAACAGACCCTCCCTGTTCATTTTCCTCTGTAACCCAATGTCTGGGATATCATTAGCCCTGCCCCCTCTCATTGATCAGTCAGAGTGTGTATGCAGGTTGAGCATGTGTACATGGACAGAGGAGTAAACATGCACTGGAATGCTCCTTTGGATTTGAAGGTGGGGTTTATTTCAGTTGGAAATGAGTGAATTTTAGCTGTATTCTGAGCTGAATTACTTGCTGACAGGTCATCATATAATGATAAGACCACCATGATTAGAAAGGGAAAGAGTATATTCTGTACATTACTGTGATACTGAGATATGAAACCTAGAAATGGCATGTAACTCCCCACAAGGTGTGGATCTCGGGTTCTAAGAGCTTAAAAAGCTTAAAAAGTATCTGTGCACCAGATCAGGTCAGTGCTCCTTATTACTTACTGATAGAAATTTAGAACCACTGCTGTTATGAGTAGCGATGGCATAAAACTGACAGGTTTTCACACCTGGTCCCACTTTGTTTGTGCTAATTTATGCCATTCATCAATCTTAGCTATATTTGTTATCTACTGACCATCAGCTGAAATTAATTAGCCAGCATCCGTGTGGGAGTGTGAGAAATGTAGTGTGAATGTGGACTTCAGAAGTGCTGATTCTGATGTCTGGTACTTCTCAGCCTGTCCACGAGGAAGTGAGAGCATCTCTCCTGAGCAGCAGTCATTACTCCGAGCAGCTGACGGCGTCAACTCATCTTGACACACCGTCTGCATCATGTGGAGCTGAAAATACTATGAACGTTTTGTTCATTATCAGACCACTCCACATGTGTTGCTATTTTTTTTCACTATGCCAGCATTATTTCACTGACCAGTGGCTGGTGAGAGCAGCGGGCGACACTTTTGTGGAAAGTGGAACAGCTTTTTCAGTCAGTAAGAAATTGTTAATATTGAAATAGGAAATTTCTTTGCTCTTCTTTCTTTGCTCTTTACTTCACAAAGCTTTTGGAACACAGGAGCACATACTGTATTCTGTGATAAAGAGCTTTAATGAGCCTTTGCAAATGATAATTTCATTTATTAAGGAACAACACTAATAATACACCAGTGCACTGCAATTTCACATTACATGTGACTATGGCCAAGCATTCATACAATATACATCCAAATGTTTGCTTGTCAAGACCCCGTAGAGAAGCACTGCCAATAGAAAAGGACTCTCTGATATACGTCAACCTATTCCTATTGCCATCATGCCTATGCCCTGTGTGGGCTATAGTGATATGGAGCACTGGAACTGAGTTCTTTGAAATGATGGTGCTCCATCCAGTACTTATGGGATGTGTGTTGTTGAGTTTGAGGTGGGGTGGTGATCATCCAATACCCTGACCTCACTAATGCTCTTAATGCCCAAAACTACATGTAACTACCCAGAAAGTGCAGATCAATTTTGGACTAAATTGTATCAGCAGTGATGAATCACCACTGATCATTATTAATATAGTATTAGCCTGAATGAAGCTCTCGATGTTTGTACTTCAACAAAACCTCTCCAGTCTTGTGACAGTTAGTATGAAAGAACACATTTAGTGACAGAGCAGGGACAGGTCAATTGAGAGGGGACACCTCACACACATGCCCAACCCAAACACCGATTCATGATATGCATGACAGCAGTGGCAGTGTGTGTTAGTATAATTGTCCACATGGTGGGGGTCTTACTTTGTCATCCCATCGCTGCCTCTAATATGATTTATTTTATCTTGGATGTCTGTTTTTATTGGACTGAGGTCACTGGAAACCTGGACAGTTTCAGTATGCAGAACGTTGTTAAACAGTCAAGACACACACACACACACAGAGCACCTCCCTCACCTTTAGGATCTCTGCATAAGGCCCTGTGTGTGTGTGGCGGGGTGTGTGTGAAACCATTTAGCGTGCTGACATCATGGAGAAACAGATGATCAGTGAATGATAAAATGTGCACACACCATTGCGATCACCACTTCTACAGTCAGCCAACAAACACAAACTCTGCTTGGATGCTAAAATGTCACTTTTCTTCCCTCAGCCTCCACATATTCCTGTTGACCCGTGGTGATATTTGGTCAGAGGACTTGCTTGTCGCCTTCTCAAATGTTTTCTTTTCATTCCCTTCACCGTTGCTGGCACCGCAACATATAAACCCGAGTCTCGTTTTACTCGCTCCCTGTTCAGCAGATAGCTAATTGTGTTTAGCTTTGCTTGGCTCTATTTGTTTGGATAGTTACAGCTGCAGTTCAAGATAGACTAGTGGGTTAGTATGATGCTTTCACGATGCTTAGAGAAACAAGCAGAGGCAAACAGCCATTGCTGAACATCTCTCAGAGGACTGTTGTTGGTTTAAGTGACCCAGGACATCATCAGAACACTTTTATTGGGAATATTTGGGCTGTATTTCATTTGTTTGGTTTACTAGGATGCATTCTTACTCATGTTGACATCTCTGAATGATGTTCACAGTTGTAATCTAGTGCCTGGTATAAACTGAAAACTCTGAAATGCACCACAGTCATTTAGCTTTGCATGCCAAGCCAAATCTCTTTAGGACCAAGGATAAAAAATCTAAATAGTCCCAGAAATGTTGAACTTTGGCAGCTATATTCTAATCAAAATAATTTCTGTATTTTTGATTTGTAAAATGTAATTATACCACTATGACTGTTAAATGTGTATTATACAGCTTCTCATGCTGGATACTGATAAATATTTAGCATACCTGCAGATTTTACCCTATCACCAGTGATGATGGGCCAGGGACTGGCCATCAGGACAACCGGGAAAAAATAGTGGTGGGCAGCTATGGGTGTAATACAAGAATTTTCACCAGAAGTTAATGATGCAAGATGTAATGATAATAATGCACTCCATGTATCCAAGATTAGGGTTAAATAACTACAGCTCCATGAAAAACTCTGACACTGTGATATTTTGTTGTTCTGTAAATATATTACAATATTAAAAAAAATACAGGAAGTTTCACCGGAAGTTAATGATGCAACATGTAACGGTAATAATGCACTCCTCACATATCCAAGATCAGAGTTAAATATATGATATTGGGCTGAAGTAATCTGCCTCTTTTAGACTGTAATAAAATATTACAGCTAGCTAATACTAATATGATACTATACATCAACCTAAAACAAAGCTTGAGATATTTGAGAATTGGAATGTTGGAAATAATTTGTTGGAATTTGGGAGTTCCAATTATTACATTTTGACTAAAACACCCCAACAAGTGGGATTTTCTATATGGAAAATTGGAAGAGCAACAGCAATATAAAGGTAGTAGTATTATACAATTTATTAGCACATTTATGTATTTGTGTCTCATTACATCCAGTGCTCAGTCCAACTTTATCTGTGGACATACTTCCACACTGTTTGGATGCATACAATACCACATAATATGATGTTATTAACTGGTATCAACTGGGACATTAAACAATTAATTAAACTCCAAGCTAACTGGTTTATTTGGAAATTGTAAATTGAACTATCTGAATGTTTAACTTGTCGACTCTGGTGTGACATCATTCCCAGATCCAGCATCCAACTTCTGAGATAAATGGAATTAACTGAAATGGATTTATTGTAAATAAAAACAACTATCTGATAACCATTAGCTCAACACCTTTATCGTCAGTTTCTTTAAAGGGGTTCAGATATTCTCTCCGACGTGATGTAGAAATGTCCTTTTCTATTTGTCATTATCCTGATTAGCCATAATCGTGGTCTCTCAGCCACTGTTTTGGATGCACAAAGATCAGCACAGACTTAGTTTAATTGAATGGAACACAGAACATTTGAATAGTCAGGAGACTGTCACCTTTGGTATGTCCTCTGAACAAATATAGTTTTTTCATGAGTAAAGCATCATCTTCAGTCCCGCTCCTGATGTTTTCCTCTCACTCTACTTTTTTTGCTCATGCTCTTCTTTTTTTTTTTCCTTCTTCTTCTCTTTCTTAGGGGAACAAAGTGTGATCTTAGCCGTGGCTTGATCCCTGTGCTCTGAGCGGATAGTTCAGGCCAGGATTAATATTCTCTACCACTTTGATGTCAAAACCATGTATTGCCAAATAAAAGAAGGGGGGAGGTGGGAGCAGGCTCAAAGAAAGACAGTAGGGAATGAAAGGAGAGGGGTGAAAAAGAGGGATAGAAGGGGATAGAAAAGGTGGCAGAAATGTGACGGATTCCCTCTTGGCAAGCGGAGGCCAGATGTATAATCTTGCATGCGAGCCAACATCGTTGGCAAGACATGTGACACAACAAACTGGGGGCTACCATGGACCACGATCGGGAGTTGGAGGGGAGGGAGGGGGTCAATGAGGGGGAGTCTTTATTTGCCCCTTTGATGGAGTTGCTGGCCCTGAACATTTGAACAATCACTCAAACACAGCTGACCCCTTCACAGCCAATCGATTGGCTCCATGGAGAGAGGGAGAGCGTGTGTGTGTGTGTGTGCGTGTGTGTGTGTGTGTGGGTGACGGAATGAAAACAAACAAATGGGGCACATTATTGCTGTCAGAGGGGGTGGGAAGGGGTGGCTTAGGAAGGTTCCAGAGGAAGGTGCCAAAGGTGAGAGAGCGTCTTGTGGGTGAGAGAGCGCCCTTAATCTGTTCCAGACGAGGGCATGGAGAGCGAGCACCCCTCCTCACCCCTCCACCTTCCACAATAATTCCATTCGAGTGAAATAGATCCCACGTATCTGACAGCAACACATTTTTGCCCTGAAGGAGAATCCCTGGCTAATTGTAATGTGCCAGAAGAGGAGACACGTGAAGGGCCTACCTATAGTGTGAAGAGCTTTACTGGGAGAATGTGGGAGAGGGCTTGTGTGTGTGTGTGAGTGTGTGTTTTCTTTCAGTATTTCAGTGCCTGAAAGAAGGATAGTGCTGGTCTCTGTGTGTATGTGTGTTCACTTTAACAATAAATATGCAGGCTTTTCTAGGTCTACCCCATGGCCCCTTTGTACCTAAAAATATAGACCCCTTCGATCACTATATGGGTCAAAATCTATGCATAATGTATGATATATAATATATGCATATGTATTCTAATCTGAATACTGAATACACTATGATACATACTGTATATCAGTAATATATTTAATTACAATACATGTAAAATTTTAAATTTAGATTTAAAAATTCTCATCACACTCTGTATGAAAACCAATAAACTATTGGGACATGTGCTTATTCATTGTTTCTTGTCAAATCAGGTATTAAAAAATGGATTATCCTCATTTTGTTGTAGTAACCATGTCTACTGACCAGATACTGACCTACTTTTGGAGCATTACTGTGAGGAATTGATTGCATTCAGCAACAAAAGCATTAGTGGGTCAGGTGTTGGATGATCACCACCCCACCCCACCCTTCATCATCAACTCCCCAACCCATCTCAAAATCTCCAGTGCCACAGTTCATGTTTATCTGCTCCAGAGAGTCCTATTCTATTGGCAGTACTTCTCTACAGGGACTAGACAACTCTTTGTGCATTTTCACATGTGTGTCAGCAATGGATGCCCATTGGACATATAGTACTCTTATCATCTGCTTCAGTCTACTGTTGGTCTAACACTAAACATATCAGTAATAAATAAGTGAACATATGTATTACTACACAGATGGTTCAGTTAGAATGTTCATCCAATGAGCTCAGTAACAACGAGCAGCTTCAGAGCACCAGAGACGTTCAGAAAAGTAACCGATCAGCACGATGATTTATCAGTCTACTCAGGCTTCAGCACTTTATACTCACATTTGGTAAGCATATTTCAAGGGATTTATTATGTTTATTATATATTTTTTGTATTGGGAAAGTTACTTAAGATGTTTCCAGAAAGTAAGT
Source organism: Acestrorhynchus altus (assembly GCA_034509495.1). Lineage (NCBI taxonomy): Eukaryota > Metazoa > Chordata > Actinopteri > Characiformes > Acestrorhynchidae > Acestrorhynchus > Acestrorhynchus altus. The sequence goes on along the minus strand of CM067522.1, from coordinate 15,081,034 downwards.
TTTTGTCCAACTAAGAATATTTTGTAAAAAATATTAACATTGTGATATAAATCATTATGCCACACATTTATAGAACATTATTTCTGTAATGTTATAGGCTAACCTTCCAGGAACCTATTGAAAACACTGCCGAACTGTTCTATAAAACATTCTGCTAGCAGGGTACTCACTTTAAATTGTACCTGTATTCTGAATGCTGTCTTTTAAAATGTAACATTGCACATTACAAATTTTTAAGAAATTTTTGGACTCGTAATACTTCATCCCAACCCTGATAGCAACAAGCTAACCCACAGATTAGTCCAGTAACTGAAACAGTTTGCTAGATAGACATACCTTTATCTTGTTAATGTTACACTGTGTTAATTTCACTTTGGCAATAATGTTGATGATTAGGTACAACTTGTTACCTAATGTTTACTAATAGCATTAGCATTAGCATGTTTACTAATATCTTTTATGAGGCAAATATAGTTCTGACCTACAAGGCAACTGAATTATACACTGGTGGTTAACTATAGCTCATTCAAGTCTCATTCAAAGATGTAGAACTCTGAAACTAACATCGCAACTCTAACCTGCTGGCTCCTGGCATCCAACCTTAGAATTTAGGTTTTAGTGTTAAATTATTTTTTTTTGTGTGTGAAATTGCACAAAAAAAAAGAAAATACCCAAATCTAAGTGGTTTCATAGTGGATATACAGCACACACCTGCATACTGTATAGGTGATACCATTACTGTATATGTTCTTACCTTGAAAAAGCAGTGCTGGACTGGGCTAGATAGCAGAGCACCACTTTCTCCTGCACTTTTAGTTTCTCTCCCAGCAGTAGCAGGGATAACCTGCCTTAAATGTTTAGTGTCCGTCCACTGGCAGCTTTTTCAGTAGCCATTAAAAGCAGGCCGTTATCAGCCCAAGCAGGGGGGCTTCTCCGACAAGGCAGGTTGAGAATGCCACTACAGGTAAGGTGTCCTTATCTTCTGCTGATTGCCTTGGCGCTGGCAATCCGGCTGACGTTGGCGTCTCAATCAGTCTTTAAATAATCTTCCTGCCAGGAGGACTCTCTCTTCAGGTGCCCGCCAAGAGGGGAGGGACAGCCGAATATTAATACAGGCTTCAAGCCCGGCGTCAAAAAGCAAACGTATAAACAGAGTCACAAAGCTGGCTGGATGTGTGCAGCTACTGCTTCAGTGCTTGATCTCAGTGGGTGGTGTGTTCACTGTATCTCCATTATACTGACTGTATAAGAATTTTGAGTGTCTCTTTTAAAGGGGATCAGTAAACACTCAGTAATGAACATTTTCAGGGCTTTTCTTGCAGACAAAAGCTCTACACTCTTAGTTCTTAAACAGTGCTTGGCTTGGACATACGTATGACTTAAAGATTTTTTAAAGAAAGTTTCAACTTTTTAAATACTATCTTAAAAGCATTTGGAAAATAGTGGGAACCTATTTATTACTATATAGAACCTTTTAACAAGTTCTGCATATTCTCCCATAGCAAACAACCCTTTACACTGGCTGAGACCCATTTAATGGTTCTATAAAGATCCATTGTCTTTACAAAAGAACTAAAAAACAAACTAAAAAGCATACTTGATGCTTTTCTCAATCTATCAAATGACCCAATGCTATCCATTCTTAAAATGCTTTTGGTTTCTTAAAACCTTTCAGCAGATGATTCTTTAGAGCTTGTTTTCAACCTGATCTGCAGGGACCTCCACAAAGTCCAGATTTCTTCTCCAACACTGTGGTACAAATGTGTGCTGTATGGGGGTCCTTGAGGACCATATTGAGAACCACATAAGAGAACCATTTTTGTAAATGAGATGTACAGGTGAACAATCCTTCTACAGTTTAAAGAACCTCCATAATATAAGGTCCTAAAAAGAGTCCTTAAATTGTCTAGAACCTTTACATTATTCACATTCACAGGTACTCGAAAGCATTGCTTCTCAAACCCGTCCTCAGGATCCTGTTTGATGGTGCAAAATTTTGGTTCTGTATTTTAAAACACATCAGTGAGCTTTGGATGTTCAAAACATGTTAATGTTTTGTGAATAATTAATGTTGGTCCACTGTATTATATCAAGTCCAGAGTCTATCAGGAGATTTTACAACATCTTATGCTGTCATCTGCTGACAAGTTTCATGTAGATGCTGATTTATGTGTACAGCAGGACTTAGCACCTGCCCACAGTGATACAACTACTACCAAATGGTTTACTGACCATGATATTACTGTGCCTGGTTGGCCAGCCTACTTATTGTACCTAAATCCCATAGACAATGGGGCATTGTGAAGAGGAAGATGAGAAACACCTGACCCAGCTAAAAGCCACTTTCAAAGCAAGCTGGGCTCCAGTAACACAGTAGTTCCACAAGCTGACTGTTTCCATGTCATGCTGTACTGTTGCAGAAATCCATGGTATTTCTGTTTTGTATCAAGGAACATTTGGTGTTTCTTTAGTTTGAATCTATGGAGGAACTGTTAAAATGTTTCAAGGAACCTTCAATGAAAGAATCACAAGGTTGAAGTACCTTTAAAGGTTCCTACCCAGTTTTAAACTGAAGATACTGAAGGATTGTGTAGTTTTTACAGTGTAACTCCTTTTCTGTTTGATCTTATGATGATGAAGATTCTGAAACTTTCTGATTTATGATTTTCAGAAGCTACAAACCACACTGATCAAAAGTAAAACAAAACAAAAAAATGATGGGAATATGTCACAACATGAAAAAAATCTTAAATATGGTTTACGTTTAATTCAGTTATGAACTTTTTCACCATGCAGGAGTGCATCCACCCCAAGACAAATGCAACTGTAGATATATAGTGTTTCATTTCACCTGTCAGTGGTACTAGGGTATGTTTTCCAATACATCAAAATCTAGGAGACTTGGTTCTGCTATGGCATCATTCAAGGAACCTTTCGTGGCTAATTATAAAAGTGTAACACTGTAATTAAACGTTTTCAGGATTCTTCTCGCAGAATGATCACACTGAAACTGAGCTTGCAGAAACTTAATCTCAAGCAAATCAACACCTGAAGCTGTGCATTTGCTTTTTTTGACCTCAGGTATGTCACATTGCATGAAGTATTGTCTACCTGAAGTATGAAGTATCTCTAGAGGGCTGCTGTTAGCAAGCGATGCTTGTTGTCACCTGGTTGGCACTAAGCAGGAGAAGAAGTGCCATTTGCACATTCAAAAATAACGTGTCAGCTTCCATGTCGTGCCAGTTGTCTATCAGCATTTAGGACCGATGTCAGTTTTGGAAAAGGAAAACAAGCTACCCACTGTTGCCAAGTGCATGGCAGCCACGTTAAACGTGGCCTCCCACTCAATGATGCACCCCGCCTTCTATATCACACACACACACACACACACACACACACACACACACACACACACACACTCACACTCACTCCAACACACAAGCTCCTCTAACTGGAGTCACCTGTCAGCTTTATTTACAGCGCCCGGGTTTGGTGGAAGAAGAGAGAGTTAACACAGGTATGAGCGGGTTGGACTGGCAGGAATGGACCAGGTGTCAGAATAATGAATAATTAATATGAATGATGGTTGGGCTCAGAGAGCATGCGTTTACCCTACCACCCCATATTTCAGTGTGACAGTTCAGGGTTCCCTCCCCTTCCCCCTAAAGTTGAGAGGAATATGTTACAGCAGTTCACATGTGTATTAGCCTCTATAAACCAAGATGGATGTCCCAAAGTAATATCCATGTAATGTAGTTGACCTATCCATACTGAGCCCAACCAGCACATTCTTTGGCAGCAACTGCTGGGAGGTTAGACATAGACAAGGTTTACAGAATGTTAAATAAATCTTTTCAGCTTAATGGGAAAATGTAAATCTTCTGACTTTGAGACTTTTGTACTGAAATACGTTTCTTATTTTTTGGTGAATAAAAATAAGTCAAACTATGAAAACATCTCACAAAACTAAAAGTTCTAAAAGTAAAAGGTTAAATAAACATATACAATATATATATATATATATATATATATATATATATATATATATATATATATATATATATATATATATATATATATATAATGTGTATTATTGTGTGTGTGTGTACATATATTGTTTGTGTTTTTGCTCCTATAGGACTAAAACTTTATATATCAAGAAATCCTGTTAAAATTAATTGTCAGAGTGTTTTTTGAACTGAAAGAATTTTGAAGAATGATTTGTAATAAATAGATTGAATTAGATAAATGAAGCAATTTATAATAAAAGTTCATTAATTCATTAGTTCATTAATGTTCATTAACACAGGTGCATGAGGCCTATTTGAAGCCCCCCAGACACATCATCCTAACCACAGTAAACACCCATGTGTCCACGCTGTACTCTTTTTTGAAAACCCAAATATGGTCATTCTATGTTTATACTGTTCATGGATGGCGAGCTTGCTAACTGCGTCATAATAATGATTTTGATGGCCAGCTATGGTCGCCCAAGGTGACATAAATTGCACATGTCTAGTTTGACTGCAGTTTTTATGTGACATGATGCAGCTGCAGCTTCTCATTATTTCATATGATATTTTTACTAGCTCCAACCTACCTAAGAACACATCCGTAGGTGGAGCACAGACAGGTCAGTTGCCATTACTACTAGTGATATCACTTGCTGTATATATACTACTACAATTCCTTTAAATACACCCTCAAAAACTCCAGTAACTTCCTCGGATTTTTTTTATTTTTACCCTTAAAATCATTCCTATTGTTATATACCATGACACATAGTGGTGGGAAGGCTAAACATACACATTTAATCTTTTCCATTTCTGGAGACTTCCCTGCTGCTGGTGCGAGCAGGCTCTCCTCAGGAAGATGGAGTGTTGAGTGGGAGCAGTCCATTAGAGTGAGTAAGGGGAAGAAGCCCAGTGTTCATGCCAGTATGTGGAAGTCTCATTCTGCCATATTGATATTCCATCATTTCCCCTAGCGCTAGGCCTCGGAACCTTGCTCACTCTCCCTCTCTCTCTCTCTTTCTCTTTCTCCTCGTTCTCTGGCAGTGATTATGGATCTCCCACACGGGGAAAAGGCGCGTCTGGGCTGGAACTGTCACCCAGGGCCAGCTTTGTCTCTTTAAAAATAGGCCCAGGCCCCGTCTCTCTCGGAAAAGGTCGGGAGCAGGTGGTGTGAACTCATTGTCAGCTCATCGTTCCTCGTCGGAATGGATCATGTTAGATATGTGGAACTCCTGTGAAAAAGGAAAGGGGGGAGTTTCCCCCTCTTTCTATCTGTTCACAGTGTGAGGAAAGGGAAAGCTTAAAGCTTCCATCAGTAAGAGGGAGAATTTATAAACTGCTGCATGGCCAACTAGGGGGGTATCAAATCACCTCTTTATTTTTCTTCTTCTTCTTCTTGCTCACTTTTTTAGTGTTCACTTGCAGGGTTGGATTCTATATGAACACCTCTAGAGTGAGAAGAGAGTGATGTGGAGTGACCCCTGGTGCTGCATACTGACCTTTCATCACTTCTTCTGACTCCTTCAGTGATACCTCATATGGAGCACCTTAACAGAAGGCCAGCTGTTCAACCATCTTGACCCAAAGTACTTCCAAAATGTGTCATCAGCATGACTCAGCACCAAAGCAACCAGGATGTGATGTCGTTTTGCCTTCATTTCGAATTTGTTACCTTTGCAGATATTTCATATTTTGTCTGTCTGTCTTAACATCAAGCCAGCCTCCACTGAATTGCAATTGGATCCATCTCCAGCACTTTAATACAGATTTCATATTTCCAGCTGACTGGATTATTAATCATTGGACTCTGCTGATTGTTTAATTCCCATGAACTTGCCTGCTGATTTCCTTTATGAGAGCCCCCATTCATGGTGCTCTTTGAGTGCAGGCCGTGGAATGTCTGGCTGAGGAGACCTCTGTTGGCATTGTCAGCATGTTTGGTAGCTTTCCAGATGACTGTCACGACATTGCAGTAATTTTCATCTCGCTCTCTCCCTCTCTCCCCCACTCACTCTTCATTGAAATTCACATCTCTATCTACTGTATTTCATCATTCAGCAATGCCAGAAACATACTGTGCAGACTCAGTATTAATTTAGTGGCTTCTGTGCACATTACAGTTCTGGGAAATATACTGAGATATCATCAACTCTTCCACTTTGCTAATTCCTCAGAACACTTATGGGAAACAGAAGAACAATGCCCAGAGAATATTTCTGAATCGGACTTCCATATTCCTTGTTCTAACTTGGGTTCAGCTACATTTTTTCCACAAAGCCAGGACTATATAAATATGATTTTATTACTCTTAAGCTGTATATATATATATATATATATATATATATATATATATATATATATATATATATTCTGACTAGTGTTAGAATTTTGCGTTTTAAAGATTTTATTTTTCAGAGCAGAATTAGAATTAGAATTTGGTCCTATTTAAGTAAACTTAATTTTAGGAGTAGTATCAGATTAGAGTAAAACATTATAAAACTAGAGGAGTTAGAAATTTGTCAGAAAAGAGTTATAATTTTGTCAAATTGGAGAAAGGTTTCAAATTTGTTAGACTAGAGGCTAGGTGTGTCTCAAACAGAGAACCATTAGAATTTTGTCAGTGTAGGGTTATACTTGAGTTAGAGTTTTGCAAATGAGCTGAGTGAGGCAGAAATGTCCCCGGCTATTGGATTCAGGCAGATTCAGGTCTAGTTATAGCCAGGTTCAAATAAAATTCTGTTTAAATTGATTATGGCTCAGACAGAGTCTTGTTGAGCTACCGTGAGACTTGGGGGGAATGTTATTGGGCTACAGTGAGGTTCAGATTCAGGTTGGGTCAGACTTGGGCAGAATGTTCTTAGGATATATTTCGGTTCACAATTTCAGGCCTCATTAAAGCTCTAGGAGTGTCATGGGCCTGCTTTTCTTTACAGAAAATAGGGAATAAGACAACAGTGGACAGGCCTGAGTCTAGCCAAAAACTTCTGCTCTAACTTTGTTTGGACAGTCTTCAATGTTAGCTTTTGCTCTTCTGTTGTTATCTTCCTCAAACACCTTCAGCTCTTTCTCTTGTAGTTACCGTTGTCTCTACAGCATGTAACACTGTAATTAATAGTGTTCTCCATCAGGGATTGAAGAAGTTCAAGTCAGCGTGAGAATGGAGGCACTATGGGAAGCCCTCGTGAATAGGACAGGGATGTCAATGACCAAAGTGAGATGTCAATATCCTCTAAGGACAACGCTCTTGATGCTAACCAAACCATGTCAATACAAATGAGAAGGTGTCGATATCTTTAAAAGCACCAAAGCAACCTGCTCTGATGGTGTTTGTCAGACTGATACATGGGGAGAAGACATGGAGGCCTGCATTTCAGTTAGTTGACAGGTTAGTCTTGGTGAAGACTAACATTGGTGGATCTCATGTTCTTCCCTTTGGGTCATATTTAACTTTTAGAACTCTAGGCTACATTTGTGTGATATTTTGTAGTTTGATATTTTTTTATTCACCTAAAGAAGACCAAAACGTTGTTTTCAGGAGATCATAGGCTACTAAAATTTGTCTTCATTTGAGATTTGAGAGAAAAATATTTTTTGTGTTATTTTTTGCTTAGAAGGACTAAAAACACTTTACACCTCAGTGTTAGTGAAAAAATACAAAATAAATGTCCTTTATTGTTTTATTAAATATGTATGTATCAATGTATTCCTTCTGGATTTTTGTTACACAAAATTGCCACACTGAGAGGAAGTAGTGCCTTTCTTCTTGTTCCTCTATCACACAATATTTGTGGGATTATTAGCCTGTCCTCTCTCTGATCAGTCAGAGTCTGCATGCAGGTTGGTGATGTGGACAGCAGTAAAAAGCCACTGGAAGGCTGCTTTGGCATTTTAAAATAGTTTATTCAGTTGAAGCAGTGAAATTAAGCTGTTATCCAAGTTAAGTAACTGATAATTTATCAAACAATGACGTTACCATGGTAACATAGGGTACTTTGTTGTGAAATGTGTCTCATGTAACTTTGCCCCAAAGTGCAGATCTCAGATTCTAATAGTTAATTAAATTAGTTCTGGTTCTTTTGGGCTTTGCTGGTTTATTACAATGTTAAAATTGTTGCCTCTTGAGGAAAAAAAAGGAAAAGTAGAAAAAATTAATTCCAACTTTTTTGGTTTTGGTTTTAGTGGTGCTCAACCACTTGTTGCAGTCAAATACACTGTTTCATTACAGCTCCTCATCATTCAGCATTAAAAGCTGATTTAGAATGTTTCTAAACTAAATGTTCAGAAATGTGTGTCTCCAGAAGACAGCTGGAAGTTTCCATACATCAAATAAAGATTTACCAGGATTTTCTCCAGAAATATGCTGGGGTTTGCAAGCTCCATGAGTTTTGTCCCAGGATATTATATGTGTGTGTGTGTGTGTGTGTGTGTGTGTGTGTGTGTGTGTGTGTGTGTGTGTGTGTGTGTGTGTGTGAGAGAGAGAGAGAGAGAGAGAGAGAGAGAGAGGGGAGCACAGAGAGAGAGAGAGAGAGAAACTTGATGCGCTGACGGGAAGTGGGGTCCTTCGACTTGTCATTTTCTTTGGTTCTGTTGACAATGGCAGGAGGACAGACAGATGTTGTTTGACCTTGTGCATCCATTATAATTACACACACACACACACACACACACACACACACACACACACACACACACACACACACTAACAGAGAAACATGCAAACTCTTAGAGCTGTTTCATCATATCCATCATGACTTTCTCCTGAGAATTAAGTTCTGCAGATAAATGTGCTAATCTGTGCTTATCTGTGAGTCTAGCTCTAGTCTTTGTTCAGCGTACAGTTTAATTATAAAAGGGACCACTGACTGGCTTCAGATCAGTGCTCATGATGACTTTTACCAGCACTAAAAAGATGTGTAAATCCAAAAGATTATACTGTATCCTAAATAGTTTAGTGTTATACTGATCATTTTATTACAGTTTATCCTGTTCATTTTTACTGTGGTATATTATGGTTAACATGGTCTGTGTTCATGCATAGTGTGATGCATGTGTGCGTGCATGCCTGTATGTGTGTCAGGGAGCGAGAAAGAGAGGTGGGCTGTGCTGCGGCTGCCTCTCTTGTTCCCCCAGCTGTCCTAACATGGTGCTGTGTTGACTGTAAACACAGCTGCAGGTCAGAGGCCCAGACTGGTCCCGAGACTCAGGGTCAGAGAGAGAGAGAGAGAGAGAGAGAGAGAGAGAGAGAGAGAGAGAGCACTTTTGCCAAAAGTCAAGTGTTTCTTTGATCTTACTACACAACTAAAGTGTAATTACATAATTGCAGGATCAATCATAGTTAGTTACATAATTAATTACTTCTGCACTCATGTTTGCACTAATTGGGATGTTAAACAGACCTACCAACAGTTAACAGAACATTATATATATAACAACCAACTTGAAAAAAAGATATAGTTTTATATAGAGTTAATTATTATTATATAATAATTGGCTCAGTACAGCATGTCTGCTTGCATATAATGCAAACATCAGCTGCACTTAAAGGTCATGGGGCATTATATAATTGATGGACAATGTGTTGACCCCTTCATTCTGTCCACCATTTGTCAATTTCTCTTTCTTATTCTCTCTCTCTCTCTCTCTCTCTCTCTCTCTCTCTCTCTTTCTCTCTCTCTTTTTCTCTCTCCCCATTCATAATATTATTGTTATTGTCCAAGATTATTAATCTAAAAAATTAAAATAATGGAAAGTGACAACTGACTTCATCTTTTGCAACACTAAAATAATCACAATAATTTTACAATAATAATAGAAAATAATTACACAATAATGAAAATAATTACACAATAATCAGTAATCTTATTTATGAAAAAAAGTGAATTTCTTAACACAGTTTTAGTTGGCCTTGTTTGTCCATTTGTACATTTTATAAGTGAAATCATGTTTAACGTTCTATCCCATAAAAGTAGAAGTGCCTCTTTCTCTGTGTGTGTGTGTGTGTGTGTGTGTGTGTGTGTGTGTGTGTGTGTGTGTGTGTGTGTGTGTGTGTGTGTGTGTGTGTGTGTGTGTGCGTGCATTTGTACACAAAGCCAGAGCTTGGCTGTTAGACTTGAAGTCATGGTGTTGGTAGTCCACAGCCCCAGAGGAGCGATCAGTCCCAGCTGCTTGCAGGAGGCCAGAGCCAGCCCAGGGGTCAGCGGGCGATGCTGGGGCCTTGCAGAGGTCAGTGGGGTTGACCCTGGGCTGCGGCCGGTGTGGGATTAGGTGTCACCTGACACCTTAGCGTGGCAGCCAGAGCTCTTTTCAAAGCTCTGGAGTTATAGATGCTGATATCAGCGCTATTTTAACCTCTACAATAACACAGTGCAGATGTTCACAGAGCTCGATTATATAGATCATACAGCAGATGGCGAGTAGAGGTCTTATTTTTACTCGAGGAAATTACAAACTATTATACTGTATTGCACTTTACTGTTATATGATCATAAAGTCAATTGCTTGGTTAGGTTTAGAGGCTCCCATCTGTAGATTTGTACATATTGTAAGTTGAATCATGCTGGGTGTTGTATTGGTGTATATTGGCATGTGTTTGCATGGTTTGCATGGTTTCTGAATATTGTAATACTTTGTTAAAGTTGTTTAGATATTCTCAGTTGCATTTGCAGGTATCGTTATTAAATATGCTTTAAATCACATATATACATTAATAAAATATGAATTTTAGATTGAAATCGTATAACTTGTGATATATCTTTTGTGGACATGAATGCAGCATTAATTGTGCATTAAATTGTACAAGGGTGAGTTTGTTAGGGTGCTTTTTTGTTGTCCATTGCTTGGTTCATCGTAGGTGCTGTCCATTCATTTGTTTTTATTGTTAATGAAATCATGTCACATATTCTGAACCCACCCGTAGCTTGACGAGCCACCCTTATAGAAGTGTGTCTCCATGTTCTGTGCTTTAAAAGCCAGTCAAGGATCCTTTTCCACACTCAGTAGATTTATAGATACTGATATTAAGCTCTATTTACAACCTCCACAGCCAACACCATTGCAGATGTTCAGAGAGGGAAGTTATATAGACCCAAGCTGAAGCATACACACATCATACCCCAGCAAGGCAAGGAGGTGAGGGAGGTCATATTTGTTACTAAACAAAACCGTTGTCCTATGCGAGACTTTTTTACGTCAGATTCCGAACAGACATGAGGAAGGTCAACAGGGCCACCCCCAGGGTATATCCACAGGGTGTGCGGTGCCTGTGTGTGTGTGTGTGTGTGTGTGTGTGTGTGTGTGTATGTGTGTGTGTGTGTATTATTATTATTAACATATATATATATATATATATATATATATATATATATATATATATATATATATGTGTGTGTGTGTGTGTGTGTGTGTGTGTGTGTGTGTGTGTGTGTGTATTGTGTGTGTGGCCATGGTAGAGCAGCCCCAAAGAGAAGGAACAGATGGAGCTGGTGAGAGAGTGAGAAATCTGAGAGCAATGGAGAGAAAAGGAGTGAGAGAGAACAGGAAAAGCAAAGGAAATAATCAAATTAGCTTCCTTTTTTTTAAACGGAACTGGAGTACTAAATACTAATTTTCCGTGAGCAATGGCGGGAACACGGAGCTCACACACACAGTTCAAACATATTTACCCCTCGTTGGAAGGTACAAATTAAATTAGCCCCCTCCACAAAGCCAGGATGCTTGCCCCTTCTGTTCTGATGTCATGGTGCTGGGGTGGGGTGGGGGGTGGGGGGGCTATGGCATGGTGTCCTGAGTGCATTTATCTTACACACTATTCATCTTCACTTATGTATACCAGCTCACACACTCGCTCACCAACACAGAAGACGAAAGAGCTGCCATGCTATACAGCCCCACCCTTCCTCTGCCTTATATACTTAGCCCCCAGTGCTAGGCTTTATGGGAGTCAGGGGAAAGAGCATGGTCAAGGTCTTTTGCTTCTCTCAAAATCAAATATGCAGAACATCTAATATACACACCTTCTAATGAATGCGTTCAACTGCTTTAATTTGTATCCATTGCTGATATAAATGTGCAAATGTACTGCCAACAGAATAGGACTCTCTGGAGCAGATAAACAGGAACCTATTGGCACCATGCTAGTGCCAGGAGTGTAGGCTAGAGGGGTATAAATGCCTCCAGCACTGATCTGTAGAGCAGTGCCAGTGTGTTCTCTGGAATGGTGGAGCTCTATCTGATGCATTTGGGATGTCCTGAGGAGCCGGGGATGAGGTGGGGTGGTGATCAACCAACATCCTGACCTCATTAATGCTCTTTTCTGCGGAATGTGATCAAAAGCTCACAGCAAATGTTTGACCAAATGCTCCAAAATGTTGGAGACAAAATGTTGTAGAATAAAGTCTTTTTCAATTTTTTTGGGGGGATGTCCAAAATAGATGTCCAAATACTTTTGTTCATGTAGTGAACTCAGAACTGTCTTATTACATATACATATACATATACATATACATATACATATACGTACTGTGAATACATTCAGTTACTGACACACAAAACATATCAATGTTAAGTAGACAGTACCTGTTGAAGGGACACACGTCTGCAAGAATATCATGAGTTTCCCAGCAGAGCATTGCTTAGAGCCTCACACTGCCTCACCACTGCCACAGCCTTCCTGGTCAGTCTGTCTTGGTCCCATCTCTGCTCCAGGTAGGCAAAGTATAGTCCCACGTAATTCAAATCCAACAGAGGGCGCTCAAAAAGAAAATCTCTCAATTATGTCTGGTGTGGTTCTTTACCTCACATAAAATGCTTTCTCTTATCTAGAACCGTAAAAACAGATTATGAAAATAAGTAGCCTGTACTGTTTTACCTTCATACATTAGTCTCAGACTGCCAGTGCAGGTGTGATTTTTGGAATATCTAGATTATATCCAGATACATTTTTAATAGCCTAGAAACCAAAAAACACACATGAAATCAGATTTTTGCTAATCAGACCCAAACCACATTTGAAGGCTGTTTGAAATTCATTTACAGTCAGATATTGTATTTCTGTATGTCGGTCTGGTCAGTCTGGACACTCTGGACACTCAGGTCAGATTTCCCAGCATGTTGCATCACTCGCAACATGACAAACAACAACATCACATCAAATTTACTCATGTAATAGAATAACAGAAACAGAAGAACAGAAGCAGAGGTGAGGGTTTAGATCCAGATCAGTCAAGATCCAAATCAAGATCCACACTTGATTGTGTTCCAACTACCTGTCCAGCTGTAAAGCTACTAATTTGTGGTTCCTGCTGTGAACAAACTTTCTAACTTTTTGGTGGAAGGTGCTGAACAGTTCAAATTAGATTCCTGAACACAGGACAGGAACCCATTCACACTGAGTGGATGGGGGTTTAAAGTGCATGAAACCTTTAAGGAAACCCTGTCCTTTTATTGAAGGGTTCTTTGAAGCCCTAACTGTGGAGGTTCCTACATAGTTTCAAATTGAACCTCCAAAGTTGCTCAAGAGATCTTGTACAGCACACGTGTAGATGTTCCGTCGGATGTGGTATTTGTTTTGTTCCGGTGCAACTGTTCAAACCAACCGCATCCAATCAGAATGATGGAAGGAGTGGAAACCAAGAAAAGCACCAGCGACTACAGCGTCAGCATGTTGCCTGCGTCATTACCACAGTAATCCAAGTGTGGACGTGTAGATCCGGTCACTTGCAGACACAGTCATCCCAACAGATCTGATTTAAGAACCAAACCTGATTTCCCTGCAGTCTGGTGCCAACGCTTGGTTATCAGGTACTTTGACTAATAATCTGCACTGAACAGAGACTTCTTGCCAAATGATTCCTTGAATATTTCCTCTCCAGTAATGACATCCTTTTCTTTCTTTCTTTCTTTCTTTCTTTCTTTCTTTTTCTTTCTTTCTCTCTCTCTCTCTCCACTTCTTTCTCTTCCTGTCTCAACCTTGCTCCATAATATTCCTGCTTTTCTTCCTACACTATGTATTGTTTTGTTTCTGTCAAACGTCATGATTCCTTTCATAGTAATCTTTTAATGCCACGGTCAAACTGTTTGCCCAACTCTATTGCCGCAGAGACTGCTTGCAGCTTTGTGACTTGTCTATTAGAATGAGTGAGTGTGTGTGTGTGTGTGTGTGTGTGTGTGTGTGTGTGTGTGTGTGTGTGTGTGTGTGTGTGTGTGTGTGTGCGTGTGTGTGTGCGTGTGCGTGTGTGCGTGTGCGTGGGCATGTGAGATCAGTCTGTCTTTGCCTCCTGAAGACAATTTAACATTCCTCCTTGATTCTCCCTCTTCTCTTCCCTCTGTCTTTTTTCCAATCCCAAACCTTGGTGGATCTTAACTGCTTCAGACAGCGCACAAGGACAGCAGACAGGAAAAATTGCATCTCGACCATCTCCTCCCTGTCTCTCTACAAAAGCGCTGCATCTGCTTCAATGACCTTCGCCTTGCCCATCGTCCTCCTCTAAACCTGACTTACACCACCAGAACTCAGTGCCAGCAGCTCGGTCGCGCTGCTTTTAAAACTGTCCGATTTTTCTCTTGATGACTGAAATGAAATTAAATGACCTTTAATGAAATTAATCCGGTTTAATGATTTACATGCAAATCAATTCATGTAGGAATCATAGTTGTCACTGACAATAAAATATGCATGTTATAATTTGATTTAATACATCTTCATGGAAATGTGCAGATTATGAACATCCAATCAATGCATCTCTTTTATGCAAGCACGCTATATATATATATGGGACTGAGATGGTCAGTGATGAGCTTCAGTGGGCAGGACAACAGGACCACCACAGAACAGGTATGATGTGAGTGTGGGTCATTCTCAGCACTGTAGTGATACTGGCGTGATGGTAGTGTTGAAATTAGTCTCACTGGTACAGGTGGATCGGACAAACCAGTACTACTGGGTGCTTAGAAACACTGTGTCCACTTACGCCTCTGGTCTGCAGGGCACTGCCCCACAGGACTGCAGGTTAGCTGTTGGAACTTTCCACATATCTAAGAGAGCCTTTAAACTAGACCTATGTAATCACATGCTTCTTTAAGCGCTGCCATGGTGTTATTTGTTACAGTCACTGCCTTAGAACCCTTGAAGAACCCATTGTTTGAGGTTTTATGATTTGAGTGAAAAGTTATTACTGTGTTTTGTTAATGTGAGAAAATTTATGACACTAGAAAAAAAAGAAAAAACAAGTTAAACAGGCTATAAATCAGGTTAAATGTAAATGGCCTGGGAATCCTCTGTCTTCTACGTCTTCTCATGCACGGAATAACAGATAATATTCAGTGAATATTTTGTATATTATAACTACCGCAGACACAAACAAATAGGGGTTACAATTATGATATAAAAATCCAGCAGCTTTTTATTTCTATTTTTTAACTCTTGGGTGAAAATAGAGACACGTCTTGTGCTTCTTGACTCTTTTTAACCCTCAAATGATCTCTTGCCTGACGGCCTCCACATCTTGCTGTAGGATCTGCAGCCACAGAGGAGAAGAAAGGCATCCTCCAGTGTGCTGGAAAAAACGGCAAATACCCATTGAGAATATCAAACAACAAGTTTTAATAAAGCCTCGATCACAGAAATGCCTCATTCACATAGACACTGGTGTATCCTCCTTCATCTCAGATGAGAAAGGCGGAAGCAGGGGTGTGTTTTTTTGGAAATCAGGCTTCTGGCCTTGTGAGAGCGGATTGTGTTAGTGTCTCCTATTCCCCAACGAGAGGTGGGAACATGCAAACAAACCAGTCTGGAGCTCCAATCTCTCTCTCTCTCTCTCTCTCTCTCTCTCTCTCTCTCTCTCTCTCTCTCGCTCTCTCTCTCTCTTTCTTTCTTCTTGTTCTCTTGCTTTCCTCCTCTTTCTCACCCTTTTCCTGGCCTTCTCCCTCTTTTACCCACTTTCTCCTCCTTTTATCCATCAGTTTCACTCTTTTCTTTCTTTATGTCCTTGCCTTCTTTACTTCTTCTCTTTCTCTTATCTTTCTCACTTGTTTCCCTGTTTTCTCCTTCCCTTCTTCCCTCCTTTTCTTTCTCCCATTGTTCTAACTTGTTCCATTTACCCATTCATCCTTTCATTTCCTCACCATTCTAATATCTTCTACTTTCTTTTCTTCACTCCTTCACTCCAAACAATTCACTCCAGGCTCTTTCTCTCTCTCTCTCTCTCTCTCTCTCTCTGTCTCTCTCTCACTCTCTCTCTCTCTCTCTCTCTCTCTCTCTCTCTCTCTCTCTCTCTCGCTCTGATGCCTCTACCTCAACAGTGCTGCATTCTGTTGTCCAGTTTGTTACAAAAGGGCCAGTCAGAGAACCTCTGCCCGCTGGACTTGTAAACAATGCCATTGTTTACTGTTTTTGTTTATTATAGTGGGAAGAGATTAGTTTTTATTGGTTTTCTTCTCAGCCTGAAGGAGGGAAAGAGCTGCCATTCAGAAGCATTCAGCACACACACATACATACACACACACACACACACACACACACCTCCACCATTCAGGCTGTCACTGTCAACTTCTAATAACAGCTCTACCTGAAGTATGCAGATGGGATCCTTTGTGTGGTGTATTTTTGGGTCCTGGACCAGGCACTCATTCTTTTGGGCCCCTCACCATTCTGCGTCGACCTCAGGGCTCGCCCAGCCCTGGGTCTGGGGTCATAGCCTTTCACCCTGTGGGGCTTGACTTCTGCCACCATTGCCTGACAAATCACCCCCCACCCCCACCACCACCATCACCACCACCACCATCACACACACATACACTCACACACTCACAAGAGCCGCTTTAGCCGCAGCGTGAGAGAACTGGCCACACCAGTAGGGCCAGTCCGCTAACACTCCCTACTTCTTTTTCTTCTCCCTCCTTCCAACATTTAGCAGCTGTTGGACAAAAAGAAAGAGGATGCAGAGGAGAGAGAGAGAGAGAGAGAGAGAGAGAGAGAGAGAGATGGATTGAAAGGGGCAAAAAAAGGAAAAGAGAGATGTTTGGGTCCTTTCATTTTGGAGGCACTGTGATAAATGGTTGCCCTTTTGCTTGTTGTGTGCTCCCACCGTTTGCTCTGAGCCACAGGTGTGTAAAGCTTTGAAGAAAGGTTGGGGTGCTTGTGTCTAAAGTTATTCTCTCACTTTAATCAAAGTGAGAAGCGACTCTGTGTAGTAAGCCAAGTAGTAGTAGTAGTGTGTGTGTGTGTGTGTGTGTGTGTGTGTGTGTGTGTGTGTGCATACTCACAGTATAATGTGTGAATGTGGCAGTTGTGTAAATTCATGATGGATGAATGGACCACTGACTCCCATTCGAATGTGAATATACTGTGTATATATATATATATATGTACACACATTTGTAAATTGAATATACTAGTATGTATTAACCAGTAATGTACTGACACTGTGTTAAAACACATACAAGTGTGTGTGTATGTGCGTGTGTGTGTGTGTGTGTGTGTGTGTGTGTGTGTGAGAGAGAGAGAAAAAGCTGAAGAGAGTAGCGTTGGAGGAGCAGGCACTGAGCTATTTCTGTAACTTTTCTTAGCAGCTTTTTCAGGCACACTGTAGCTGAGGGGCAGATTTGGTGGTGATGGGGTGAATCTGATTTGGGGACCTTATCCACCCACTGCTACACAACCTTAGCACTAAAAGCACTTTAGTGCTTCTTTCTACACACTCAGCCTGTGTGAGTGTGTAAATGTTTCCTGTTAAGCGTAGCGAAGATATTATGTACACTTTTTCAAAAAAAATTACCATAAAAAATAATACATAATCATAACCTCTTTTTTGTTATATAGAGAACATGTAATTATTATTTGACATTGTTTACATCGTAAGAACAAGGAAATCTTGATCACTGATATGACTTAAAGAATTTAAGTCAAAATATCCAATTGGGAGCATTGCAGGGAAGTTAATTGGCTTGGAAATGCTTATTAACAGCATGTTTTATAATAAAATGTATAATAGTGGAGGGTTGTCTCCAAAAAACCAAGAGCTTTTGACAAAAAAGGATGAAACACATGAAGCATGAAAGGCCTGTGTGAATGCTATTACTTTGTATGGTGAAGTTTAATTGTTTGTGATGAGCCACCTGAGCAGACGGTTGAGGAGAGGCTGGGTTACACCTTTACTTTAAGCCCGTGCCACTGCTTTCACAGAAGAGGAGTAAATTGGTTGGCTATCGCTATTCAGAGTGCCTCCCCTCCCACCCTGCTTGATGTGGTTTGTAGTGTATTCTTCTGCTGAAAAGCACGAGGGTAGAAAAGTGAAGGTTATGATCCCTTTTTTGCCAGCTTTTCCTCCATAATCCTTCCCTAGAGGATCAAGGAAGCAGCCTCGTCTGTGAGAGCTGAGAAAACACAGCAGCCTTTGGTGGGACTGAGGCCCGCTAACTAGCTAACTGACACAATGTTACTGTATTAGTTATATTTGCAGTGTGTGCTGGCACAAGGGGAGGTAGTCTAGGACCATCAAATCTCCTGCCCAGTACGTTTTCCTACAGTATCACGTACGCTATATGTCCAAATGTGTGTGGACATCCCTTCTAATGAATTCACTTTAAGTTGTAGCCATTGCTGACACAGATGTGCAAATGCACACACAGCTTTTCTAGGCCCTGTAGAATAGGACCCTCTGGAGCAGATTGCCAGGTATAGGCTAGGGGTGTATAAAGCCCCCCAACACTAAGCTGTGGAGCAGTGGAACTGTGTTCTTTGGAAAGAAAATGAGCCACCCAATACTGTTGGGATGAGTTGGGAATGAGGTGCGGTGATCATCCAGCATCCAGACCTTACTAATGCTCTTGTGGATGCAATCAAATCCTCACAGCAATACTGCATAATTCAAAGGTAGTAGAGACAGTAGAGACACCCAACATAAGCAGGAGGTTTAGTTTTATTTTGGAAGAAACAAGAGTCCGAAGCAGGAGTCCCATCTTTGTACATATACTATTTGTTTATGTATCAGTTACACTTTCCACCATGTAAGATCCTGCCATGCCATCCATCAGTGGAAAAGGTCCACCCTCAACATATAATTCAGGAAATGTTAACAACAACCATCATAAAAACAATGTGATTTTACCAGTGGAATGAACAGTTTATTGCCTCAACCAGCTGACTTTGGGGTGGATGGAGAAACACAACAGCGAAGACCATGTTGGGTTTCCATTTCTGCCTTGACCAAGAACTGAGCTGAGCTCTGGATAACATAGGCTGGTCTGATGATACACATATCAAAACAAGCCGAAACATGCATATCTGCCACTGTCGCGTCATTGTATATCGAATCAGTGGTGATACATCTTAGAAAACAGCTAAAATTCACTTGTTTCAAACTGAGTTAATTCCCAGTTTAGATGCCAAAGGAGCTTCCAGTGCATGTTCCAGTGTACTGCTCTGTCTACATGTATGCTTCATATTCAGACCTGACTAAACATCACTGATATTTGGTTCTGAGAAAATAGAAGGAGCTGTTTGTTTGCTCACTGGTATTTCAAATTTGAAATTAAACTCTAATCAAACTCTATAATCAAAATTCATCTGAATGATATTATTCTCAACTTGATTGCTTGGATGTAAAGTGTTTCTTGGTCCTTATAAGCAAAGAAACACAAAACAGTTGTAGGCACAATTTTTAATGAAAGACGGTCAAATTCATACAAATGCTAAGTTTTGTCTCATATATCTCAAATGAAATTGGAGCATATTATCTCTGGCATGTGGGACTGTCTCCTATAAATACGTTTTCCATTTTTTTTTTTGGTGAATAAAAGTACGTCAAACTACAAAATGCTACAAAATTAGCTCGGTTCTAAAGGTTAAACTTGTTTCATGAACATGACAATGAGTTCAGTGTTCTTCAGCAGCCTGAATCAATAGAACATTTGTCATGTTGTAAAATGGGAGATTCTGGGCATGAATGTGCTCCTGACATTATGGGATGCATTCATCAAGTCAAGGCCATTTTTACTCTCTGGTTCTCTCTGGTTTTCCCGCAAAATGAGGACATTTGTTCCGAAATTATACAAAAAAAACCAGCCTACATAAACACTTGTTTGCAGACGTTCTCTTGTGTGTGTGATGTATCCCTACACACACTTAACTTTCATAAAACAAAAAAGCCCAATGTGCCACCGTGCCATAATCTCCGCCCTTGCCCAGTGGCCCAAATTTAATCCATCTTTTGATCCTTCCTCATCAGGGTGCAGGCCCGAGGCAGAGGGTGGGGTGGTGGGTGCAGAAGCCTCTTGCTCTGTCTATCTCCACTCTCTCCCCCTCTCTGTCTCTCGCTCTCTCTACTCTCCCACTGGGAGACTGGCAGTGACATGAGCTTTGGTGCCGCTCCATGGGCGGAGCAGTAGTAGACTCTAATGCCAGTTAGAGCCTCAGTACCTTTTAAGCCGCTCAGTCAACCCCTTGGTGGTCACGATCAAGTTTGTCGGCTCATTCTGGGCTCTCCTGTCACTCATTAGGAGGGAGACACTGGTGCTATCTGTTCTAGATTGAGAAGGGGTCTCTTAGGACTCTAACAGTAGCCGTAGCTGTCAGTATGTGTTTTGCAAAATGCAGTGTGACATATTGCGCCATGGATTAGATGTATGGATTAATGCTTTTCAACATGATGTTCAACTGCCTCATATTCACCTTTAGTATTTCATGAAATTGGGTTAAAAAAACGGAAAACCTGTTGACTAAAAAAAAAAATCTATTAGAAGTCAATTAGGAAGAATTTTAGAATTTTGTAGGATGTTTTGGTAGTTTGATATGCTTTTATTTGTCAAAAAATGTTAATGGTTATGTAACTCAGTTAAGATAAATATATAATATTTATAATATAGTAATTTTATAATAGAGACCACACTGAACTGAACTTTGATATATATATATATATATATATATATATATATATATATATATATATATATATATATATATATATATAGTTTTATTGTTATATATATATATATATTTTTTTTTTTTTTATTTGAAGCCTATAAAACAACTGCCTGCAGATTGCAGATCTCTGGTTGCAAGAAATAAGCACTATTATTATGTTGTAGCCAATGTGTCTTCTGTTCTTTTTAAAGTAATGGAACATTGACAGGAAAGGGAGACTGAAAATGTCTTCGTGATTACCCACAATGCCAAGATCTCTCCCAACAATGTGTATGATATAAAAAGTAATCCCAACACACTAACCCAGTGCAATTTATTTCCATACATATTACAATATATAACATCCTTCTGTGCCACTGAACAAACTGTAGTTGTCTTCCATATGGTCACAGTCTTCCAGTGGTTAAAGCAAGAAAACCAAACAAAACCTCTGTTCTTAGCTCAGCTGCTGCTTCAGCATCTTTTGCTGCCTATTTGAATGAAGGCCTTCTCCGATGAGCTGCCCCACATGAAGGAGATGCTTCGGCCGCAGCGGCATTAACCAATTTGGCAGTTTATACAAACAGCGCAGTCTGTGATTAGTACTGGGGTTTCCCTACAATAATAGTTTACTGCAAGGCACACTGAGAGTAATTGGGTCTAACCCAATAAGGGCTGAAGACACAAGCCACTGCTGTCTAAGAGGCCTCCTGTTGAGTCCTGGCCACAGCATTGCTGGGAACATATTTAGGAATTTGGAAAGAACTACATAAATCTGATTAGCATAATGGTGTACCTTAATTTATGGTAAGCACAGGTGGACAGCATATCTTAAATCCATGCTAGCGTAAATATAAACTTAAAACCGTGACAGGTCAGTAACTCTAAGTAGTGACCGAACCACTGCTAAAAGCCCCTTGAGGAGCGTTTGGAGGTTCTTCTTTTAAGGTGTTTCAAGGAACCTTTAATTAAAGGACAAAGGTTTCCTGAAGGTTTCTTGAATCACCTTAAGATATTGAAGGACCTCCAAAAACTCTATAAGGATCTTGTACATTTTACAGTGTAGAAAAGCCAGTCTCTGTGTATCAGCAGTAGACTTGAAGTCAGTAATGTGCTTGTCTAGAATAGAACTCTCTAAAGCAGATAAACATGAACCAATTGGCACCATGCCTAATGCCATCCATGGGCTAGAGTGGTATAAATCCCCCAGTACTGAGCTGTGCATCGGCAGAACTGTGTTCTCTGGAATGATGGTGCTCCACCCAGTGTTTTGGAATGAATTGGGGAGTTGAGGATGGAGTGGGATGGTAGTCATCCAACAACCAGACTTCACTAATGCTCTTGTAGCTAAACACAATGAAATCCTCACACCAATGCTCCGACATCTAGTGGATTGCATTCCTTGGATAGTAGAGACGGTTACTGCACAATGTAAGACCAATTTTTTAATACCCTTGAATTCAGAATGAGCAGGTGTCCCAATAATTTTGTCCATATAGTGTATTGCCCTTATAGTGACATTATATTGCCATGTAATGTATGTCACAGTGTATTTTTAACACAGCACTATTATCTTAGTATTATCCCCGCCCATAGATTGTATGGGGGCTATTGTGCCCACCCATGGATTGAGGCTACTGCCCCTAAGAATAAACATCATTGCCATTCAAATAAACTGACCTTTTTCATGACACTTTATTGTTACAGTCCTCTATATATCACCTACCGATGCTCAAACTGATGACAGACTAACAATTTGGGTTGATTATTGGCATTATGTAGGGGTCAGGTTAAGGTTTAGGGGTAAGGTTATGGCTGGGTTGCAATTAGGGTCAGGTTTTTAATATGAGAGATTATGAATATGTAGTTAAATGTTACTTATAAGGAAAATAGCTAAGAAACATGGTCAGCGGTCTCTCAGTATGAAGTGCTACCATGTCTTTTGCTTGGTACCATGTCTCATTTATTTAATCACATATGGTCTGAGAATGGATTCTGCCTGTATGTCAAACGGTTATGTAGGGTTGACAGTGTAATAGTAATCATGCTGCAATAGGTCAAGAGGTGGCTATCGCGGTTACAAAGGCAAGTGGTCAATAGTATTGGTATTATACCAATCAATGAAAAGGCTTTTAAAGATTGACCTTAGACCAGATGTGGACTTGGGCTATGGTCAACATACATGCCATGTGCTATGATTAAACCTGAATGTGAAATGATAAGTCATTTACATGTTTAATGGTTGGAAATTGACCCAGATCCATAGTGGCAGTGATATATAGAGACATTTGGCAATATGTCATTATTATAGGTGTATACTATCCATCTGTTCTCTTGCTGCAAATGAAATGATGAGCATATTCCACATATATTAAACAGCAGAATCACAAATATGAAAGTGGTATTACACACACACACACACACACACACACAAACATACACATATGACATATACCACATACCACAAACATGCCAGTGACTTAAAGAATTTGGGAGTTTGGGAGTTTTAGAATTCCATACTCAGTGTTACCCAACACACATATAGGACAAGTTACACTATGGACAAATGTAATGGCACACTTGCTTGTTCATTATTTCCTCCACAATCAAGGGTATTAAATACAGTTTTTGGAGTAATTGTCTCTACTACCCAGAAAAGCCTTTCTACTAGATATTATAGCATTCATGTATTTAAATGCATTTAGCCACAAGAGCGTCTGCGAGGTCTGAATTTAGGGCTTTGTCAGCAATTTAACCAAGGTGCTCTGGAAGGTCTTTTGCTCCCATATTCCATGGAAGGTAAACAATGTTGTTGGGGTCTCCTGCATTTAATGTGGATGTGAGTCACTTATCTGTTTACATGGACAATTTTAGCCAGACACCACAGGTTATGATCATTAAGTACACGTGGGTGACCACTGCACTGTCCACTGTCACGCGTTTTGCCACGCGAACACTGTGGATCAAAGAATACTGAATGCCACACCTGTCTGTCAGTCATATATATATGAAGGGCTATATATATAATATATATTGAAGGGCTGTTCTCTAATACACAAGCACACAATATCTACAAGTGTTTAGTATGACACACTCCGCACATTCTATTTAAAGGTCTCTCACTCTCTATTTCTGTCTCTCTCTCTCTCTCTCTCTCTCTCTCACTCTCTCTCTCTCTCTCTCTCTCTCTCTCTCTCTCTCTCTCTCAGTGTTCACAACATACTTGCACACTCACTCACTCATGTTAGCGTGCTGAAGTCAGTCAGCAGTGGCAGCAGTGGTGGTGCTATAGCACTGAGCTGCCTAATTAACACGGCTGTGCCCTGAATGGAGCCATTGCTGTCGGAGCAGCAGCCGTGTGTGAAATGCGCCATAAATCCCTCTCACAGTTAGGTGTGGAGACAGCACTAAGGAGCGACTGGCTCTTCCAGGATCACACACACAAGACACTGATACTGATCTGGGAACAGGTGCTGTTATACCAGTGCTAGACTTCATAATTACCAGAGAAAGCATAAATCTGTTCTCAGATCAGTTTCATACCTGTAGCTTCTATCAGCAACAAATGCAGCACTCCAGAAGACATGCTGTCCTTCAAAGCAATGACCTACTGATCTACATACAGCCCCAGTATTTAAGTGGCAGTTTTTCTTGTGTTGTTGCTTTCAGGTATATCCGTGTGTTCACTGCAGTAACAAAATGAATGACTTCAGAGATTGTACCTTTGCAGAGTGATTAAATATTAATTTAATATTTTGTGTCCAACACTAGTTTGTGGGGTGTTCTTGCAATCTATGGCCACAGGGGTCTGGCTTTTGTGTGGGCTTGGTTAAACTGGAGTAGGTGTACCTGCAATGTTGTACTATAATGTGTGGTTTTTGAAACTAGGAAATCACAAGAAACTGGGATATCAGTGATCATGACCTGTGGTGTCTGGCTAAAATTGTCAATGTAAACAAGCCATATAAACAAGCGACTCACATCCACATTCAATGCAGGAGGCCCCAACAGCATTAGCTTCCATGGGATATATGAGCAGAAAAACTGGGAAATACCAGTAGGTCTTGTAAATTGCCCTCAAACAGCCAGTGTATGTGGTATGTACAAGAGGGAAACTCGGGATTCTAGGTGACCCACAGTCTGACAAGACGTGACATATACTACAACTTAGTACTACTACAAACGTTCCTTGCTCCATCTGACCACAATACAAAAGTGAAAGTGACAAAGGTATCTGCACTGTCAGGCAACACCCCTGTTGTGGAGAACATCCTGTGGATCTCCATCATTAACCAGACATTCTGATAAGCACTGAAACGAGAGTAATTGTATGTATTATTTAATCATTTGGAATATAAATTAGTCACATTCTGTGTTTAGTTTGTCAGGAACTTCCTGCTCCTGTAGTGTGCATTACACGTGGGCAATAAATACCTGCAGGATGTGAGAGAATTCATAGTTTGGGAAGATGTGCGGTGCACATCTCATTCAATGTGTGCAAAATGGGTCACAAAGTAGAACCATGGCAGAAAGGAGCTCCACTGTACCACCTCTTCTCAGTCTATCAACCCTTTTGCAAATCCTACAGATGTTTAGAGCTCAATCAACCTCATACAGTGCCATCTCAAGGAGCCAGAAAATATTGCAGCTTACAACACGATGAGCACTGAAATGCAGCATTAGTTGTACACTCTTCATATGTAACACCTTTGACCTAGCCTGTGTGTAAGATAAGCTCTGCCATATTGCTGTGAATCAATTGCACTCTCCTGATTCACGTATTGACTCAGGTGAGAAATTCTGCCCAGGCTCACATTAAGGAGGCCAGGCTCCTTCTTCTTCACTATCAAAGCTACAGTGGTGTCAGAAGTGGGAACTGCTTCCCAAGTTCAAAGAACATGAGTTGCACATTAAAGGACCTCAAAAGCTGGAGGCAAAATGCCAGCTGAGAAGCTATATCCTTAAGGTTGGGGGTGTTCAGCACTAAGCCTGGCTCCTGCAGGACAAGTCCATACAGTTGAGAGCATCGTGGCTGGCTGGGCCCAACAGTGAAGGAAATGAGGGCTTGACTGACTGGAAGATGACTGTGCTGCAATGGCAAATCAAAGATAGCCACTTGTAGAGTGGTAACCAAGCATGAAACCTGAATGGTGCCTGTCACTGCAATGCTGCTCTTTGCTGCTGCAACAGCATGACAGTTTGGTGTTGTTGACCCTGGCACTCCAGATGTTTACTTGACAAGCGTTAATGTTGTCAACAATTATGGCTACAACCAGAGAGGAAAGAAGAGCATGCTGGTGCGTGACCTGAATCAACAGGTCGCTCTGAGTTTCAGAAAAGCTCCACAAGGAGAGCTTGTGATGGATTACTTCTACTAGAGGAGTTCAGGTGCAGCATACAACTTACCATGCTGGCTACCCTCTTTATGGCTATCACAGAAGCAGAGAGGGCAGAACTCAAAAGGGTGCACTGGATCTCAGAAGTGAAGCTTACTAAGATGTCTAGCAGCAGGATAGAGGCTGAGAGTCAAAGCTCCAGGGCAGCATGGCCTTGGTTTTCAGTGTGGAAAGCTGCCAATACTAGAGGAGCAGACTACACTAGATCCTTGGAGGTGGTGTGGCTTGCCTTGACAGCATCAGCTTCTTCAAAATACAGTAATAGCAAGCAAACAAGCCAATTATATTCCCATATTTTTATCATTTGTCAGTGATTTTCCTTTGGCGGAGGCGGGCAGTAGATTCTAGTTACACGACTATTTGGTATGCGCTTGTGTTTGCATACATGTACTGGCATCCTGACAGCGCTTGACAGACAAGACAGGTGAACACCCTTGACCACTGCTGACCTAGCCTCAGTTTTAATGAACACGTATTATTGTCCAAGAGGGAGAACATCTTTGGAGCAACATAAATACATATTCCCACACACACACCGAGCAAAAGACCCTGGAGTTCAGTGAACTCATCCAAAGACGCTATCCTTGACACTGTGTAATATGATTCTTAACCCAATTTCGCCTGCTGGCTGCAAGGACAGATTGTGCGAGAGGTTGCCTGTAATGCAGATAGCACCTCATTGTAGGCAATTACTCTAAACTTGGCCTGCTAAGCCTTTGGGGGGGCTCAGTGCGATTTCGGGGCGGAATAAGAATGGTGTCTAAATGACTTGGCATGGCAGTAATGTAAATGAAGCTGGCTCCGACACCGCCAAGGTCACGGATCCAGCTGTCAGCTCACGTTTGGGAGTAATCGTTTACGGGCTCTCACTCGCCCTACTCCTCGTTCTTTCATGCCGGCTTCATTCTCTCCGCGTCTATAGTGCACCTCTCCCTCTATCTTCCACCATCTCTAGCCATTTCTCCCGATCTTCCTCAATGTCATGTCCACCTCAATGTTTCACACGGGGGTGGTCAGTAGCTAGAGGAGCTATTCAGCTATACGCTCACACACACACAGGGTTAATCTCCTGGACCCTAAGGGCCTGTGTGTACCTGTATGTATCTACTTAACTAATTGTTCTTTAAGTGATTCCACAGGAGAACCACTTTTGGTTCCAACAGGAATGATGCTTCATAGAACCAAAAGGTTCTAGCTCTCTGGCATTGCACAAAGAAGCACCTTTATTTTTAAGAGTCTGTAATTGTAGACTGAAAAATTTGCAGTTTAAGGGGTTAAGAAGCAGCTTTGCACTCTTCACCTGATCTTTGTCCTCATTCCCTTTCACATAACACACACTCACACGTGTGCCACAATCCACATGCCCACCCCAGGCCTTCACCCAGCACCCTTCACCCCTGCCATGTTAAGAATGCGGCAGGTTGCTGAGTTCAAGTCTGGCGGGTGGGTGAGTGGAAACAGCCGGTGCACCTCTCTCTCCGCTCCAGGGGCTCCGGGAGGCTCCAGGGGGCTCCAAGACCCGGGGCTTTTGCGGCCCTCTCAGTTACACACACTCATCTTCCTGGAATCCTGAATTTCCTGCAGCCAGATCAAATGGCAGCCCCCTTCACTGTGGCCTTTGATATATGGACACCCATTTCGCCGGCCCCTCAGCATCGGGATTTACGCTTGACAACACAGTCAGTGTCACCTCCACTTGATACACACACATCCACTCACTCACACACTCACACACACATAGCAGAACACACACATGGAAGGCCTCATCCTTCCCCAAACTCTGGGCTCCTTTGACAGCCCGCCCAGAAGTTATTTATTAAAGTTGTTGTGTGCTGGTATTGTTTCAGGAGGTCTGCTTAGGTTTGGATTGCATGTGAGATTTTTTCAATTATGTGCTTCATTTCACCACACTGGTGGGGGGTAAGCAGAGGGTTAACCCCCCGGTCAGATCAAGGCCAGAGGACAGCCTCTTAATAACTCTCCAAACAAGGACATATTACCTCTCATTTGTTCCCATTCCTTTATCGTTAAAGATCAAGCAAATGATCTTTAACGCAAGCGCATCAACATCACTCGCCCTGGCCGAGTCTACAACAAAATTATAATGCATGAGCAACTTTACGTCCAGCAGCTTTCACTGGCCACCCTCACATGGTTTGCGTTAGCCACTGGCTGATTGACAGCTGCTGCTGCTGTTGGTTGCTAGGAGGCCTTGGAGGATTTTCATTGGATTATTTTACAGGTAATAAGGAGAAGCTGGCCACAGCAGGCCCGGAGAAACTATCAGGATTAGCCAGCTTTACTGGGTCTTGCTTTTGCCACGTTTTTGGGGGCTAAACTGGGTCGCCTCAGGGGTCCACAGGCATGAGGAGACCTTGACAGTGGGACACAGCATGAGCTTGGCCTCGGACCAAACTACTCTTCTCAGATTGCATTTATAGATAACATGAACCGTATCGGTTTGTCACATGTTGCCTCATGTAAGATTTATACGTTTGAGTGAAAGCTTGTTGAGCACAAATTGAGCGTTTTGTATTTGTAATGTCTGTGGTTAGTACAAAACACCTTCCTGAGGCTTTAGCTGAGGGTATGCTATCTAACCCCTTAAACTGTCGGTTTAGAATTCAGTTATGTTTACACTTAAACATGTAAATATCAGTTATGCTCAGTGCACAACAGAAAGTTGACCAAAATCTCCACCAGTTTAATAAAATAAAACTACAGCTAACGTTCTACTGTATTTTACTCCATGTGGCTTTTTTGGGGAAAACAAATCAAGTTAATATGTATTGAATTGACACATTTTATACATATTTTATTACAACAAAAGAACATAATTAAGCTTTGATTTAACCCATTATACCCAAGAGTTATTATTCTGTTATTAATTCCACTGCAGAACCTATTGTGAATTATTTGTTTGCCATTTGGTTTAGCAGATCTAGCAGAGGTGCCACAGGGCTCTATTTTGGGTTTTAATAACAGTAAATAGGACCTGGAGTTCCATTTGTCTCCACCCTGAAATCCAAAGTGTTATTGGTTTAAATTCCATTTGTTATTTGATTCTTAACAAATGGGTTTAACTGAGTGAATCTCAGTTTTGGTGAACACAGAAAGTTGTCAGGTGTAATTAATCACCATTTATCTGTTCAACGCTACTGTACCTTGATGAGTAAAACTCCAAACATCTCATACCTCATCATTAGTGTCACAATCAATCAGTTTAGATATTGGGTGTGGCTTTCACTTTTATTACTTACCATCGGTCTGTAGCCTTTCCCCTCTAGATCTTTTCTAGAATCTACAGGGAT
This sequence comes from Acestrorhynchus altus, assembly GCA_034509495.1. Lineage (NCBI taxonomy): Eukaryota > Metazoa > Chordata > Actinopteri > Characiformes > Acestrorhynchidae > Acestrorhynchus > Acestrorhynchus altus. Next base: position 15,051,417 of record CM067522.1, on the reverse strand, counting down.
CCTCTTTTTGACCTTGGACAATTTTTGCAATATGTTTTTCATGTATTGTTATTTTCAGGAGATCCTATGCTATTCAAATTTGTCTTAATTTGAGAAAATTAAGAGAATATAAATATTTGTATGAAATTGATGTTTTGATAAAACAATTGCTTTCATCTATGGTTGTTTTGTGTTTTTCTTGAATATAATGCACCTTACATTCTAGAAATCCTGTTAGAAATTGATGATCCAGGATGTTTTTGAGCTGATAATGCAATACTTTTGATGAATGTGTTGTAATGATTGTATTTACAATGATATTTAGAATAATACATTATGTGTATTGTTTAACAATATGTGTATTGTTTATATATTTAACAGTATTATCCCTTCTCAGGACTTTTATTGTATAACACCGTGTGAGCAAAGAAAGGAAGCAAATAGCCAATCTGGGTCAGTGATGTCTTCAGCCCCACCCCGTCTCGCTGATCAATCAGAGTCTCTATGCAGGTTGAGCGTGTACAAGATGACAGAGCAGTAAACATGCACTGTAAGACTCTTTTGCCTTATAAACTGGGATGTAATTCAGTTGGCAATGAGTGAATTGTAGCTGGATTACTCGCTGATAATTCATCACACCTAGAATAACACCTAGTAAACGAACGGCAAAGTGTGGATCTCTGGTTTTAGTTAAGGGACTAGACCCATAAGCATTCATTTTGACTTTCTAGAATAAATGAATATTGTAATACACAGAACTGGCCATATGACCATTCTAATCTAGGCTACTTCTCTAATGAGAATAAAGAAAAGTTCATTTCCTCTGGCACAATGGTTCATGGGGTCCGAACAGGGGCCAAGAAAATGGCCAGCATAAAAGGCCTGAGTCACTATAAGATTTAAGAGCTTTGTTTTTGGAGTCGCCCCGTCATTAATATAATTCATTACTCATGAAAGTATTTTGCCTTGACAATTCATCAGCTGGGCTTTTCTTCTGGATTCTGGAATAGAGGAGCATTTGGCCAGCCGGCTTTGTTTGAATAAACCAGAGAGAGGGAGGAGGCCTAACCTTGGCCCGGCTGGGGTCGAGTGTGGGAAATGAATCGTTTTGTCTTTTTTTCCACTCTCTCTCTCTCTCTCTCTCTCTCTCCCCCAAGCTGCTGGTGTGTGTGTATGTGTGCGTGTGTGTACGTGTGTGTTTGTGTGTATATGTGTGTGTTGGGGGGGTGTCAGGACATCCAAAATTTATATCCGAAAACGACTGGAGTTTGGGAGAGGAGGGGTGGAGAACAAGAGAAAGGCCCATCTTCCTTTCTTCCTTTTCCCTCCCTCTCTTGTTCCTTACCAACGGTCTCTGTTAATGGCATAAATCACTGCAATAAACTGGCCTAAGCATTCAGCTAGTACAACATGACCACGGCCTGACCTTTCTGTTTAGGACCTCCAGTGACCCTCACTCTAGAGTTCAAACAGTCAACTGCAGGTCACAAGTTGTAGCAGGACTGTGTGCGAGTGTGTGTATTTATAGGTTTCTTGTACTGTAAACCTTCTCCTTGACATCAAAAAAGTGTGTGCACACACACACGCACGCATGCACACGCGCGCACACACACACACACACACACACACACACACACAAAGTTCAGTATGTTGTGCATAGATACACTGTGTTTTGCTGTGGCTAGTATGCTGAGGAATTAGCAGATATCTCTCTCTCTCTCTCTCTCTCTCTCTCTCTCTCTCTCTCTCTCTCTCTCTTTCTGTAAACACTCAGGAGGTCCGGTGAGTTCCACACAGTGAAGTGAGAATAAAAGTGATGAGCAAGGGAGGAATGTTTGACAACTGTTTTAAGCTGTCTATAAAAGTCATTAGACAGATAAATGGTGGATCTGCTGGCAGAGGACACAGAGAGAGAGAGAGAGAGAGAGAGAGAGAGAGAGAGTCTCTGAATGTGGCTGTGATTGTGAATATTTGACTGATGTCATTTTTTTAAGCATAAGCGCTGTGTATCTGTTTCTGCCTCTCTATCTTTGTGCCCTTTCTGTCTCTCTTTCTCCCTTTCTCTCTATCTGCTGTGTCTTTTTCCCTCCCTCTTTGCCTCTCACTTTCTCGCACATTCTCTCTCTCCATCCCCTTTCTGTTTGTCTCTCTCTCTGTCTGTATGCCTTGGTCCCTCTGCCTCCTTCTATTTCTTTCACTACTTCACTATTACTCTGCCTCTGTCACTCCCTCGGCCTCACTCTCTATGATCCATTTCTGTCTCCCGTTCTCTCTCTCTCTCTGTCTCTTTCTGTTCATATACCTCAACCTCTCTCCTTCTGTCTGCCTTTCTCTTTCAGCCTCTCCCATTCTTTGCCTCTCTCTCTATATCCCTTTCACTCTCTCTCTCTTACTCTGTTCCCTTCCTGTATCTGTTTCTCTCTTTTTCTTTTCTGTTCTACCCCGCTCACTGTCTACCTCTCTCTCTCTCTCTCTCTCTCTCTCTCTCTCTCTCTCTCTCTCTCTCTCTCTCACCCCTGCCCCCAGAGCAGGTTCATTTAGACAGTTGTCTTTGGTCTCTGGGTCACAGGTCTGTAGCTTAAGTGGTCCGGTGGTCTGAGCTGCATTGGGGGTTAGAGCAACAGTGCAGGCTTTACTTACCCTCACTGAGAGTGCAGGAGATTTGTCACAAGACTGCCTGTGCTGGGCCTGACCCATCTCCACAGATGGCCCCAGTGCTGAGGAATTCCCTCCCTCCCAAACCCACCCCACACACATCTCTCCTGCCCTCCCTTTCTTCTCCTGCTCACCTCTTTCCTTCCCTCTCTTTTGCCTTTTACAGTGGGTTTGTTTAGGTGCATGTCAGGCCCCAGAGGGCATGTGTCTCTGATATGGTCACCATGTTCAGCTAAGAGCATGAGCACACACTGCCACTCTCACTGACCCCCCTTTATCATTTCTTTGCTATTAAAGAACCCCACCCAGTCTTGTTGCTCAACAGATTGTAGGTTAAGCATGTGGGCAGAGCAGTAAACATGCGATGGAAGCTCCTTTAAAATTTAAAATGGGATTTAATTCAGTTGGAAATTAGTGTTTGTCACACATTGAATCCACAGTCAAGGTTAGGGTAAGTATATCATCTCTGTAGGTTTCTCTGAGGCTGAGATGTGAAGCCTGGAAATCACCATAGACAGTACCAATCAAAAGTTTGGACACCTACTCTCTTCAACCTTCGAGGAAAATACAAAAAAACGTACTCGTCCAAACAAACCAGAAATGTTTTGTGTATTTAAAACTCATGATCAACAGACAATATTTCTGTAGTAGTTGGGATTTTGTCTATGTTTCATTATGAACTAAATATGTTGGTTCGTTGAGTATATTTTAATAGTATTGGTTAAAAACACCATATTGAGGTTTTCTCAAAATGCAGCCCAGACTTCAGTTCAAATCCTGACAGTAGTTCCTCCCAAACCCAGTATAAACCCTTCCCTGGACAGTAGAGACGGTTACTCAAAAAATCAATCTTGCAGTGCAGTTAAAGGTATATCTGAGTAATTGGCTTTAATTAAAATAAGAGAATATGTAGTTACATAATAACATTTGCTTAGTGCATGAATAATCAAAATCTTAAAATCTAAAAAGAAACTATAATACAAATATAATGTTTATTTGTACAAAGTTAACTACACACAATCATGGCTGTGCAACATTAAACTGAATCCAGGGCTTAAGTCTAATTTCAGTTATCCCTATTTGACCTGAGGGCACCACCTCTTCTTAAACATATAACCCAAATCCCTCTCTCTCTCTCTCTCTCTCTCTCTCTCTCTCTCTCTCTCTCTCTCTCTACTTCTCATTCTTGACCTAGAAAACCAACAGCACCCCTAAGGTCACAATAAAAGTGTGTGTGTGTGTGTGTGTGTGTGTGTGTGTGTGTGTGTGTGTGTGTGTGTGTGTGTGTGTGTATGTGTGTGTGTGTCTGTGTGTCTGTGTGTGTGTAAGTGTATCTTGTGGAGGAGTGAGCAAATCTGCCACTTAAGTATCTGATGAAGCTTGTTTGTCGCTGATGGCGTCTGGCTCTCCGCCAGAGCAACAGATCAGTTGTAGATGCCTGAAGAAGCGAAGGAGAAAAAGAGAGAGTGAGAGTGAGCGAGGGAGCAGAGGAGGAGGAGTGCACATCGCCTCTGTCCTGGCAGGTCTCCGGCTCCAGTTCCACTGATAGGAGTTTAATCAGGCCTAATCTGCTTATCGGCCTCCCGCGGCTCTGATCAAGCCTCAATCGCTTAACGGAAGGCAGGCGCCCCGTACCACGCTGCCACTCGAAAGCATAAGGTAGGCAGTAGGGTGGGAGGAACCAGGCACTTTAATCTGATTCATTAAAATAAACAATGGGGGTGGGAAAGGAGAAGCTTCATAAAGTCTTTTGCTCTAGATGCCTCACCTCATGCTCCTTCTACAGTGGATTTTTGCATTTTTGTTATGTTACAGCCTTATTTCAAAATTGATTCAATTCATTTTTCCCTCAAAATTGTACAGACAGAACCCCAAGAAGACAAAGCGAGAAAAGTATAATATACATACGTTTTTATAGCCGTAACATTCAAATTGGAGCTCAGGTGCATCTATTCTCACTGATCATCCTTCAGATGTTTCTACAGCTTGATTGGACACCTGTGGTAAATGAAGTTGATTGGACATGATTAAGATACAGGCACACACCTGTCTACGTGAGGTCTCATAGTAGACAGTGCATTTCAGAGTACAAACCAAGATGAGAAGTCTAAGGAATTGTCTGTAGACCTCTGAGAGAGGGTTGTATAATAATATAATTGTAAATAGATCTGGGGAAGGGTACAGAAAAACCTCCCATTGAGCACAGTGGCCTCCATATTCCATAAATGGAAGAAGGTTGGAACCATCAGGACTCTTCACAGAGCTGGCCACCTGGCCAAACTGAGTGATCATGGTAGGAGGGCCATAGTCAGGGAGGTGACCAAGACCCGATATCTAAAAGACCCGAGATATCTAAATCTGGCTGTGCAACGATGCTCCCCATCCAATCTAAGGGAGCTTGAGAGTTTCTGCAAAGAAGAATGTGAGTAACTTGTCATGTACCCATGAGCATCAATTACAGCTTGACCAAAATGTCTTGTGCTGTTCACAAGTCATGGAGATTAAATTAAGCCATATTGTTCATGCATAGGAACAAAGACTGGGTTAATGATGTTAGTCGAGTACTATGGGCTTGTCACTCTACCGTTGTGTAGTGCAGAGCAGTTCTGTCTTGACTAGACACCCCTTCCCACACTGTAACACCACTACCACCAAAGGCTTTAAAGGCTTACATAGCACTTTCTTGGATGTCGCCAACATTGTTGGTAGGATCTGCACTGACTCTGGACAAGAATACTGCAGTTCTAGCCCCTTTCCTGGAGAGATTTGTGTATGGTGGCTCTTTCCTTGACAGTCCTGACATGCTGTGGTTATTTCCCACCACATTACCATTCACCTTTCCATTGGTGTACTTTGAGAACAGCCAGCAATGACCTTCTGTGGCTTTCCCTTTTTGTTGAGGATGCCGATGATCATCTTCTGGACAACTATCAGGTCAGCAGTCTTCTTCATTATTGTGGTTGAATGTGCTAATCTAGACATGGCATTTCTACTGTTTGAGTAGCAATATTACATTTAAATGTAATAATTTGAGATACTGGATTTCTGTTTTTCATGTGCCATAAGCCATACAGAACATATAAAGAATAAGGCTTCAAATGTTTTATTTTACTGTGTGTGTATGATTATATCAATTTGTCTTTATGATTTAAATGATGAAAAAATGCACTTATTCAAGATATTCCAATTCCCTAGTTTCACCATTAACTAGTATTAGTTCAGACCTTGGTCTGGACTTTCAGGGACTGGCTGTTTACTTTGAAGCCAAGAACTCTGGAGGAACCCATATTTAGTGTGACATCCTCGAAGGATCAGAAATCAGGTATTTTCAGTATTATGAAAGCTAGGCCTTCATTAAATACATTTTCCAATTGACTTTGGATGGGAGGACACCTGGGTCATGACTCAACCTGTTGTTTATGAAACCATCGGTCTTCGAAAATGCATTCCATGGTCCAAGAATTTATGTAATTCACTAAATTACAAATACTGTGAGCTCAGCTGGAACAAACAGACCTGCGGTGACTAATACTATGAAAGCGTTTAAGTCTGTGTTTACTTGCCATCAGCTGAAGAGATTAATCTGTTTAGATTCTTTAATGAAGCCTTAATGAACACAGCTTGCCCTACTGCCCCGAGTTCACCCACCCATACACAACCTCTTCACCTTAACTATCCTAGTACTTTCTTAATGGGACGTTGTAGGGTGAGCATTAGTTCACCTTACTCTTTCTCCTGACTGGCTGTGATTGAAAATCTAAATGAACCTCTAAATAAAATCTAAATAACATTAAATCTGGTTATGGGGAATTGGCAGAACGTCTCGCCTCTACATAAACCGCCCTATTTTGTATGTCCATTGCTGATGTGCAAATCTGTAGTGTTTATCAGAAACAAATTTGTGTTTGTCATCGTCTAGCTTTTAGTCTGTGGTGTTCTGAAGAGGATATACACTCATCTGTTTCTCTGCATACTTTGTTAGCCCCCTTATTTAACCACCCATCTCTTCAATCATCAGGACCTCACAGGACCACCCCAGAGCAGATATTATGTGGGTGGTGGGTCATTCTCAGCACTGCAGTGACACTGACAGGGTGGTGGTGTGTTAGTGTGTGTTGAGCTGGTACAGGTGAATCAGACACAGCAGTGCTGCTGGAGTGTTTAAACACTGTGTCCACCCACTATCCTCAATTCGACACTCCTACATAGTTCACCTTGTAGATGTAAAGTCAGAAACAGAAGCTCATCTGTTTCTGCATCGTTTGTGTTAGTCGTCCTCTAGTCCTTCATCAGTGCTGACAGGATGCTGCCCACAGTCCACAGTGACATGGGTTTAAACACTCCAGCGGCACTGCTGTGTCTGATCTGCTTGTACCAGCGCAACACATACTAACACAGCACCACCTCCAGTGCTGAGAATGACCCACCACCCACATAATGTCTGTGGTGGTCCTTTAGGATTCTGACCATTGAAGATCAGAGTGAAAGAAAACTGGAGCTGAATCAGTGGGTAGGTCATAATGTTGTTGATCAGTTGATTTGTTCAGCTTTTGTGTCTGTGTGAGAGCTGTGGTTTACCTGGTGTTTTTCACTTCAGGTTCAGTCTGGCACTTGGCTGATTATTCTGTAAGAAAGTTACTATGACATGATAGAAATGTGCTGATGTCCATCTCCAAACTGTCCTACAAGACATGGTGACAGTCTGTGGATTCAAAACTGAAAACTGATGCCTTTGTGGAGATGATAAGAATAATGTGACATCTGACTGTAGTAGATGTGTAAGAGGGGCCCAATTGGACATCATTGGTTCACTGAACTTAATCCATGATGTGTTTAATAATAGTTAGCAAATAGCTAACTGACCACGCCCAAATTCCTTCTCGCCACTATTACACTCCCTGTAAAACCAGCCTCCTTTTTAATATCCAGCATCCTTAACCAGCCGCTTACAGATATTTCTCTGTATTCTGTCTGATACAAAGTTCACTTCTCTTTAGATAGAGCAGTGTTTCTCAACCCTGGTCCCGGAGGCACCCCTTCCATGCATGTATTAGACGATTCCCTCCTTTAACACACGCCCTGCAACTCTGGAAATGCTTGTTAATGAGTTGATTCGTTGAATCAGGTGTGTTTCGAGCAAGGAGAGATCACAGTGCAGGTTCTAACATTAAAACTCTACCTCTGTTTTTCAACCCTAGTCCTGGAGGCACTACATTTTAGAACAGTCCTTGCTCCCAAACACACTTAATTATTACATTAAGAAGCTCTTCTAATGCAGGAATGCCTCCGGGAATGGGGTTTAACCCTGAAGATATTTTAATTTTTAGGCCCCACATAACCCCCCATCCCCCACTGTGATCCAAAACAGAAAGTGACCGCTGAATGAATGGGTGAACCATGGTGGACAAATGGAAATGCCGGGGACCACCCCTCACCACCTCCCCGGGATGTACGTGACAACCCTTTCCCATCACCCAAGGTTAGGTTAGGGTTAAGGTTAGGGTTAGGATTTAGGTTAGGCTTTAGTATGGCTATGATTATGGTTACAACAATACAGGAATCAATGGCAGTCATCACTAATGAAGTAAAACAAACATTTGTGTGTGCGTGCACAAGCATACCAATAATCCCCGTTCTTATAGTCAAAATGTTAATTGGTTCTGTGCTGTGGTGTGGGTTCCCCTAAGTGGCTGTAGTCCACACTTAGGGTGTGTGACCTTCGTCTGAGTGTTTGAGGGAAAGGTCTCCCAGGGTTAGACCTAGGGAGCACACCCTGTCTGTGTACTGACCTGACCCTCTTTACCCCCACCCTGACCACTGATAAACACATGCCTCTTTTTAAAGAGTCAAAGAGAGGAAACTTGTTTGGCTGACTAGTGCTTGTGGATCTTTCCTGAATCCGTATTAATAATGACCTGTATTCACACGCCTTCCTCAACAGGAATCTGTCTGACCGAAGGCCAAGCTGTGAATGCAGCTATGAGTAAGACATGGGACAGTTCGTAGTTAGTTGATTGGTAATCACATTGTTTAATTATTTTGATACTAACTTGGATGAATTACATTGTTTTAAAACAATGTCACAATTCAAAAATAGCTAATAACTACTAAAAAATAAATTTAGAGAAATTACTGTTAATTTACTTTATCATTTAAATGCAGTTGCATAAATAGTAAATATTTACCTGGTTACAGAATTTATTACATTTACATATTAAATATCTTCTATACTTTTATATTTTTTCTTTATTTTTACTTTTAAAACAAAAGTTTGATATTGTTCAGAAATGTAGAATCGGATCTTTCTACAAAATAATATGAGCAATATAATGGAAAAAAAAACATTTTTGGTTCTATAAAGGACCATTTTTGTGGTGGAGATGCTGAATGAGAGTTTTAAATGCTTAAAAAATAATGGAAAGTTCATTTCCTCTTGATATGTCTACTATAAAAATGGTTCCTAATGGAAACAAAAGTGGTTCTCCTATGAAATCACTCAAAGAACCATTTGAAGCACCTTTATTTTTAAGAATGCACACAGCAATGTACCTCTGTCTGAACAGAATTTATGTCAATGGAACTCAACATTCCTCATAATTGTGTACGGAGGCGAAGTTGGTGAGGTGATGCATTTAGTTTAGGAGAGTGAACTGTTCAGACAAATACAGTACTGGCACCTAATCACTTTATTTAAACTCTTGTCTCTGTATCATTGTGTAACTAGTGTAACAGAAATTCCTGTGTTTTAAGGATGTTGTTGGAAAACTGATCCAAGGACTAATTTGATGAAGTAGTAGAATTGATTCAGATTGCATCACGTTCAAGCTCAACATTCCCCCAATGGATGGGACTGTACCTGTGAAAGGCTTTAACCCATGATGAGAAAAGGTGAGCACAGAGCCTGTTTGGTTCTGCTGTTTGAGTTATATTTTGTTGTTGTTGTTGTTGTTGTTGTTGTTGTTGTTGTTGTTGTTGTTGTTGTTGTTGTTGTTGTTGTTTGCACTGGTTAGCTGCCACTGTTTCAAATTTTCCTATTACTAAATCAGTGACCAAAGCAATCGCACTTTTGAAAAAAGAAATTTGCACAATCTGATTGTATTATGTTTATGTAATCCTTTATGAAATTTTGGGTGTGTTGCAAAGTTTAAAAATGTAGTAATCTACTGATGCCAATGGAAACAAATGCTGGGATTGAGCTTGGCCTTGAGAAATGGTAACCAAGCAGGATGGGGTTAGTATTATCATTACACTTTTAATGTACCACTGTTGGACCAATCAGATTGTGCACATTTCTTTTTTTGTGAAAAGTGCGATTGCTTTGGTCACTGATTTTTTAATAGGAAAATTTGAAACAGTCCCATTTTATGCAGTGTGGGGAGGGGAGGGGGTAATGTTGTTCTGCCAACAACAGATGAAGTGGTAACAGTGTGGACATCAAGGCAGTCAAGAACAAAGGAATTGTACACCTGGAGTTGTTTATCTGAATACTATTTTTCTGTTTTGAGCTCAGTATTGCTGTTTCTCTGGTGGTTAGATGGCCTTTGGAAGGACAGAGAAAGTTCAAAGGTTCAGCCTATCCAGGGTTGTGTGTTTGTCTCTCTCTCTCTCTCTCTCTCTCTCTCTCTCTCTCTCTCTCTCTCTCTCTCTCTCTCTGGCCTGATTTGTTTATATCAGAGTTAAAATGCCTTTCTCCTTCAAACCCCAACCCTTCTTCTTTGTTTGGCTGGTCACCTGTGATCCTGCACACAGGGGATTAGGGCTTTGCAGGCCTAGACCCCCCATCGCCCTCTCTAATCCAACCGCAGGTCTCTCTGTTTACCATTCACACCAGCTCTGATAGATGGCCCTCTTGACCCAAACAAGAAAACCCAACAAGATCAGTCACTGCCTTGTCCCATTAGTGCAGGGTGCGAAGCTAGTTATAGGGTTCCTGTCATTTTACCACACACTCAGTTGACATTACATAGTTTATTGCACAGTTACATAATGAATTGCGTTTATAATCTGTGCTCCTGCTTGGATGTAAAAGTGAATAAAAAAACAGCTGCAGTCACTTGCATACAGCCCAGATGATGTCCTCATGCAACAGTTATCTATCGCGCCAACTGCCAAACACTTCCAACCAAGGCCTGAAACAAACCACAGGGGCAATGTCTGAACTGAAGTGTGAACGCAATTGGCATTCCTCTGCCCACCCCTCCTTCCCCACATCCCTCCCTTGCTTCAAGCCCAACAACAGTCTCCCCCCGAGGAGCTTGCATGCTCAGTGTCACCCTCAGCCCCAGACAAGCACCTTCTGCTGCTCTTATCAGCTCTCAGCAAGCTGCAAGGGCAGCCACGGGACTCCTTTTTAACATAACGCCGCCTCGCATCATCACAGGCCCAGCCGCAGGAGGTCCGCCAGATTGTGTACCTCTTACAAACTCTGCTCTCATCTGGCAGGCCTGGCCAAGGTCACTTGTCCCCGAGTCCCAGAGCCCCACGTCAGGTCTTTGTTCCCGCTCTGACCCAACAGGTAAACAAGGCAAACAAGCAGAGAGGACGGGGCCCAAAAATGCGACTAACCAGCTCTGGCTTCCAACATACACTATATATGAAAGAGTGAGCTAGGAGTGTGATAACTGCAAATTGAATGCGTCTGCCCAGAGAGAACAGTGCGTACTCTGGGGAGACTTTTTTTGTTTTCGTTTTTTGCAGGGAGAGGAATACGAGCTAGATGTGTCCGCCCTTTTATCGCACCACACAATGCATAATAAAGGAGAATGTTCCGATAAGGAGAATATCTAATGGAGGACCAGCAGGCTTTGCTTTTTCCCAACGAGCTGTTTTCCCGACAAAAGTTAGGATCTTTCTGGAAAGGAGACCACTGGGACTATGGTAACTTCCCAGAGAAAGAAGCTGCTCCATGCTACCAAGCAGGAAGCAAACTGAATCCCCAGCAGGCAAGTCAAAACAAGTGTGCATATGCATAGTCCAAAATCTATTCTCCTGTGATTAGCAGTTATCACTTATCATAGCTTTGTCTACCATGTGGAAATAAATGCATCCAACTAAACCCAGTGTTTTTTCCAGTTCTAGTTTTAGAATTTTAATACTACTCTTTGTTTAGTTTTTCTCTTCCCTGTATTCTAAGGATACATATATTGGTGTCTCTTATTGGTGTAGCACTGCATAGTTGTCCAAACTGGGAATCGAATCCCAAATTCGAAGTCAGATATTGCAATTGCGACCACTAAGTGTTTCTAAAGAAATGGACAAATGCGGCAGATGGAGGACATGGCTGCAGTGTCAAAAGAATAAAGAAACCAGGAATACCAGTAAAAGAATTGTCAATGTCAGTGGTAATGGTAATGCATTGTTAGGGATAAACCCAGTTGTTAGACACTGGAACACCTTGATAGCACCTCTGATGGGGATGATAAAATGAATCCTCTGGAAATGGACCTTTGACAGCTGTACATCAGTTTATCAGCAATCACATTAAAAAGATTGCACGAGCAGCCAAAAAAAAGGATCAGATTTGGTGAGAAAATCGGATTTGGGCCACTTTACCTGTTTTGTGAACATAACCTAACACTCTGCTTCATACTTTGCAGGCAGTTATGTGCTGTGTTCCACATTTCATATCTCAGAGTAACCAATAGGAGTGATTCACATATCATAAAAAAAACTACAAGACTTACCCAATCTGTGTGAAGAATTGTCAGTGAGTAATTCAGCTCAGAAAACAGCTAATATTCACTCATTTCCAAATGAATTAAAATCCAGTTTAGATGCCAAATGAGCTTCCAGTGCATGTTTACTGCTTTGTCCATGTGTTCATGCTCAACCTGCACACAGACTCTGAAGAAGCTAAAGACACTGATGATGCAGCTATTGGGCTGTAAATGAAAGTGAGAAGAAAGTAGCTGTTTGCTCTCTTTCTTTGCTCACACAGTGTTCAGATAAATTACATTCAGGTTGCTTTTTTATTTTATTTGGACCACCGTCAAATACTTTGAAGATCTTATTATTAAATTGCTTAATTATGAGAAATAACTAATCAATTTTGTTGTATTTTTACTTCCAAAACACTGTGGATGATTAATTACCAGCAGGATTTATTAAAGTTTTTTTTGTTGTTTGTTTTTTTTTTGTTTGTTTTTAGCAAAAAGAAAAAAAAAAAAAGATTGTATGAGTACATTTTTGATCAAAACATGGACAAATTCATACAAATTTTCTTAATTTTTACATCTCAAATAAAGATGATTGGGAATAGCCTGAAAACAACATGTGTTACTGACATGTGTTACTGTCTTTTATAAATATTTTTCTATTGTTATGGTGAGTAAACGTACATCAAAGTCCAAAAACATCCCACAGATTTGGCCTAGAGTTCTAAAGGGTCACTGTGTAGGAATGTGGTGCTCCAGATTGGAATTGCCCACCCCTGCTTTATGGGTTTAATAATTGCCTGATGAGTTGAAAACAAACATATACGAGATCAACTCTACACTAGAGTGACACTCCGGTACATGGACTTGGAAGCACTTTTCAAAACCAAAGCATAAAACTTGCACTTCGGTTAGCCACCGGTAACCTTTGAAACACTTTCATGATGGAAGCATTATTAGCTTGATTGCAGATAACTTCTCCACTCCCTTCCCATGATCCATGAAGCAGTTACCACTGATGGAAAATGGCAATGAATGTTCAGAATGCTTTGCTAGTACTGTTCACTATATTATGAACATCTATATAACCCTGTGCCTGTGATCCTTATTGCTGCTATACCTCTATGACGTGAAGCTTAACCACAGCCCCTCTCTCCAGCATCAGAACTGAGTAAAAGCAACTGACTATCAGCAGATAATCAGCACTAATATGTACATAATAGCTAACAGTGGGCCTGCTATTTGCCTCGATGCATCATTATAGACAGAGCACAGACAGCATGACCTTCCTTTCCCACCACACTGCAGTCACCCAGCCTGTATAGGGGTGACACCAGGAATGCCCCCACCTCAACACACCAACACACCAATGCACACATACTCTCCTCTGCTTCCCTCTCATTTTCTCAGGCTTGGCCTTAAAATGCCCTATTTGGATTTTTCCCTTTTCCAATCTTCTCTTAGCCTCTTGGTGTTCCATTCTGGACGTTGTAGGTTCAGGCGAAGGGTTTGGTGGTATTTTCTGGTCAACGACACAAAGGGAGTCTTATGAAGTCAGCATCCAATCTGAGGGTCATGCCTTGGATATGAAAGAGCTAATGTATTGTTATAGATTAGGAGTGTTGCGGAATGGTTTGGCAGGAATTACAGGCATTGTCAGATGTTGTGGATGGCGCTAGCATGAATAAATCTCTCTCCAGCCGCATGTGTTTTCGTTTTGCTTGATTCCAGAACAACAAACAACATGTAACCATGAAAGGGCATGTCAAACCACAATGCATCGCAAAGACACAGGCTACATTGTACACAGATGATGTAAGGTCACACTAGGCCAAGAAAACAAGAGCAGCCTTCATCCTAAGTAGCAAGTATATTTTCCAATAAGACTGTCATTGCTTTGCATTCATACAGCAGAGCAATGGAATAATGCCATCCTAATCTCTCATTTTCGATCATTTCTTGTCTCTTCCAGTAAACCTGGCATGAGTTACAAGTGCTCTTCCCGTCTATCTAATTCTTACTTAACTGTCAGCTTGTTTCACAATGCAGGCAATATGCCTGGTGTCATGCCATGGCATGAGTGGGTCTCGGGTTCATGTGGTGACAAACCCACACATGCGAGTTCTCCAAAGCGCTGCAAAGCTTCCAGAGAACATGTCCTCTGACAGCACTTGGCCACTCTCAGACTCTCCGTGGTTGAGCCATGTAAACAAAGATGCTTTTTGTCAAGGGCCAACGAGTCAAAGCCACCCGCTTCAAGGACCAGGGGGAGGGGATAAGCTGGGGCTGAGAGGTTAGAGAGATGGTGGAGATGAGCTGGATAATTGTAATTGTGCTTACTTTTGATCTCTGAGGTGTCCAGATCTTCTGATGGGTGAGCATGTTCCTATGCTTTTAAAAGGTTGATAGTGTCCAGCTGTTGTGATGGCTGAGTTGGTGGCTGAGTTTATGAACCCTGAGGTTGGTCAGAAAGTCGTAACAGAATTCAGGGTGCAAAGAAGAATGAGGGAGAAAGAATGGATGTAAACTGTGAACTTCATTTTTACAGCACATTTCTAAGGCAGAACTACAAAGTGCGTCACTGTAAAATTAATAAAAGAAAGAAAGAAAGAAAGAAAGAAAGAAAGAAAGAAAGAAAGAAAGAAAGAAAGAAAGAAAGAAAGAATGAATGAATGAATGAATCATCAAATGATTGAATGAATGAAACCTTGTAGAGACCAGGTTCTTCTGAGTCAGCAGTTTCCTCTACTTTTACATACTGTAGCTGATTTGTAGGTTAGAAAGGAAGAGAAAGAAAGAATGAATGAGCAAATATGGAAATTGATTAATGAAACTTCTGAGATGCCCAACCTTTCTCTTAGGTAATCAGGTCTGTATATTTTTTCAAAAAAGTTGTTAGGATGGGATGATTCATATTATCATGGGTGAGCAAATTTCATTGTTTTTAGGTACTGATATGGAGGGTGGGAATGGATGCTTTCATTTAAGAAGTAGAAGTCCAGCTGAATTGATGACCGTGTAAGTTTTATGTTGGAATTCTGAGGTGGATCTGAAGGCCCTGCAGAGATTCTATGTATAAAACAGTGAGACTGAATGAATGAATGATACCTTGGAGGAGAGGTTTAAAAAGTTGATAGGATGTCAAGAAGAAATAAGAATAAAGAAATAAGGAAATCTGAGAAATGTCTGACTGACTGGGGTTTATGCAGGAATTCAGAACTTGATCTGAAGGTCATGAAGGGTTGCTTGGAATAGAAGGGAAAGGTGAGAATGAATGAAAGAAATGTTAGAGGTGCCAAGCTCTCTTGATGGATGAGCGAGTTCTGTTGCTTTAAAAAGCAGATAGGGAGGTTAGCAAGAGATACCAAGAAAAGGTAAAAAAAGCTCAGAAATTTCCTGCTGTTTTGTTTTTGGAATTCTGAGAGTAATCTGGGGAGATCATGAGGAGATTCTGAATAGGAAAAGAATGAGTAAGAATGAATGAATGAATTAGTTCAGTGGTTCTCAGTGTGGTTCTAAAATGGCAAGAAACTTGCAGGTTCTTTAATTTGAATCTGAGGAGGAACCTTCAATTAAAGGAGAAGAGTTCCTTGAAGCACATTATGAAGTACCTCCACAATTTCTAACGGCAAGTGTTCTTCAAAGTCTTTTACTGTGTGGTCCTGGAATACCCCTGCCCTGCTTGATTTAGAGCTTTCCCAAACTGAACTAACAGATGAGACTTTGCTGAGATGAACATTGCTGACATGGGTGTCTTCCAGCAGGAAAACTCGAAAACAGGCAGGGCAGTTGTATTCCAGGGAATGAATTAGTTTACGAGCAATGGTTACAGAAAAGTGATAGTGACAAAAAAAAAAACCCCTCGGGTGTCCAGTTGTGGGTGTCCTGTGTTCCTTGCAGTACTGCTGAGGTTGAAGGAGGCCATACAGATATGATGAGGATGGATAAAAGAAAAAGGAAGATGAAATAAGGTAAGGAACAAATATTAAGAGAAGCAAACTGTTCCAGGAGAGAATAAGACATCAACTGGATCAGCCTTAAGGAGCGCTTCTCCATAATATTCCACTGCTGGCACAGTGAAGGAACTATGTGTGTGTGTGTGTGTTTGTATGCTGTGCTGCAGTGCAGTAACCCCAGTCAGAGGGAGCCTGACGCTTGCTCTCAGCTTCTAGCTCTTTGAACTCGGCCTGTTCACTCCGCCGCAGAGCCTGAACTGGGTTAATCGCTATTAATATTTAACATGCCACAAAAAAAGTTTGAGCAGTGAACTAAATCAAAGCCGGAGCAGGCATCCCTCAGCCCTCGCGCCCTCTGAAATATGAACAGAGAAAATATTAATTACCTTAGAAGCACGTTGTGCGTTTTAATTTTGTTTTTAATGAGGGAATGATTACTGTGCTGATTGGGCTGCTGGTTTTGTGTACGTTAGATAGTGAATGGTGTAGCTGTTTCCTTTCCGGCACTTTGCATTGTCAGCTCGGTTCTGGTTGTATATTTTTCATGAGGGAACTACACAGCTGTATAATTCCACTTTTATCGGAATCGTGAATAAGAACAGAGTGTAAAATGTTTATTTTTAGATACGGCATGCTTTGCCTCATCAAATGGGAAAAGTGGCATAATGAAACCCCTCCCCCCTCAGGGGGCAGCTGCATTTTCCATATAATCCCATCCTTTCACTGTGAAGGTCATAGTCTTTCCTACCTGGGGTCGGGAAGGGGATGCGATTGCCAGTCGTGTCAGCTCCTGGAATGAATGATTTCATCACGGAATGGCGGTGAATTGCTTTGCCAGGCAGCCATGTTCTGTGCTCTAGGCGAGAAAGCTCAAACAGCATGGCTAAATACCCAGGCCCAACGTGTTGCTCTTCAAACAGACTCAGGTAGTAGAGCCACTGGATGGAGGCCAGGGCTCTAAACGAAGAGTTATTGTGCTCCGAAGGCTGCACTTCCTGAAGGCCTCTACAGGTGACTCGTAAGCAGGTCCACCTGGGCCCCGGGGTTGACCGCAAGCCACTGAAATTGGACCCCAAAGTCCCCATTCAAAACGCTCTCTTTTCTATGGCTCAGAGACAACTTTATTTCAACCTGTAAATCATGATAGCACGACTTAAGCAGTTTATTTCACTTTATTTCTTTTCCAAGTGCTTTTCTACTCTGATATCAGCCTTCTCAGGACCCATTCCCAGTCCCACCCTCTACCAAAGTAGACCACACCACAGTGAGGTGCACTTAATTGAGGCAAATTAGCTTTGATTACTTAGGGCTCTGATAAAGGGCACTTGTTTGTAGCCACAGGGTTTCTCTGCTAAGACCAGGGGCACGAGAGATAGCAAGAGAAAGGGGAAAAAAAAGGGCTGGAAGCAATTTGCGAAGCTACCAAATTAAAGTTATTCAGCACCAAGGGTAATTTAATTACCATTCTTTAAATGTTTGAATGACTTTGACCTCTCCGGTGCTCCGAGGTCACGCAGGTGTATTTGCTTAAGCTAATTCAGAATCAGTAACATGAAACAAGCTCCTCAAATCAAACAAGCCTTCTCTTCTCCTCATATCTTGTTTCACCCCCCTCCTAGCACCACCACCTCAACCAACTGCTGAAAATGGCTCTCAGTGTTTGGATGGGAAATTCAATTATTATGCCCCCCCCCCACACACCCCCCCATATCATTAGCTGGTGTGTTTTAATGAATAAATCTGTTCTAGTTCCTTATTAGCCCCTAGAGTAAACACTTCAGAGATGAGTTTGACAGGAGATAAAAAATAAAGCAAGGGAATTGGAAAGGGGGGGCTGGAGGCAGGGTGGAGGAAACAGAAAAGTGAAAACAGACATGTGGCGAAGGCTGACGGTTCTTAGCCGGCATTTCGGGGCTCCCAGACTAGGGAGTGAATAGAAACAGGTGTGTGTCGCTGATTGTGTGGTGGGTCTGTATGATGCCTATGTGGCATGTCTACTGGCTGGGTGATTTGGGTCAATGGAGCACATCTGGTACTAGTCACAACAGAGTGCACGCGTTCGCGGGCCATGATCCGCTCGGGCTAACATCTGGGTTAGCTCTGTGACTCTGAGGGGGGTTGGATTGAGGTAGATGATGATGGGGGGGGGGGTGGCGAGATATTCCAGGTGCACTAGGGGATGGTGGGTGGTGGGGATGGTGGGTGGTGTGGAGGGAGGGGGATGAAGAAGGGGCTTTTTTGATGGACGCATCACATCTGCACCCAAGGGTTTCCCTTCGTGCCGGTTGAGTGACTTCTCTGTCATGCCCACCCTTCAAGGCAGCTGGAGGGTCTGGAGACACCTCACTCTTTATTACTAGCTTCACATTTTTGTCTTTGTGATTTGGTTTATGTTGCATTTGTTAACTCAAAATGGCCATGACGACTATTTCATTAAGCCAGGGTTAGACTTTGCAACTTTGAGCCAATTTTAGCCCCGATTGTCAGTTCAGCTGAGTCTGTGCTGGTTGGCTCTACTCTGATTTTTCTTCACATGTAGTTGACAGTTGGAGCGAGAGTTGAGTAGTGTGTGAGGAGCACAGACTCTGATTTTTGGCCTCCTTGTCGCCTTTAAAACCAGTCAGAGCATATCAAACATTCAATATTTTAGCCCCATTTTTAAAAAATCTGGACATAATCTAGGCCTCGTCTCTGTGTTTACTTTTCAGGCCCTGAAAAGTAAACATTACATTTACCAGATGCTCTTATCCAGAGCAACTTACAAGGATATTCATATTACAAGGTCAGAGTAGTGTTAGGAGTCTTGCCCAAGGACTCGTACTGGTGTAGCAAAGTTGCCCAGACTGGAAATCAAACCCCAGTCTCCCACACGGTGTGGTGGTTCACTGGTGGTGTTATCTGTTGCACCACAGCAACCACTAAACCCAGGATGTTGATTAATAAAAAGACATGTTCACATTTTTATGTTCCACCATAAATGATATAGAAGCATAATTCTGGCACTAGTATATGTGCGATGTAGCAGCACCGTTTAAAGTGGAACTGAAGTTCGTTCACAGACTCACACAACTCCAGTATAAATTCTGCTTATTTCCCACCAACGACCTCAAACACTTTTTCCGCATTTTTAACATAACAAGCAGCTGCACAAACAATGACCGCAGCAAACTGCTGTGCTTCCTTGTTTAATCTGAGTCCTCTAGGTAATGCACGGTATATATTGGGCCGTGTTTGTTTTGGTTCAGGAGTAGGTTGAAGTCATGTAGTGTGTGAACCTTAGTCATTTAGAGTGAGATGGATATTTTTTCCATTTGGCATAAAAATCAGCAACATTGAGTCAGGATGAATGAGATACCCAGGCTTTTTATAAACTTCTATGACTTTAAATGCCTATTTTAGAGCGTTCCCTGTTCCCACCACACCTGATTCAACTAATCAGCTCATTAGTAAGCCCTTCAGGGCCGCAGGGGTTGTGTTAAAGCTTAAACGTACAGGGCAGTGCCTCCAAACCCAGGGTTGGGAAACACTGATGTAGGCTAAACTGAACACTGGAGGCTAAACTGAATAGACCACACTATATTTCACCATGAAGTTGACTACTTACGTAGCAAGGAGCGATTGCATACATAGCCTTAAATTACAAACTGAAAGGATTCTATGAGTTGTAACAACAGTAGAACATTTTTGAGTACTATGTAGAACCATTTATATACAATCAGTAAACAAGAAGATTTTATCAGGCAGTGACTATTTATACATTCAGTTTTGTGAGCTGCTATAGTTCAATATAGAACCACTGTTTTCACTTAAAGAACCCGCACTGTACTAAACAAATGTGTGTATTGTCCATTGACCCGTCTGTGTCAGCCTGGCTTTCTGACCCATGTGACCCTGCTTCAGCTAATCTGTCCTGTCAGAGTGGTGTGACCGTGGCTGTATGTGCGTGCTCCATAATCCTCTAGTTTAATTACATGATGAGACTGACCACACACACAAGTGATGCTGCAACAAAGCCCCCCTCTCTCTCCTTCTCTCTCTCTCTCCTTCTCTCTCTCTCTCTCTCTCTCTCTCTCTCTCCTTCTCTCTCTCTCTCCTTCTCTCTCTCTCTCTCTCTCTCTCTCTCTCTCCTTCTCTCTCTCTCTCCTTCTCTCTCTCTCTCTCTCTCTCTCTCTCTCTCCTTCTCTCTCTCTCTCCTTCTCTCTCTCTCTCTCTCTCTCTCTCTCTCTCCTTCTCTCTCTCTCTCCTTCTCTCTCTCTCTCTCTCTCTCTCTCTCTCTCCTTCTCTCTCTCTCTCCTTCTCTCTCTCTCTCTCTCTCTCTCTCTCTCTCCTTCTCTCTCTCTCTCCTTCTCTCTCTCTCTCTCTCTCTCTCTCTCTCTCCTTCTCTCTCTCTCTCCTTCTCTCTCTCTCTCTCTCTCTCTCTCTCTCTCCTTCTCTCTCTCTCTCCTTCTCTCTCTCTCTCTCTCTCTCTCTCTCTCTCCTTCTCTCTCTCTCTCCTTCTCTCTCTCTCTCTCTCTCTCTCTCTCTCTCCTCTCTCTCTCTCTCTGTCTCCCTCGATCTTGTTAGGCAATGAAAGCTGTTAGCCTTTTGATGATTTAAAAAGGAGTTTGTGCTCAGTGGACTAAGGTGCTGGCACTATGTCCCTAAGATCACAAGTTTGAAACCCAGGTCATATTGCCATTTGCCATCAGCTGCCAGAGATGAGAGAGCACAATTGGCAATGCTCTAATGCCATGCCTGCTCATGAACACAGTCGCTCTGTTGGCTGATGTCGAGCTGGGGTTCCAACTCTTTCTTCCAATCAAGAGTAAAAGAACCTATTTTCAATACTTTGTTCCTACATAGAATCTTAAAAGTTTGCTTTACCTTTGAGAAATGTTTAATGGTCCTTTGCTTCTCGAACACATAAGAAAGCACAAATAGTGTGGCACTGGTGAGTGTGTAAGAACACAAATGCTCACAGGTCTCCACCATGTTCTCACTAACTGCACGCTGGGCAATGCCTTGCTGATGAGGGAACAGAACGGAACCAGTTCAACAACCAGATTTCTTACAGTAGAAAAGACCTACAAAATCTGATGACACTTGATGTTCCTTCTTTATGGAGAGCTGCTTCCTTGACTCTCAGTGAGAAGATGTTAGTAGAGGTCAAATGAACACAGTTACAAAACAATTAATTCACACTCGTCTCTCTCCTCGCCTCCTCTGTTCGGCTCACTCTGCAGGCATTGTAGCCTGAACTGAGCATGAGTATAATTCTTCTCTTACAAAGGAAACCAAGCAAATTACCAAACACATTATGGTGACAATTAGATAGCTCTTCAGAGACTACTCTCTCTCTCTCCCTCTCTCTCTCTCTCTCCCTCTCTCTCTCCCCTCTCTCTCTCTCTCTCTCATATTACCAAATCTTTGATCATGGTTGTAAAACAGTGCAAACGAGCACTTTGACTCCTCTGAACGCAGCGTTCAGAATACCATCACACCAAAACAAACAACACCGTCCCCAATTAAAAATGCATAGTGAGTGGTGTAGGAGGATGGCATGTGAAAAGCCTACACTAACGACTCCACTCAAACAAACAATTAATGAAGCTCCTGTGAGGCCTGCAGCCCTCAATGGCACTGGATATGGAGCAGAATTAGGAAGTTCTGGAATGAGAGTTTTTAATTTAATGTTAAAAAAAAGGATTGAAAAGTTTAGAGGTGGAATATGTTTTGGGGAAGGAGGGCTTGTACATCTTGTATCTTGTATGATTCAAGCACACAGGGCTTGAAAATGAGGTCAGGCATTAAACAAGGGAGAGAAGTGTGTTTGGCACTGGGTTAAATACCTTCTTGCCCCCAGTGTGTGTAACAACATCACTGAGGATGTTCAAAATCATGCTTATTTCATCCTTATTTCTCTCATAAATCAATAAATACATTTCTCTAGTTCTTGTTTGTAGGTTGTTTAATCATTTATTTGCTTCCTGAAGGCCATATTTAACCTTGGTTTTATTATTATTATTATTATTATTATTATTATTATTATTATTATTATTATTATTATTATTATTATTATTATTATTATTCTCTGGTGTAAAACACACACATCAGCCATAATATTAAAACCACCTACCAAACATTTGTGGGTTCTCCATATGACACCAAAAAAGCTGATAACTACAATAAACTTTTTTAGTTTGACTGTTAACTACAGTAGAGATATTCTAGCTTGACTATTAACTATAATAACATTATGCTAGTTTGACTGTTAACTACAGTATAGCTAGTTTGATTGTTCCTGTAAAAATAAGATGAATAAGATGTTGAATGACAACACAAATTTGCCACCATGTTACCATTAGCTTGATTACAGTGTATATAGTCTAAGAATTTCAAAAATCTCATTAGGTTTAATGGAATTTCTCCCAGTGCTCCATGAAGTTTGACTAATCTCAAGAAGGTACTACAAGAAGGCCCATTTGTTAACACTTGTTTTTACAGTGTTCATTCAAAATGCTAGTCCCATTTGCTCTATTATCATTGTCCAATTGTTAAACCACGTCATCTTTAAGACATTGATACTTGGTGTCAGGGCTTCTATAAGTGTCTACCATACTAATACTTGTCAATGTGACCTTATTTCTAACCCTGACCTAGAACCTGCCCTGCCTCTTGGAACTCCCCTGTGACTTCACTCTGCCAAAACTTTGATAGGGCATCTGTTTCATTTGCACTATTGGATCAACACACACACTGCCTCCCTGATGACTTGAGCTCTTGACCCAAATGTGTTTTCAAATATAACCCTATGGCCTGATAGGAGTATTTTAAGCTCAAGCTGAACCAATAAACTGTTTTTATAACGTTATGTAGCATGTGGCTACAACTTGTGTCTTTCTCTACAACACCAGCTCAAATGTCAGTGAGCAAAGGATATAAAAGGTT
Organism: Acestrorhynchus altus; assembly: GCA_034509495.1. NCBI lineage: Eukaryota > Metazoa > Chordata > Actinopteri > Characiformes > Acestrorhynchidae > Acestrorhynchus > Acestrorhynchus altus. Next base: position 15,028,247 of record CM067522.1, on the reverse strand, counting down.
TGCTGCTACTAGCAGTTGGATAGCTATGGGTTTGTAAGGGATTGTTGTTATTATTAGGTCATATTGTGTGGTAATCAATTGACTTTTAAGAGTCAAATGTGATACTGCAGTGCAGTGAAGTATTGCATGCAAACGCTGACATTATTTGACACCACATGTACATTATTTGTCTACCTCTGGCAGCAGTACCAGGACGGGCAATTTGGATGGGCACATCTTGAGTGGGCCAGATTTCCTCACACGTGCATAGGAATATAGGCTGTTGAAATATGGCTGTGTGTACAATCATAAGTCAGGGATTTGGTAAGTGTCATTCACACTGGTAATGGGAAAAAACCTGAAGGAGCTACTGGTAAACTCAAAAACATACCCGTACAGTCAATAAAACAGGATGTTCAATAAACCTGTTAAATTGTATCATGATTCTAGTTTCTGAGAGAATTGATTGGGTGATATGTACTGCAAATCACATAAAAGGGGATTTGAGCAAATTTTGAACTCATCATTCCATTTAAAAATGGTTATATTCCACTAACAATAGCAAAGGAAGCAACGTGTTTCCAGGTTTAAAGAAGCACTAGAATGGAAAACTGTGTTTATCATGGCATATTTAAATAAGGAGAGATTGGCACATGGAAGTGACAAACAGTGAACCTCACACAATGTTCTATCTTCACTATAACCAGAATAGACAAATTCCAAATCCCCAAATGTTACATGCCCACCAGGTACAGTCTTGTTAGTTCTAGTAGTTGTGATATGATTAGATAAAAATAAAAAGCAATGTAAAAAATAAAACTCTGATTTCTAAATTTGCAGATTTACAGAGGGTGAAGTTTAAATGGAAGTTTAAATGGAAGTCAATATAACAAGTCATTTTGGAACATTTCTATTGGTACATATATTATTCATTTCTTCCACAATATAAGGAGCAACTGCCATGTACAAATAATGTCATAACGCAATAAGTCATATGTTTTAGAACAGAAAAAAAATACACAAATCAGTTATGAAACCATCTATACCAAATATTGTGATAAAAATCAGATCAGTTTCATACATTACAAACAACATGAAAAGTGTCTAGTGAAATAGTGGATTTTTTTGTAAGGTAGCTGACATTTAATTATTGTCTTTTGTGTGTCATGAAAATACAAACTGAAAAGAGATGCTTTGGCCATGTTGCCAAGTAAGGTCATGTGTTGGACGTGGTTAATAAGTATATTTTAATGTTCTAACAAAACATTTAAACAAGGTATTTAAGTCCCTCCCACATTCACACATAGCTATGTCCCTACAACTTAGACCTATTTAAAACCGCCTATGTCACAACAACACAATGGTAGATGCCTATGTGTCCCGTGTCTTTTTCAAAAACCAAAAGTCCAAAAGTGGTCACCCTACAACCCAAAATGCATGTGATGACACCATAATGCTTGATTTATTTAGTTTTAGTGTGTGTGTATGTGTGTATGTGTGTGTGTGTGTGTGTGTGTGTGTGTGTGTGTGTGTGTGTGTGTGTGTGTGTGTGTTACGCTTACACGCTGATCTTTAAGTAACATCAACAAGAGAAAACTGATCAATCTCTCAATTCTCTTTTCCTACATGGGAGATTATCACCTTTCAAGCATCAGTATTGAGTATTGGGTAGCTTGTAAATCAGTGCCAGTGTTTGATTACCTCGCTCTATCTCCGAGCCGAGACATCTATCTACTGCTGTTTTTTGTATGTGTGTGTGTTTGTGTGTGCATGACCCTTCAGTATTGTTCCTGACCTCAGCAGCCAGCTCAGCACAGCCAGAGTTAACAGTAAGAATGCACTTCTAGAGAGTAAACTCCTCTTAGCTAATCCTAAACTCTGGACACATTCATAGCCCCACATCCCTGTATTAAGAGTTGGCAAAAAGAAGGTCACTGGATTAATCTGAGCTGTGCTATTATCACTGGCCGCCAGGGTCCATTGGGCGAGACCCGCGAGTGAACTTTTGAACCTTTCCCACAATAACAGTAATACTACTTTACTTTAATGCTGTTCAATGTTACCTTTAAGCTCCCAGTAAGCAGGATTTAAAAAATAATGCCCTTACACAGACTGTTTATACAAGATACCCCACACCCATGCTTCCCCATACCAGCACCCCCTTTAATCCAACACACACACTCACACACATAAACACACTTTTACATACTGAGCCCATCACAGCTAATAGGACTAGTTTGATCCAGTGCCAGCATAAGCATACTCCCACTTTACCCTTGGTCAACTTTAATGGGGTTAAAAATATTTTCCTGTCGCCAGTGTACACATTAATCATGTGTCCAGCAGATTTGGAGAAATGGAGGAGACAGGACCTGAGCACAGAAAAAATAACGTCCAGTTAATTAGGCCTAACTTAGCATTTTTACGGGTCACCTTGCGTTTGCCATCCTGTGTTTCCAGGTCAGGAATTCTGTGTGTGTGTGAAGCGTAGTGTGTTACAGTGGTGTAAGTCGAAGGAAAAGAGAGGTGAGAGTGAGTTTGAGTTCCAGCAGGCCCCAGGGCATGAAGAGGTGAGAGAGCAAAACTCATAAAGTGTGAACTCTCCAGCAGGCTGACACAACATGTGGTTGCCCTGCTAAACCCCACTCTGATTGAGCCTTCATCGGTAATATGTGTGTGGGGGCATCCTGAAGGATTTAGTATTTAAAATGAACATACATATAAATTCTTCTTGTATCATTTGTAATCATTTATAATAAAACCTTGTATTTGTGACGTGGTAATAATAGGAAATAACAGTGGGCTTTGTCTATTGGCCAGTTTTCACCCCAATTACCCAACCCTGTGTGTATGATGCTCTCAACTCCAGGAGGGTGAAGACAAGCATGTGCTTCCTCTCATACATGTGAAGACAGCCACCACCTCTTTTCTGCTGTCATCACCAGCATCACTGCTGGGCAGCCAATGACCTTGGAAGAAAGCGCCGTGTCAATATACAACGGTTAATGGACACATGTGCTGACCAGCATTGCACTGCGTCTGATGTGGGGAGACAGCACCATCCCACCCAGAGAGGGCATGGCCAAAGGCCTCATGGCCTTAGACCCCAGCTGCTGATGGTAAGCAGCATGACCCAGCAAACCTCAGATCATAGTGCGAGCACATTAGACCACTGAGCCACTCAGAGCCTCTTGGAGATTGAATATGGTTAAAACTGGAGGTTATATAAAATGACCATACCTTTTTTTTCATTCTGTTTTGCCTTTTTTGGGGATCTCAAAAATGCATCCAAACATCCTGTGATTTGTCACAAGTGCATAAAATATGCATACATATTCAAATCAATAATGTAATCATTCATTAACACAGTTATGGCCTGAGTTTTGAACCAAATGACATTTTATTTATGCATTTTTTTGAAAATAAAAATGATTTAATTATATTATAGGATACTCCACATGCATTATCAATAGCTATTAGACAGTACTCATTACTCCACTAATAGTTTATGGAAGATAATATTATATTATTGGTTATTACAGGTATATTGCTTAATTCTACAAACATCTACTACTCTATTACATACATTTCTGCAAAGACATTCTGAAAAGATTTCTAACAGCAAGGTTAAAAGATGATTTGTTGAAAATTCAACTCAAACTCAACTGGGTGGCATATCCTCTATTTATTTATTTGTTTGTTTGTTTGTTTATTTATTTATATCGCTTAATTTGCATCATAACTGCATCAAACATATTTTTTTTCTGTTAATCCTTTGTGCCTTTCATTTACCATGTTTGTTCCACTTAATATTGGATTTGGGTGGATTATTATGGTTTGAACAGCTATTAAACATTGCCTATATTTTCCTCGAAACTGATTATGGTCCCGTATTTAATGTTAACGTTGTTCTCCATGCAGAATTTTCCTTCTTGGTAGATAATGTAGGCAGCAATATCATGGATCTAACAAAATAAAACATGCACTCAACAAGTACTCCAATGTAATTGCTTTGATTTTTATTATGAGTCATTCCAGTGTCTGGCTGTTGCAATGTTTTTTGATAATCCAATATATATTTCTTTAATCTCTGGCCTGCGTGTGTGTGCAAATTAATTGAATATTGACAAGGAAATTCAGAAACCTCCATAAACAGCGTGTCTCTGCTAACCTGATTAGTGTGTGTGTGTGTGTGTGTGTGTGTGTGTGTGTGTGTGTGTGTGTGTGTGTGTGTGTGTGTGTGTGTGTGTGTGTGTTTATGTGAAAGAGTGAAGATGTATCTAGAATTAATTCATATAGTATTGTCGGTTCTTGCAAGGCATGCTTTACTAATTGCTGGTATCAGCAAACATTTCAATCTAAATGTCTAATTTCTCACATTTTCACTTAGTAAAATACAATAGTGCTCTCACATTGCATGCCTTTAGGTGATGCCACATGCTAAGGCGTACAGCCTCCATTCTCACATTTATTTATTGGGTCAAATATGAGGCCTAGTCCAGCCATCAATCACATTGTATTCATATAGATTTAGACTCTTCTGGTGAAGTCTGCATACTGTGAGTTATAAGGGATTTTAATATTAATATTTTTTCAGTGTCAACAAAGGACAACAAATGTACTTATTTACCAGTGGACTGGCCAAAAATCTTTGCAATGTGACTAAGTGAATACGTTAATTTGTTAAAATGTACAGGGAGGTTGTCTGGCCAGTGGCCATCTATATATCTGCCTATACCTGCCTTGAGTAGATATATGTCTCTGAGTAGCTCAGCGGTCTAATGTGCTATGATCTGAGGAGTCCAGGTATGAATCCCAGATTGTGCTGTTTGCCATCGGCAGTAGGGGTCTGAGAGTGCATTTTCCAGAGCGGCCATTCTCTCTACATCATACCCAGTGTAATGCTGGCTGACACAAGTGTCTGTTAGTGGTTGTATCAGAGCCGGGGACTCTCTCGAGCACTTTCTTCTCATTGTATTGGCTGCCCAGTAGTTAATTTTGGTGTGTTGTATCACTTGTATTGGTGGCTGGACCTCACATGTATTAGAGGACATATGTGTTTGACTTTACCCTCCTAGTGTCTGGGGCATATATGTAATATGAGTAGAGTCCTAATGGGGTTGGGTAATTTGCACTTCCAAATTGGCTGGGAAAATGGGACAAAAAATTCGATCCAATGATCACTGAGATGAGGTCAATTTAACCAAAGATTTTTTTCAAGAATGTTCTGAGTGCTCATATAAATGCCTGCTTGTGGTTATTTGCATTGATTGTGATTATTTGTGCTGACCACGATTATTTTCCACAGTGATCCTAATTCAGATCCAACAAACAGACATTGAATCACATTTTTATAGGAGCAGAATTTAAGCATAACATTTTTTTGCATCTACAGCCTGTGGGTGGTCTCTGCATTAGAAATGTTGGGGTTTTCATGTTCTTCAGATTTGATGCCTTTTGTTTGCACATACAGCACATCCTTAAAACACAGCTGAGGTCATTTTAATCTGAGTTTACTGACTGTTTAAGCAGTGGTGTAGCAGGTTTATTTTCTTATTTCATTTCTATTTTTTCTGCTCAATTATTGATTGCTTCAGTTTTATATAATAGACACCACATGTACAAAATAACTTAAAATACACCTATTACCTGCTACTGTAAATAAACATTCAGTATAATTTATTTTTTTTTTGGGATCTGAGGAAAGGCTCTTATTATGCAAGATCTGTTGCATAAAAGAGATGTCTCATTTAATGCCACTTCTGAAGGAATTTCTCCACTTTGTACTTCAAAGATGTACAAGAAGTGATTGCAGGGAATAACTGCTCATACATTGTCCAAATGCAGCAGTGTGGGTCTTAAAAAATAAACATAGTAAATTCATTGTGAAACAAATAAATAAATAGAAAATAATTTAATTCATTAAAAAAAAGGAAAAAGGCTTCTTGCTCATGTGTGGATGTTGTTTGGCTGCAGGCATCTGTGTTGGATATGGATATGGGTACTGGTAGGTTTGCAGCCAGAGGTAGCCAAGGGTCAATTGCTGTGTTTTTAAAGCTCTGTTATTGCTTTCATTCTCTTCTCCATTTGTTTCAGCACCGTGCTTCTAAGTCAGAACCTCTGCTTAGTATTAAATTAGCTTATAGATCTATTTTTCAGGTGATGTTTTTAATCCAAAAGTTATGCAACTGAATTGAAAGAAGCCTTTGGGGCATTTAGGCCAGAGGTCATCGATTTTGATATTTTTCCTGGTGGGATAGCATTGAGCATCCTTGCTCAAACCAACCTGGCTCAACTCATCAGTTAATTATCATTAATCAATATTTGGTGTTGTCTACTAAAGTAAGGAAATGGCCAAACTACACTTCCCCGAATTGATGACCACTAGCCTGGCTTAGACTTTAGTGTTTGTCCTTGTTAGTATGATGTTTAGTTTTATTTTTGCTGTCCTTTATCTCTTTTTTTTCACAAATGTATTCAGTTTGTTTGGACACCAAGTGTCTAATTCATTGGCTTTGTATTCTGGCAAGTGATGGAAGAAGTCCCAGACTGACATCTGTCAACAAGATGGACGGACAGACTCTCGCCTGTGGGCTGTTTTTCATGACTTTTCATTTTTCATCATGTTCTGGAAGGTAGAGGAGACTTGCTGTGTTGTGAAGTTTGGCTGAAATCTAATGCTTGGTATAGGGAAAAAGTGCCCAGAGGCTGGAAATAAGATCAGGTATACTGCAGCTGTCTCCCTTACCTTCTGAGGTCAAAGGTCATGGAACAACAGAGAAAGATTCCTTTGTAATTGCCAGAGCAACCAAAACAAGCTTAAGAAAGCAAGCTATTTGTTTCCACTTATTGCCTATAGAATGGCAATGAGTGAAGCCTTCAAAGCATTGCTGACCTTGTCAAATGAAAATTAAACAGACCTGGCTTTGTGTGCATAAATGTCCTTTTAAAAATCCCAATAGGGTGGGCTGCCCTCCAATATACATGCTTTAGAAAGCCACCTGTTGTTTAAAAGCAATGTTGACAGTGGCAGTGAATCAACCACTTCTTGAAAAACCCAACTTTGCTTAGATGAACCACCAGAAATCATTTTTTCCATCATTTTCACTCTCCCACTTAAGTAAAAGCATGAATAATCCAATCATGTGGATCTGAGAATTTACATGAACTTCCTAAACACTTGTTTACTCACGCATGGAAGCCTATCCTCACCCAGCCTCATCCCAGTCAGAAATCTCATCCACATCCAGAGTCGGTGTGTCGTGCTTTGATGCTGTCTTTAAATTGGTCCAATTGAGTCTTTTGTAAGCTTCAAGAGTTTCAGGGCTAATTCTATACATCCATCCCAGCCTTCTCAAGGCTTCCTCCTCCAGACTGCCCATCTTCATATTTCAGCAGCCGCTGCAGAATCCAAACTCACGCTTTCATTCGTGAATAATTTCCAACATAAATCCCACCATGAGACTCCGACAGAGTTCCACATGTAATTCTAAGCCCCATTATTGGGTGGCTAATGCTTGTGCAGGATGGCGAATCACCACGGAGCCTGCGGCCATATAAGAATTAGAAATAAATATGCATTGGGACGAGATAAATATAGTGAGCGGCAAATCTGCGATGAGACGGTGTGTGGAGCAGCAATTTGCAAGTGACAGGGAAGAATTTGCAACAGCTCCTTTCGGTAATTGATGGATTAAGTTCAGCAGCCACGGATGGAGTTAATGTACACCATAATTTAGCCAAAAAGAATCTCAATCAAATTTTTTTTGGTGTATTTAAAGAAATGTGCTTGCAAATTTGTGTGAGCACCTCTGCTTGCTAGTATTAGGTTGATAGAAAGGAAAACTGAGCAATAATTGAGCTTGAAACAGTCTATCAATATATCCTTCTGCTTAGACTAGAGTAACTTACAGAAAGACAACTGATGATTATTTTTTATTTGTATTTTCATTTTTCATCCCACTACCACTTCTTTGAAGATTAAACAGATGTACAGCTGTATGCTCAAGACCACCTAAAGTATTTCTGAACATTTCTGCAAATCTTACTTTGTTCTTGACACTGTAACAAACTGCTGGACTATTTTTGTTATACCCAGATTTTGGGTTGAGCCTGTTGAGACAGTTTCTGGGTTACTTCCACAGTGCAGGGTAGATGTGTTACTAAACATGGTCCAACCAATGGATTAATTATCATCTCTGACTATCAGCTCTGACTATCAGCACCTGACAATGAGCTAGAATCATTAACAGCAGTCGAGGAAACTGATTAAAGTCAATTAAGCAAGTTTAATTAAGGCAGAATTGCTAAGTGAGCTTAAAACATCTTCCTTAAAATATTGACAGGTTATTACTTACTACGTTATTAAGTTAACAAACTACTAAAACACATTAGTCAATTGTTTAGTACATTGTTATTATATTTATATAACACCTTATCTAACAGCTGAGTTTGTTTGCTAACCTAGCTATCTACCTGTATCTCATTTGAACAGTGTGTCATTACTGGACAGTATTTCTAATTGATTTTAATGTATTTCATTGAAAATAAAAATAGTATTGAACTTAAAAATGGAAGAACATATAAAAGTAGCCAATATAGGCCAATCGGACATATTTCAAAATCAAAAAGGGTGAAGGTGCTAATGGACCCACTGTGCATGCACACAGAGGAATTTGTCCTCCACATTTAACCCATCCACACACAGATGAATTCACACTCTAGGGGGCAGTGAGCACAAATGCCTGGAGCGGTGGGCAACACTATACACACACCCAAGCAGCCTTGCTCAAGGGCACTTGAGATATGCCCTGCCTTTTCAGGGATGCACACCAGCAACCATAGTCACAAGGCTGGTTCCCTAACCACCAGGCCAAGGCTGCCCCTCAGTCCCTCATGGATCCATCATCCAAACATTAGATCAGGGTGCAACTGCTTGCTTTCTGTCTTTATTAGGAAAAACCCATTCCTCTAGCATTGTATTCCTGATCTGTCATCTTCAAGCACTTAATCAAAAATGAACATATTAAACACTCAGATTCCCTTTGTTTTCACCAACCCCCAATCCCACCCCCATTTGTTAATATTCTCCCAAAGTTTCAGAGACAGGATAGACCTTTAAATTGCAAAGAGATTTAAGAAGCATTTTTCACCATCAAGTTGGTCTCTTTTTGTGTGAAAAATGCATGTTTGGAGGTTCAAAGCATTTTGTTTACTTATTAATTGCTTTTATGGTGCCTTGAAAGCAGTGAACCATGAGGTGCAGATGACAGAACCCACTAGGAGGTTGTCTGGAGATGGCTTGTCTCCCCCTTGCTCTTCTGTTGATGTTTAAGCCTGGGGAGAAGCCATGGGGGTATGTAACACTTGACGAATGACTACATTTATGATTTATGGCCCATTTGATGTACTTTAGTGTAACATTGCCAAACAGTATCCTCATCTATCATGAAGATCTTAGTGAACTTAGCATATATTAGGCAAAGTGTTTGCTGACTTAATATGTCTACATGGCTTTGCTGCTGATTCTTTTGTGTGTGTGTGTGTGTGTGTGTGTGTGTGTGTGTGTGTGTGTGTGTGTGTGGGTGTGGGTGTGTGTGTGTGTGTGTGTGTGTTGTGATCAACATGGGGTGAAGATAATGTGTTTAACAGTTTTTAAGTTTAAGCATTTCTATTAAAGTTGAAACATGAACTTCTTCCATGCAGCAGTTGTTTTTGTCTCTTTACATGTATCATTATTTCCCTTACTGTCGTACTTGTCTCCTCTCTCTCTTTCTGTCTTTCTCTCTCTTTCTCAGCTTGATAGTAAAACATTCACCACAATAAGCATCAAGCACAACCTCCTCCAAAATCCTCTGCTTTCTCTGTTCAATCCCACTGCTCCATCCCAATAACATGAGCTTTGCTGCTCCCAGCAGTGACTCAGTTAACGCTCAGCACTAACATCTCCACCCCAACTGAAGGGATCCCTAGAGCCCCTGCTGCACTCACTTGCAGCCAGCCATGAGTCAGTGGCGTGCTGTGGCAGGTGCTTTAGCGACTCGAGCAGGAAGCTAGCTTGAGGCTTTTTCTTTACCCAAAGTTTCATATCTGCCTCATACCCACCATTATCCCCACCACTGCTCACTCCCTGTGGTCCTCAGTTCAAGAGAATCTGTACATATCTGCCAAACTTTATCACACAAAAAAAGTTTTTTATTGCTTTAAGACAGCATTTTTGAGTAGAACTGAGATAGACTGGCCCAAGTTCTTATTATGCATTATTGATATACTGAGGTCAAACTGTGTTTTACATAAAAAAAGAACAAACAAACAAGGCTGGCAGAACCCAACAATTGCTTTTACTGTTTTATTACTGTAAATAATTTTTTTTAGATGTAACTGACTTGAATATGAATATGATAAAATTGACTTTATCATATTTAAGCATAAGGAAATATGGATTTTAATTATATATATATATATATATATATAAATATATATATATATATATATATATATATATATATATATATATATATATATGGTATATATATAGAGAGAGAGAGAGATAGATTTGTATCAAATTAGTAAACTTATAAAACTAAAATAAATTACTTTTTACATTTTTCTTAAACCCCCTTTTTCTTAAATAAATATTTCATTGTGCTTTCTATCATTGAAATCTCTCCAGGCCCTGCTGCAGCACAGCACCCCAAACTATGACAGATCTATCCACACGTTTTACAGTTGCTATGAGGTTATTGTGCTCAAGTGCTGTGTTTGGTTGGTGCCAAATATGTCTTCTGTTACATTTCAACTTCGTATTCATCTGTCCAAAGCACATTGTTCCATAAGTGTTGTTGAAAACAATATCGTGGTATGTTGTCAAAACCCAATCCATAGAGCCCTCCAGCAAGTACAGCTCAGCTTGACCCACCGTTCCTCAAGATGCACACTCGACTGTTTTCTGGAATTACCTTCCCCTGAGGGTCCAAACAGCTGACCACTCGCTGTCTTCAAACACAGACTCTTTCAGGAGCATTTAAACCATTAAAGGCTTATAATTATACTATGTCTTGTATGAGAAAGTGTAATATGTTGAGCATTGGGTGTTGAGGTTCCATTTGTGGCTTGCAGCAAGCTGACATCCAGAGTGAATTAACTAAACAGTTGTGGTCACCTGATGTATGTCTGCCAAATACCATCAATGTGCGTAAATACAACAACGCATCAATCAAAAAGATCAATTAATGATGATCTGATCGAGCACTCATGAATGATCCATGAGATATCAGCTCTCCAGCAGGAGAGTATGAGCACAGACTGACAGATCAGATGAGCTAACAGGAAAAGGTGCCTGTGTTATATCTGTTATTAAAATGACTGAACTTGTCCATCACAATCGCTGGTTGTCGTACGCTGCGGCGAGCTTCTTTATGAAACACTGTGCTGCAACAGATAAGGTACAGATACGGTCAGTTTAAGGCTAATTTAATTTTAAAGATCTAGATAATGAGTGTTCGATGATAGCATGTCTGTGGGATCTTATACTAATGTTTCTTATTTATTAATTACAGATTTCATCAACTATTAAAGCTAAGATCTATAATGATGGAATGTTCTTTGTTAAACAGACCGCTAAAAGTGTTCAAGCCAAAGTTGTTTGAAAGGTCTGATGACAGTGATGCTAATAGTGAAAGTTGCAAACGATGTTCAGTTGCGCCATTCACTGAATAGACGGAAACTAAGGAATGGTGTTAGTGGAGGGTGTCCCAGGCACAGACACAGCTCAACGAGGCATGGTTAATTAGAGCAAGAAAGAGAATCTCTCTCTCTCTCTCCCTCTCTCCCTCTCTCTCTCTCTCTCTCTCTCTCTCTCTCTCTCTCTCTCTCTCTCTTGCTGTGTCTCCCCACCTGCGGGCTGATGGTGATGCTGTCAGCTTGGGGCTTCTAATTGAGTTCTCATTCGCTCTTTTATTTTACTGTCAGCATTATACCCTCACATTGTTATCCTGCTCTCATTCCTCTGCCCCTCCTTCCTCTCTCCTCCTTTTTGTGATTTTAGAAAGTAAGCACTTTCTCCATATTAAGATGTGAAATTCATTTTGACAGTAGGGATGGAAATAGACTGAACCACAATATATCCAGCCTTAACTGCCCCCTCTCTCTCTCTCTCGCGCTCTCTCTCTCTCTCTCTCTCTCTCTCTCTCCCAGCTCAGATTATCTACTGTCAGGGCCCCTCGTTGAAAGTACTGAGATACTGAGCATGGCCTGCGGTCAGTCTCAAGCAGCTGTACGGAGTCTGTGTGAAGGTCTTGAACAAAAAAATGACTGGGCAACAGAGCTGAAACCCCATGACATGATGCTCTGTCTCGGTGCTGAGGTTCTGAATGAAAGCACTGTATGGGTTACTGTTAATTAAGAAAGTGGCAAACCTGCAGTGGAGAGAATTTTACATGGCTTTGTTTTAGGCTACATCCTGTTTGATGTTTTAAGTACTGTTTTATGTGTCTCTAATGTGATTTAACACTCGGACGCTTGTAGCTGCTTCTGAACATGATCTAGTTTCACAAGTGTTAAAGTCGTGCCCTTTTCTGTCTTCATTCTACCTGTACCATCTGTGTGTGTGTGTGTGTGTGTGTGTGTGTGTGTGTGTGTGTGTGTGTGTGTGTGCGCTTGCTCTGATCTCCCTGGACAGTAATGTCTTGATCATCATGTATTGTATGGTAAGCCAGAGGAAAACCTTCAAGGTTCAGACTTAGAAGTTAGATGAAGCCTCTGGACTGGACTCTGTGGTGGTCAGTCCATTGTTCTGAGAACAACAGCAATGTGCCTCCAATATAAGTTGCATGAAAAGAAAGCGAAGCCATCTAAGATTCAGAGATTAACACATCAGCTCTCCTCAGCCTGTCTGGGCCATGTGTGGAGGCTGAGTCACTACATGCAGGTGCTAGCAACCCTACTGTCTCTGCAGCTGCTCAGAAACCCACACACTTCACATGCCCTCTGTTAATGTGATTCAATTGCAGAGCGACAGGTACAGCGTTAAGCTCACACTAACAAGCAAGCAGAGTACTCATGATGCTTTTTCTATCTCTAGCTAAATTTTCATTTGGCCATGAACGTTGGCCTAGTGGACATTTCGCTGATCGCTAGCTTCTGACTGAATGCATTAAGGCAGTGTATCCTGCTTTTGTTGGAGTAACTGTCTCTACTGTCCAGTGTAGGCGTTATAGATTTTGGAACACTGCTGTGTGGATTTGATTGCATTCAGCAAAAAAGCATTAGTGATGTCAGGATAATGGATCATGATCACCATCCCAATAGGGGAAGCTATATCTGAATGCATTCAATAAAAGCGGTATCTACTAACATTTGGAATTCCACTCATCATGTCAGAGTCAGACACACTGATAAAGATGTGAGGCAAGCGCTCAGCTGCAGTTAAACCCGCTCGCTGATAAGGCAGTAATGAGTGGCTTTCTATGGCTGCCATGAGGAAATCAGTAAGGGTCATGGTGCAGGACCTCTGGCATAATGTACTTCTCTGAACTGAGTGGTCACTACCAACCGGATTCAGAGTTTTCAAATCTAATTAGTCAGCTAATAAAAGTAGAGAGGCAATCACTGGCAGCCTATGGCTATTCAATTTTGCGAGGTGTAACACACACACAGGCCAATAATAATACACACACGCACACACATTACACACACACACACACACACAGTAGAAGGTAATAATTGTGTCATAATATGGTCTGCAAGAGGACCCATAACTTTAAATAGCCTGCATGTATGAGTGGGGCCAGGTTAGATTGTGATTATTGGGATGTCAGAACTGATGGGAGCCTGTTTGTTGGAGATATTTGTGTGTGTGTGTGTGTGTGTGTGTGTTTCCAGGCCAGGCTGGAAAAGGAGAGCAGATAATTGCAGCTGACAGTCCAGTCTGCTGCACAGCTAATTTGGAGCTTAGCTCAGGATACAGCGCAAACACTGTAGCATCTCTCTCTCTCTCTCTCTCTCTCTCTCTCTCGGCCCGCTCTTCTCTCGCTCGGCCTCTCTCTCTCTCTCTGTTTGTCTCTGGTAAACCACTGGTAACAAAAACATCCTATTTTCTAAAACCCTTATGAGTCTTGAGTCATTATTCGTATTTTGCTGTATTCAAATTCAAATATTGTGTAAAAGTTAGAGAACCCCATTTGAATTTTGCAGTCAAAGTGGCTTTAGAGCACATATTATTATTATTATTATTAGTAGTAGTAGTAGTAGTAGTAGTAGTAGTAGTAGTAGTAGTAGCAGTAGTAGTAGTAGTAGTTTTATGAATAAACTATGTGAACACCCCAAACTTTGTAGGTCTGGAACTTTGTTGCTGAGTTACTGTAATAACTCACAGTTACCACAGTGGTATATCTAGAGAGGTAGTTGGGTTTGCAAAAACTGTTCGAACAGTTATTACAGTGTTTTACCTTGTTATCTCAGTACCATGCTGGAATGCATTAAGCTCTTAAGAATGACCCGTTATTTTACAAACGTTGGTAAAAACAGAGTAACACAGCTAGGTGTTTATTTTCATACACTTGTGCCAACGAGATTGAATAAACACCTGTATTCAAAGAGTAAACGGTGCTTTGATGTAGTGTGTTCTTGAAGAGATTAGATATAAGATCATTCACATCAACCAGGAAGGAGAAAATCGGGAGCTTTAAAAATATAATGCAACAAAGAAAACTGGACCCTTAACAACCATGCAAGATCTGACTGACCACCATAAACCACCAGAGAAACAGTACTTAAAGCTTTCATGTGTGGAGGAGAGGAGAACACAGTTCCACTCTTGCTTCACTTCCAGTGCAAGTTCTGCTGGTGCGATCCAGAAAGTTCTTGAAGTGGTGGACGAACTAGCAGAACTAGAACTCAGCATAGAAGTGGTTGTCAAGGAAAGGTTGGCTTGAGGCCTCGAGAACTTTCTGTTCAATATGTTATCAAATAATATATGTGCTTTTCAAATGATAATCAAATATCCTGTTTCTGTGTACAAAAGTAAATACACTATGGCAATATTGGAATGAAATCTTCTACCAGGAGAAGTGCCAAGCTTTTCTTAACCAATCACTTGCCTTCACACCTCTGTAACATAGTTTCTGACTTTCTCACAAATGGATTTTAACTTAACAGTTGTTTATTCTTTGTATTTATGTCCTTTTATATGATTTACTTTATACCTGTTAATGGCTGGTATGTGTAGTAATGCATCTACAAAAATATGAAGGACAATTGAAAATGTGATTTTTAAAATGTCATTTTATATTCATTAAATGTAAATAAATATTTAAAGCCTTTTTTATTTGTTTGTATAATACAATCAGAAAAACCAATACCTCAAATTATTACAATTTTAATTAAATAGAATACCAAACAGTATTAACATTTAAAGAGTGTTGAAATACTGCTGATGCATATAAAATATGTGCCCCTTTTACCTTTTTAATTCAATCAGAACACAAATACTCACAGATATTATAAGTTACATTTTTTAACCGCATGACTGTGTATAAATGAAGGATTTCAAACTCCGCCATGCCATGTCTATATGTGTTTGAATGAGCTCTCTTCTCTCCTTTTCACTGTAAGGTTGGGTATGCCCACTGGCTCCTGTGCATTAGTGTACAGATGACATTAGCACCTCCAGCCCCATATTACCCACAACCACTTGACATTTTAATCGACATTTCTCAGTGTTCTGTATTAAAGGTCATTTACATTTTATTTCATTTTCACATGATGCTGATTAATACAGGATGGTGGGCCTCAAAAAGCTGGAAGGACACCAGTAATGAAGCATCTCTGGCCAGAAAAGAGTGTTCAAATAGAAGAAAGGAGATTGTATATAAGGAAAGACAGAGGTGTAGTTTTGTGTGTGTGTGTGTGTGTGTGTGTGTGTGTGTGTGTGTGTGAAGGAGGAGGAGGAGAAGGAGGAGGAACGTAGCTAAGCATCTTTCATTAAGTTATAAAACCTCAGGAATAAGATACTGACTCCTGTGATAAGATCTGGTAATGCTGTAACATGGAATTATGGAAAGAGAAAATTGTCATTTTGTAAATAAGCACCTGTGATCTTGCATGAAAGCCCCTAGTTTATGGGTTCAGCCTGCAAAGAGATGAAGGGAGGTGAAGAAGAGAGAGAGAGAGAGAGAGAGAGAGAGAGAGAGAGAGAGAGAGAGAGAGAGATTTTACACTGGGCAATTTATATACATCAATAATTGAGAAACAATAAACTCATGAATTATTAATACATTTATTTACTAGCTTTTTTATTAAAGTTGACCATTTTGTATCATTCTGTAACTTTAAACTTGCTTATCAGTTTGATACATTTCCAATCACAATTTACTTTTTTTGCCATATATTAAAAATCATCTGGATTTACTGTGTGAAAAATTCCTACACATGCTTTGAAATTCATGAAGCCATATAAAAATCCTTTTTTTAACCTACATCGATAACAAACTCTGGATCACTATGCATTCATTGGTTATATTACTCTAACCATCGGATCCAGCAGTGTTTTGCACAAATAAAAGTTCTAGAAGTTTGACCATCTGCACTGCCCATCACCTGTACTCTTAAAATGTCTATATGACTTTAGTCTCAGGCCTAACTGGGCTGACAGTGAACTGTATGAGTGAATGATGGGTCTCCCTCACTGTCACATCACCTAAGGGTGCTGCAGGTAGAGCCCAGCTGCATGTCCAGCCCTAACCCCAGGCCAGAACCCACCTGCCAGCCTCCATCTTTCACAGTCCATCCATAACAGCTCTGGCATCAACTCCATATCAGCCGTAACCATCACTCACCATCAAAACACACCTGATCCAACATGTGCAATCAGATTCCATCTGACATGCTATTGTTTGTCACTCAGCTCTCAGTACATCAGGCACGGGTTTAAAGGTGTAAAGCCTCCCAGCTCTTCACCCAGTACCTTTGGGATGAGATGGCGATGAAGTGGGGTGGAGATTATCTAAGGTCCTTAATTCACTAATGTTTTTGTTGCTGAATGCAAATATTCACAGCAATGCTCCTAAGTCTGCTAGAAAGACGTTCTTGGACAGTAGAGACAGTTACTCCAACAAGCAGGATAAGCTCCTTTGTAACACCTTTGATTTCAGTAGAACATTTCAGATGAATGAATAGGTGTCCCGGGATGTTTGTCCACATAGTGTATTTACTTTGTAATACTCTTAAAATATGGCATTATAATATGCCCTGCTATCAGTTCATATTTCTGAGAGGAGGTGTACGTGACACATTCTGAGAAGACATATTTATACCCAATATCAGAACCACAATAAAGCCATCAAGCTATATATTCTGTTCAAATCATTCAGCTAAAGGTAACATAGTAACCTAATTAAAGTGCTTCCATTTGATGTTTAATGACCGTCAGGATATAAAAATAAGAGAGGTCCACGGGTTAATCATAGCCTCTGAGAAGTCTAGTGTAATTGATATGTTCAATCCTTTTAATTAGTTCAGTTTTACTCAAAGTTATCTGTGTCAATAAAAATATGGTGGCTGCACGTAAGTTACGGGGATCGACTATAAAGACGTGACACAATTTGCAATTACCTCATCTTCAACCTTCATGTTCAGAATCACTTCAAGGTGCTGATTGACACGTTTGATGTCCCACTTAGAAAATAGCAGTGTTTTTTCGAGCTCAGTGGAATTTCAGGGGCCTCCAGCAGTGTTTTACGTTTAACAAAGGGAAAGTAGACAGATAAAAACAAGGTTCCTCAAGTCACCCCTAAATGGTTTTACACACACACACACACACACACACACACAGATATATATATATATATAAAGTTTAAAGGCTTAAATATACAGTTGCATGTACAGTTTAATGCATGAGAAATCAAAATATAATGAACTGCATACTTTAAAAATGAAAATTCGCATCAATTGGATCCATGGAGGAAATGGGCAAACTTAATAATCTGAGCGATTTTGATGCTCATGTAGGCCACATTTAACAACATCCATCATCAGCCAAGAAGTTTCCCAATTTCAGCCACTTGGGAGTAATCCTTAGCCAGTCAATTTGAGTAAACTGGGAATTCCTTGGGAATTGATTGGCAAAAGGGAGAGAGAGAGAGGAGTGGCCAGTGAAATGGGGATCCAACACTAATGATATGAATGGTTGTTTGCATAGTTCAAGGGTTGGTGTCAATATGGGAGAACATGTTGTTTATGACTGCTGAAGGTAAATTAAAGTTACAATATCTTTTTTATAGCACTCGACAAATACTTGAAATACTAAAACCGATCATTGTTTTTTTCCTCCTTACTTCCATGGTTGTTTAAGGAACATAAATGTGGTTCTATATAGTATCACAATGTTCTGGTGCTTCACAGAATCCTTTCTAGTGCATATGAGAGACGAGTTATTAGATAAAGGTCGGCGTGAATTTCACAAATGCACTCTACACGTTCATTTGCATCCATGGAGCTGATAGAAGGAGAGGGAAATTGGTGCTTCCTGATGCAGCTTGCTTTTTTCCATACAGGTGGAAGCAGATAGGAAGAGAGAAAGGCAGGCACGAAGAGACGGAGGAGCAGAAGACGGGAGCGCTTAAATTGGGAATCTATTACGGATCCCTGTGCGTCTCTCTTCTCACCCTCGCCCATAAACACACTGAAATGTGTTCAGGCGCCAGGATCCTTTATAAGTCTCCCTTCTCGGCGAGTAATGTGCTTTGAATGGCTGCTAAAATGGGGCTGGGAGAATTTCATTCCCCCCGCTCTCTCTGGGCGCGTCACCTTTGGCCCGACCATGATATGAGTCCTCTAGCTTTTTTTTTTCCTCTTGCTCTCCTCCGGTGTGGTGATAGGAAACTGAAAGAAATAAGCTGGAGCCAGCAGGGAGAAGAAGAAGGAGGGGGAGCTTATTTACGAAGTCTGAGCCAGGCAGGTGTGCTGTCCAGAGCCCCAAATTAGCCAATCAGTTTAAGCATCAGTCTCAGAATTCCCTACAGGGCAGGGAGAAGGGGGATGAAGAATGCTAGTGGAGAAATGGATAATTTTAATGGGGGGGGGCTTTGTGTCCACAATAAGCCATTGGCCTCACTATTGGCATTTCACAGGAGTATTTATGCTACTTTTTGCTTGAATTACTGCTAATTCATTAAGGCCTCTGATTAAAAGTTGATGAAAAGCCATGAACGCTCAAACGAAAGCATCTGCTTCTGATTACAGTTTTAATTACTACCCTAATAAGTGAACTGATTACTTGTTCAAACTGTTCTTTGTTCAGTTTTCACTCTTTCTTGTTGTTCATGATGAGTCAGTAGCTTCACCCAAAAGCAATATCCTCATTTCCTATCACGGTTACTCCAGACTGCACAACAGATTAGGCATATTTATAGCAAGCCCAGCAGAACGCTGACGTTTGAGGTTCATCCTTAATGAAGTCATCTAGATTCCACTGTCATTGTTTTTTTTTTTTTATATATATATATATCCCTCTTCTTCTCCCCATGACTGCAGCCCGTCTTTCCACACCCGTACACTATTTAAGTGAACGAATAATGAGCTACACGCCCTCAAGGCACGAATCCTATGGATATGTGAAATACATATGTGATTACATATTGTGCTCAACGCCGCCGCTGAAAGGCAAGACGTGTGCAAATGTAATCTCAGAGATGTATATATTTGATGTACGGGCAGGAAAGCTGGAGAAGAGTGGAGATGCCTAAAATTGATTTATGGAAATGTTTACAATTGTTTGACCCCTTTAGCCTGTTGAATGGGAAAATGTACACTGTAAGGAGAAATCTGAAACAGTGCTTTGCACGCAAAAGCAAAGCATGTTTGAATTCTTTGTGTTTCTGTTAAATGTGTTAAATCTCTGAAAATGACTAATTTCCACCAGCAGCATATCTGCTAATCTTGGGATTTGAGTGATGTGGCTCTATGGATTCAAACTGGTAAAGCTGTTCCAAGATGAAGATATGAGTTTTTCAACCCTGTTCCTTTGCTCTGCACATTTTCGTGCTTCAAGTCACATCTGTAGCACAATATCACAGCAGATGCAGCCAAACAAAAATACAGTAGAATGTAATTTCTCATTTTAAAGAAGGGAGAGATCTTCTGAGCCAGTGTGGAGAACAAAGTTTTTCCTGGATACCCCCAGCCAGTGAGGGGATGTGTTCACTTCCCTCACCAGTCCACCTGATTTAACATTGATTTACCAAGCCAAGCCACAAGATCATAAATAATGCTAATGTCTGATAGTTCTTCTTTTGTGTCAAAATTTCATGCTGAATGGATCAATGATGATGCTCCATCCAATACTTTTGGGATGAGTTGAGAATGAGGTGGGGTGATGATCATCCAACATCCTGACCTCAATAATGCTCAGGTCACTGAATGTAATCAAATTCTCACAGCAATGTTAAAAAACTGAGCAGTAGAGACAGTTACTCCAACAAAAGCATTTCAGAGGAAATGGGGAATATGCATTTGTCCCTATATTTTTGTCCATGTAATGGATTTCATTTATTATTATTTTCACTGTATCATTTTTATCAGAACGATACATTTGACTGCGTGGAAGCACCTTTGATACTGTCTAATACAACCCAGTGTTTAGAATTGTATTGACAGATGAGCCGAAGAAATATAATGTTGGTAAAGAGGCCACTTCATCTAACATCTATTAGCTGTAAGCTTGTTTATTAGGAGCAACTGGTCTCTCCATGTCCACTGCTGTGACCCCCTCCCTGGGGGTGCTGACTGTTTCATGCGGAAAATCCCTTTGATTAAAGTGCTTGCTGTTTTTCACACACCTTACACATATGATCTACCTACTGCTCTGTGAGAGGGTTAGGGCTGTGTGTGTGAGTGTGTGTGTGTGTGTGTGTGTGTGTGTGTGTGTGTGTGTGTGTGTGTGTGTGTGTGTGTGTGTGTGTTTCTCACCTTCTTTACTGTTCTGGAATCTCCTTTCAGGTCAGCAAGCCAGAGAGAGAGAGAGAGAGAGAGAGAGAGAGAGAGCAGGCATCAGCCAGGGTGTTGAAAGTTAATGGAGCGCTCCTTCCCAAACACTTTTTCCGCAGGGGTCCTCTCTCTGTTCGCCTCCCACCACAGCGCCCCCTTTTATTTTCCTGTATTTTCCTCACTTACGACCGCTTTATATGGTCTGATCAGCTCCACTTATTAGTTTGGTTAATGCTTAATGCTGAAACAGGGTTTCCCAAGTGCCTGTAAGTACAGAAATGGTAAAGCGAGCATCACATTAAATGCTGTCTCTGCCAGTTAAGATGAACATAATACTACAAAGCTTTGGGGAAACTGAGCTCGGATCAGTTCCAGTGATAGGATGAAAGAAGGGGGTGCAGTTTGTGGTTTTTTTAGTGTGTGTGTGTGTGTGTGTGTGTGTTTGTGTGTGTGTGTGAGTGAGTGACTGAGTGGCCTCTTTAAGGGGTCCGCTGGGCCATGGTCCCCATAATCCCCTCCCCTCAATTGTTGACCTCACTCAGCTGGAGAGAGAAGATATATATATTCTCTCTCTCTCTCTCTCTCTCTCTCTCTCTCTCACACACACACACACACACACACACACACACACACACACACACACACACGCACGCACTAATGCAAGGCAATAAGCTACTGTTATGTATATCAGTATAAAAGCATGTTTCAGTCAATCATATTAATGCTTCACTGCATTTTTTTTCTCTATGTTTCCCAACCCACATTCTCTGTGCTGAACCTCCTCACTCTTCAACCCACTTCATCACTGGGGTCTCTTACATTGTCTGGATGGAAGCTCAAGTCATTTCATGTGGTTTTTCAACACAAAAGGTTGAATCTTTCAAACATCTGCTGCTCATCAGCATATGATATATAACTTCTGTCTAAAGAGAGAGTGTAAAGAAAGCTATAACGATATAGTATCTATAGTTGTCCATTCATCACAAAGTGCTCAAGGACACTATATGGGTAAAAGTATTGCTCATTCATTATTGCTGATTTTTTTTTTTTTTGTAAATGTCTCTACTGTCCAGAAAAGGCTTTCTACCAGATTTTGGCGCATTGCTGTAAGGATTTGATATCATTTGATTACAAGAGCATGTTGGCAAGAGGATGTTAGATGATCACCTCCCCACCTCATCCCAAAAGTACTGGATGGAGCATCATCATTCTTGAGAACACAGTTCTGCTGCTCCAGAGCTCAGTGGGGGGGCTTTATACCCCTTGCATTAGACATGGTGCCAAGAGGTTCATGTTTATCTGCTCCAGAGAATTCTATTCTATCAGCAGTGCAGCAATAAACAAGCTGTGTGTATGTACATGCATGCGTGTGTGTGTGTGTGTGTGTGTGTGTGTGTGTGTGTGTGTGTGTGTGTGTGTGTGTGTGTGTGTGTGTGTCTGTGTGTGTGTGTGTGTGTGTCTGTGTGTGTGTGGATTTGTGTCAGCAATGGGTGCATCTTAAAGTAGCTGAATTGTTAGTTTGGGTGTCCACAAATCTTGACATTTAGTGGACAAATGAATGTAACGTATAATAACATTGTGAATCTGGCAGTTGTCCTTTACAAACTGTGAAAACGTGGTAATGACTGAAGAAGGGACCAATAGAAATGTTCCAAAATGACTTGAAATGTTGTACAATGACTTCCATTGAAAACGAAACATTCAATTTTAAATCATGGACCAAAATAAAGAATAAATAACAGATGAGCATGAGAGTGTAAGTAATGGAGTGAGGAAAGCACTATAGTAATGAAGGAGAGTTCTGCACTTCTGTTCTTCCTCACAGAAACATTTAGAGCTCGGGAGTGTAATTGCTGCTGGTTCCCAGTGCGGAGGCTCTGTTTAGTAATTACAGCGGTGCAGGAGAGTGTGCAGGCCCATTTGAAAGTGAATGTGTGAATGACTTGCATGGCCCCTGTCCCTCTCTCCTCCACCTCCTCCTCCTCTCCTCACCCTTTTCTCCCCCTCCTCTGTTTTCCGTCTCCCCAAGCTGCCCTCTTATTGGGGCTGATGGGTTTATTGAGACTTTCACACTTTGGAAAATAGGGGGAGGGGTGCTGGCAATTTGAATTTGTGTTCTCTCTCTCTCTCTCTCTCTCTCTCTCTCTCTCTCTCTCTGCTGACCACAACTACAGTTTGACACAGAAATGGGCTCTTTTGTTAATCCCCATTTTAAATACCACAGTTCTGTAGGTGATGCCATGTTTGAAAAAGTGAAAAATAGAAATGGTGAAAGCACTACTGTGTAAAAATCTGCAATTTTATGTAGAGTACAATTCACAGTTGTAGTGTACAATTCACTTTTACACCACTGCCGTGAATATAAATCACACTTTAAGCCCCACCTCATGGACAGCTGTACTTTTGCAGTTTTGACAACACTGGAAATGAAAAAAGCATGTGGACTGAGGCAGTAATATTACACAATTACACAAATATTACCTTTTACGCAACATTACACAGTTCTGTCAAGAGATCTGTTTCGTGCTCCATAAAAGTTACATAGTGCAGGAACAGCCTTCTGAACCAGAGTGATGACAGAGACACCATTCCTATTACAAGTCAGAGAAGCATATTAATGATTTTGAAGCTGCCCACCATTCCAGGCATGTTTGCTCATTGCCCCCTGGTTTGTGAATTCACTTGTGTTTATCTGTGTGTTTGCCTGTGTGGGTGGATCAAATGCAGAATATTTGTAAGCACAGTGGATCTATACGCACAAATACATTGTTAAGGGATTTAACAATATTTTTAATTAAACAAAATAAAACAATAAAATAATAATAATAATAAGAAGAAGAAGAAGAAGAAGAAGAAGAAGAAGAACTATAATAATAAGAAATAATGATCATTTCTTAACCTCAAAGTGGATTTACAGATACAATCACACTCATATCTCTTATTTCTGTATAAATAAAGGTTTTAATACGACCAAAATTGGATCTTCTGTGGTAAAAAAATCATCTCCTAAAGCTGCCTTGTACATTGCACAAAAAAGTCATGATGATTAAACCAGCACAAGTTTTCTGTTCAGGACAAGTAAACTGTTCAGGATCTTTAGTTGCATTAACAGATGTTACAATTAAAAAAAGGGTTTTTTTCCCACCTCTGCAAAGTTCACATTATGGAAAAATGAGGTTATCTGACCACAGCAATATGCAGTTTCCCTGATTCAATGTATATATCCAACTGATGAAAAAATGGGAAGTTTAGTAAATTTCCATTTTATGAATATTCCCTCTGAATTGTACATGGAAATATTTTATTCACATCAGTTCCATCAAACTGCAGGTCATTCATCTTAATGACATGTGAAGTGTTATTCATCACACAACAATAAGAAACGCTGAAAAAGAGAGGAGACAAGGGACACAAGAGAGAAAAGAAAGAGAAGGAGCAGTGGAAACAAAGAAGAAAAGCTGGACGAGTGTTTTCCTTTACATTGTAGCAGGAAGCAACGAGCTGGTGTGTGTCAGGGATGGAGTGATAAATGAAAAAGAAGCTAAATGAAGGGAGCAGGGCTGTAAATGGGCCATGGCGGAAAGCAGGGTCCCACTGTGAGGTCTGAACTCACACAGCACCTCAGGCTCTCAACACACACAAAACCAGGGCTGAGGGGGCTTTAGGTCACTATAGTAAGTGGACAAGGGGTAAAGGTGGGTGTGGTTGCTTTACGAGATAATAATCTTATCTAAGTATTTGTTTACCTACTCAGGTTTTCAAATAAAGTATGTGTACAAGCTTGGTAAAAGGGTTCTATATAGAACTCAAAGGGAAGTGTTTGATTCATATCACTAATAGAACCTTGTTGGGTGCTGTACAGAAGTATCTTATAAACAGTTCATTAACTGTACAACCCTGGTCCATGTTTGTGGGACATTTTCTTGGTTTTTTAGTTGTTGTTTTTTCCAAAAAAAAAAGGATAATTTATGGAACCAAAAATGGTTCCTCTATGACATCACTTAAGTTACTTTTTGTATTGCCTTTATTTTGAAAAGTATACTGCAGAGGTAGAGAACCCTGGCCCTGGAGCTTCCTGCAATTGCCTCTTAAACCAGGTTTTCTCAACCTTGGTCCTGGAGGCACCCCTACCCTTCACACGTTAGCATTAACAAATA
Source organism: Acestrorhynchus altus (assembly GCA_034509495.1). Taxonomy (NCBI): domain Eukaryota; kingdom Metazoa; phylum Chordata; class Actinopteri; order Characiformes; family Acestrorhynchidae; genus Acestrorhynchus; species Acestrorhynchus altus. Next base: position 15,003,129 of record CM067522.1, on the reverse strand, counting down.
CCATGCAACTCTGAAATGCTTGTTAATGAGCTTGTTAATGAACCAGGTGTGTTGGGAGCAGGCAAAGCTATAAAAGATGCACAGAAGGCAGTGTTTGTCAACTCTGGTTGTGGAGGCACCCCTACCCTTCACATTTTAAAGCTTTCCCTGCTCCCAACACAACTTATTAAACTAATTATCTCATTAACAAGCACTGCCAAGTTGCATACAACGTGTTAAAGCTATCAGGTGCAGGATAGGGGTGTCTCCAGGACCAGGGTTGAGAAACACTGCCTTAAACCAATTAAACTCTAGATGTAGGTTCAGACCTCAATATTATTATAAATTAAATAATTTCAATAGTCCCTAAAATAGAACCCTGTCGCACTCCCAAACATCTGGTAAGCTTATAATTTCACTTTTCAGTACATTTCAGAAGGAATAGCTGGATCATAATTTAGGGTGTAAGAGATGAAACCTCTCAAAGTAAGATGAAAGATGTGTACTGTATAAGCTGCAATAACTTGGTTGTTATGATGTGTTAAATCATAACTGCTAATGGATGAAATCAGTAAATCAACAAAATAATCAGGCATAAATTACATCTTTTAAAACATCCTGCAAGAAATAAAAGGTGAAACCATCTGTTTATTTTAATTCATAACAATGGGAAACACTTTCTCACTGGAATAAAAGCTTTCAGATGTGTAAACATTCAAATCTGGCCCTCGGTGAATAAATCAGCACACCACATCCGTAACACATATTACATCAGCAGAGTTAAGTCAATTGGCTAAGTATTGCCCACAGCCGGTGGGCTTAGTTGGTAGTGCAGAAGGGTCACCCCTGTCCAGGCTGATCCGGACACATCCTGCAGAAGTAGCAGAAGCAGACTGAGCTGTAATTGAATTTGGGCGTGATTGGCCAGATTTCCGTTTCACCGTGCCGGCTTGGTGAAGTAGCATCTGTGCCCTTGTCAATGATGAGGGTGATGTACGTGCAGACACACACACACACACACACACAAATACACACTCAGCGGTGACTGTGTGTTCCTTGCAATGGTGTGCCTCTGACTCAGCAGGTCTTTATATCAACCCTCAGTTATAATGAAATGAGTGTGGAGTTTTTTCACACACACACACACACACACACACACCCCACCTCTGTCTGTCTCACACACTCGTTTTCTCTATTTTTAGCTACAGTTTGGCCTGTCCCCCTCAGGAGTACAGGAATGCTGGGATCTAGCACCATTTTTCAGTGGTGAGAGAAAGAAAGAAAGAAAGAGAGAGAGAGAGAGAGAGAGAGAGAGAGAGAGAGAGAGAGCGTTGGGTTTTCTTGAGGAACGAACAAGCATCTGTGGGAAAACAAGAGAGGGAAATGAAGGAGAAAGAATTTTTGATGGTGTAAGAAAAGAACTGGTGGCAGAGAGAGAGGGAATGAGAGAGAGAGAGAAGGGGTGAGAGAGAGGGGGGATGAGAGAGAGAGACAGGGGGACAAGAGAGAGACAGAGAGAGAAAGCAGAAAAGTCTCCCGACTGTGCTGCTGGAAAGGCTCTCAGTGTGAACGGGGCCAACAGCAGCAAAGCCTCCAGGAGCAGCTCCAAGCCACATATTTGGATGAGTGAGAGAGGAGGAAGCAGAGTGTTTTGGGGGAAAACCGGGTTTGGGAAGGTGAGAGGGAGAGTGCTGCTGGAAATTATTGCATCCTGCAGAGCAAAATAGTTTGCCAAGTACACCTTCATTTGTCCACAGGAATGACTGCTTACTGATATGGTCTCCAGTTTTCCTTTATCGTTTTCCTATATAATTTTAGGCCAATAATTTTTAGGCTTTGCTAACTTAAAAAATATTCAGTCCCTAAATGTAATGGCCAATAGAATTGAGCTGAGGCATTTTATTGACTTGTTCAAAATTAAAAAAAAAGAATAACAACCGGATTCAATGATTACATGTGTGGTCTGATTAGGCATTGGGTCTTGGCACAAGTGGGCATAAAAGTGCAACCTACACATGTGTAGGATCTACAGGCCCAGCTTCAACATGTGTTGGCAAATGTGACACATATCATATGGAACTTGTTTGTCTCCGTGCTCAACTGTAACTGTATCCAGGCAAGAAGCAGCCCATCAGCGTAATACAACTTCCGTTCAGTTGTATAGTTTTGTTGTTTAACAAAATATACGTAACTTTGACTGAAAGACATTTTAGAGCATTTCTATTGGTCCATTTATCATATCCACATATCATGTGCCAATTGTAAATATACAGTGTGTGTGTGTGTGTGTGTGCGTGTGTGTGTGTGTGTGTGTGTGTGTGTGTGTGTGTGTGGGATAGTCACTCACATGAGGAGTCACTTGGGTGTTGAGTCAGGCCAGAGACATGCCATAGCACAGCGTCAGACGCTTCACAGGCCTGATGCTATTTCACACACTTGTAGTGAAATTAGAAGCTCACAACCAAAATACCATACATTCGCAAACACACACACACACACACACACACACACACAAACAGAGAACAAGTTTGAAACAGCACCTACCTTCACAAAAAGACTGCACACGATTGTTTTTCATGGGAGGTGTGCTAAAAGGAAACCCACGCTGTCCAAAACAAAAAGTTGTTAGGACAGCTTGACCTGGTCAAGTTGGCGACAGAAGCTCAAATGTCCATATTAGAAAACATGTTCAAATGAGACAAAGGGTTTCGTTGGGTGTTTCACACAACTGTACTTTTTGCAGACTGAAGACATATACCATAATTATGGGTAATCATGCACATTGAATTCACAGTCTATGTAAAAATGTCATAACACTGTACAGATACACTGTAATAATCCAGTGGCAGTAATAACCAGTGAGTGTTACAATGAGTCATTGTTCAGCATTGAATAAAGTAAAGCGGTCAGGTGCAAACATGAATTGTCAATAACATCTCGTAGCTGTAAGAAAGAAAGACCAGCTACAGCTTTCACTTACCATCGAGGCATGGCAAAATACAGCTAGGCCTAAACCACTTATTCATGGTTACTGAGGAAGGACTGTTGTTTCTCATATGAATAACAATATCAATATAGGATGTGATCAGATTGTCAGCGTGAAGACTCCATCTTCATTAACTTACCCCATTTTTTCCCACATGTTGGAAAGTGCACCAAGAGAACAGTATAGGACCGAATGCACTTACACCCTATTCATTTAATCACTTATTTAATAATCAACCACTCAAATGTTGATCTGGCCTTGTGGTTGAGATCATTGTCTAGATAAATGGTCAACCTTTTACCAGTTTTACCAGTTGGAAGACTATCTCAAAGACTGTCTGGAAGAATGTCTTATTGTCACTCTGCATGTTGCACCATCCATCTACTCTTCAGATTTAACAATACCCATGCCTTACCTTTAAGAATTTACACCAGTTTCCCAAAGTAAAGCATCAGTTAAAACTATTGTCGGCCTCTCAGTGGTTCTTTCAAAAGTTCTGAGAGATGGCCCTGCTTAAAGTCAGTGTCTGGGTGGTATGATCCAGCTTTTATTTCTTCACAGTTGATCCAACTGAACTGCGAGTCCTATCATCGTCTTGGATATTGTTTTGCAACTTATTCCCACCCTGTTCATCTCTAATACTTTATATCTAAGTTCATTAGAATGCTCTTTGGTCTGAAATCTGTTGTTTTTGTCTGTGTGTATGTCTCACATGCACCACTGTGTGCATGTGTTTATTTCAAAGGGAACAAATCTTCCCTGTAGGGTGTATTGAGCTCTGAGAATTGTGAAAGAACTACACTGTTTAACACATCATTTTGGAGTAACAGTTAAAGAGTGAGTGGCCTGTAAAGGATTTGCTTTCACAAACCTTGCAAGGCCAGCAAAACAATGTTGAACAGGACAAGGCCTTCTGGAATTAGCCTGTACGCAACCTGGGTGAGGACACACAAACACAATCACACAGGGGAACACACACATCCGAGGTCACTCACACAGTGTCTATAAACTGCTGGCATCTCGCTCTGTATAAATCACCCCCTTCTGACAACTGGCCATTTTCATGAGCTTCACACTACAGCTGTCTGTGACACTCTAGCATTGTGGGATAAGATATGGCATTGTGGAAGTGAGTGTGAGTGTGTGTGTGTGTGTGTGTGTGTGTGTGTGTGTGTGTGTGTGTGTGTGTGTGTGTGTGTGTGTGTGTGTGTGTGTGCACGCGTGTGTGTGTGTGCGTGCATGTGTGTCCCAGTCGTGTCAGCCTTTATCCCTCCTTCTAGTCCTCCCCTGCCACTGTATATCCCAAAATCCCCTCTTCAATTCGCCCAAATCTCCCAGTCCCACTGCCACCAAATAGCATCTTAATTAGGCCTTTCCCTAGGCAGGAAATGCTAGGCTTAGGAGGAGCATTAGGCCTGCTCCACGAGTGCCTGCCAGCCTAAACCCTTCTCAGTGGGCAAATACTCACCAGGGCTTTGGCCCCTTTGCGCCTCTATTCTGAGGCTTTCAGTTTCCAGTACCAGTGGTCAGTTGCTAGTAACATCATCGCTGCTGGAGATGTGGAATAACTGGCGATCAACTTTGTGGTCAGCTTGCCCGGGCACATGAGTGTCTTAGTGACCAGAGTAAGTTCATTATGATTTTAGGATTAGTTAATTAGTAAAGTATTGCATTCATTAAAAAAATGCATATTTTCGGTTAACACTTAGAACCTGAGATCCAGCAGTTACAGTTGTTTTCTAGGCTTCTTATCTCAGGATTAGAGTAACCTACAGACGTGATACACATATCATAACAAATTACAATAATAGCTAATCCAGGTCCGAAAATGTTGCATGTTTCTGCATGCAAGACTGCATGAATGATTAGTCAGAATGGGTGGGGCTAATGGCATCACTGACCCAGATTTTGGGATACAGAAGAAAATGAGAAGGGAGGGGCTGTTTGCTCTCTTTCTTGGTTCATATTTCAGAAGAGATAATACTGATACATACATAAAAACTAAAAATAATAAAGGACATATAGTTTAGGTTTTTTTTCACTACTGCCAAGTACAATAACTTTTTTTTAATTACATACCATTTATATAATCATATAAATAGCTGTGTCAATTTAATCATGACAAATATTTCATCAAAACTTTTTGTGATAATTTTTAAATTAATTTTTTAGTCCTCATAAGCAAAGAAAATGTAGGCACAGATAAATATTTGAACCCAGTTAAATTTAAACAAATATTTAAATTCTGTTCATGTTTACATTTCAAATGAAGACCAATTTGAGTAACCTAGGATCTCAGGAAAATAACCGTTTCTGGCATGTGTAAATACATGCTTAATGTTCTGGTGAATAAAAACACCTAGCAAAATTGGCCTAAATGTACAAGCTCTTATGTTTTTAAAGTATACAATAACATACTATGGTATTGTTTTACAGTTTGTTATGACATGCATCATGTATCAGCTACAGCAGTAATAGCATTTTTACAAAAATAAATGTAATAATCTACTTGCATAAATTCATATAATAAATCAAGAGACGGTGGTAATTCAGGAGTTTGGCTCCAGCTTCAATACTCAGCAGCATTTCAAGCAGCATTTCAAGATGTGGTCCAACTACAAGGCCAATGACAAAATCTTTAATTCATAATTATTAACCTTCAAATTGTCATCCTCAGAATAAAATGCTTCTGCATACTCCTCAGAGTCTTCTGGTGGAAATGAACAAATTCAGAGGTATATCTGTCCATCCGAGATCACTCATCACTGTGGGTCTGAAAGAATGAGGAGATTATCAAGAAGCTTTTGCTGAGGAAAGCAGACAAAGAGGAAATCACATCAAACAAAAAAGTGTTTTTAAATAAAAAATAGACTGACCAAGCCAGAGTCCAGATCTCAACACCATTAAATGTATCTGGCATTAGTTGGGCACTGAAATGTGAGAGGCTGAACTGTGGAGGTAGAGAAATGTCACTTTCTCTAATGGGAGAGAGAGAGAGAGAGAGAGAGAGAGAGAGAGAGAGAGAGAGGTACCTACACGCCCAGCTGATTCAAGCACTCTCCTCAGCCACAGTGGGGGGTGGCTTTTAAAAAGCACATGGCCAGGGCAGCTGTTGGCAAACAGGCTTAATAGTCATTGGAGGGTCTGAAAAGGGTCTGACTTAGTCGGCCTCCCCTGAGCTCTGGAATAGAAGGGTTGAGAGTGGAACTGAGCTTTGCTAAATTCATGCTTGAGGCTAATGGCAGGATAGTGGAAGGCTTTACTCTACCTAGAAGAAGAGGTTGCTACTATAGCTTATTAGAGGACTGGATGAGACTGAGCACAAGAGAAAGAGATTTTTCCATAAACTTATCATCATGTAAATGAAAAGCATCTTCACCAATTTGTAACTTGGACAACAAAGTTCAATGTGTGATCATAAATGCATGAGTTGTATGATCCATGGACTGTGGGTTCAACTCCCAGTTCACACTGCTTCCCATCAGCAGCTGGAGTCTAAGAAAGTAGAATCTCTTGGTAGGTGACTGGCTTCACATGTATCAGAAGGAGCATGTTCACTCTCCTAATGGAACCATTGTATGGGATAGAGAGAGAGTGATAACAAATTTGTGTAATTGGCACTTCCTGGTTGATAGGAATTGGATCATTTTTTTAAATGCTAGAAAATATTCTTTAAATTCCTGCATTAAAGAACCACTTCTGGTTCCAGATGGAACCATGTATAGAGAATTCTTTAAGATGTTTAAGCTCACACGTCTCTTACAAACATGGTTCTTAGTGGAACTAAAAGTGGTTCTTTTATGAACTCACTCTTACAGCAACTTTTTAACAGCATACAACAACAGTAGCATGAATAGGCTGGAGCTATTTTGGAAACACTCTCTTCATGAAATGTTTTGAAGGCAACACAGCAGGTAAGAGACAGAGATGGACCTTGGGCTCAGGACTCCTCAATTTCCTGACCACTGTGTTGTCTATGGCTGGCTTTCATGTGCTCGGAGGCAGTGGGTGATATGTGTGTGTGTGTGTGTGTGTGTGTGTGTGTGTGTGTGTGTGTGTGTGTGTGTGTGTGTGTGTGTGGAGGAGGGTTGTGAATAGGCTAGATCTTTCTGGAATAAACACCTGTTTTGGAGGTGTTTCCAGTGTTGCATGCCCAGCAGCATGTATAGCTGTACATACATGTACATACAGTGTATATATATATATATATGTTTGTGTGTGTGTGTGTGTGTGTGTGTGTGTGTGTGTGTGTGTGTGTGTGTGTGTGTGTCTTTCCACTCAGTCAGTTTATCAGTACATTATAAACTTACCTGATTGGTAATTTGATATAATATTCAGTGTCATCATGACTCTGATTGCCTTTATAAAAGCATATAAATCCCTCTAATATAGTGGGCTCTTACTTGCCTGTGCCACATCTCATGTCTCTATCTCTCTCCCCCACATGCACACATTGTCAGTCATGAGCTGCATTGTAGTCTCAGGCCACCTAGTGTTCCACTCAGCTCCATTAATTACTATCAGTCTCAGACATTCGTGCAGATGCTGAATGTTTCACTGTATCGGTGTTTAACCCATTAATGTCCTAAAATGTAACATTTCTTTTGGTCCTCTGAGCTCCTTGTAGCTTGCTTCATCAAAATTATCAATTCAGATCCTAATTCAAGTCTATCCAGTTTTAATGGTATCATATTATATTCATATTTAAATCTTTTGGTCACATGTGACTGCTGATTTTTTCAAAAAATAATTAAAAAATTAAACGACATAAAAAATCCATGTAAGTTATAACTGAAAAAAAAATTCTTCTTGTAAATTTTAGTGAGTCATCGCGAGTAATCTCACATTTCCAGTAGCAAGACAAACTTACTTTCTTTATCCTATGTTGTGGTTGTTTGTTTGTTGCTTAAAAAGTCTCAAAAGAGGAATGTGGTTGACATCGGATAGCATCGTTCCATAGCCATCAAAAATTTTGGAACTTTATATATACTTTTTAAGTGTCAGTGTCAACTTCATAGATCAAGGTTTGTAGTGTAAATATTAAATCAGCTTGCTTTAATGATCAAGCAATGAGAAACAGAACACACTAAAGTAATATCATTCCTTAGTTATTGCTGCTCTTAACTATGACATCTAAGAGTTAAGCAGAGACAGGATATTATTAAAGAGGCATTCAAACAAAAAGACAAGGGCAATCAAAGCCTGCAGTTCAGTTGCCTCGGCTGGATATAGTCCTACAATGAATGCTATTTGGGAACATGCTCTTCCCCAATGAGTAGATATCAGATGCTGAGAGTGCTGTATGGGTGCTTGACCCCCTGGTGTTGAGATGTGTTGAGTATAATAGGTAGCTTAATGTTAAATGTCATATGGGGGGTCTTAGGTTCTTGGGAGAAAGAGAGGAGGGGGGTGCCTAGAAAGGTCACACAGGCTTTAACACCTATAGCCCTTGTGTAGGATAGTATGCCAGACAGTGTGTAGCATTTCTGAATGCTTCAGGCTCCAAGTGGCATATCATTTCCCTGCAACTTTCCAGCAAAATTAACTGAGAAGGAAAAATGACATGTAATAATACTTATGCCTCAGTAGACTAATCTGTCATAAGCACAGTGGAAAGGCCATGCATGCACAACCAGTGTCAAAAGGTCTTATTTCTATGAGTAGAGAAGGTTTTTTTTGTTTGGTTGTTTGTTTGTTTGTTTGTTTGTTTGTTTGTTTGTTTGTTTGTTTGTTTTAACAGCAGTAGTGAGTGGAAGGGGTTAAAGTGATGGAAAGGCCAATACAAAGAGTGAATAAGGAATTAACCAATCCACACCAGGCCATTTACCTCTTGTGAGATTGGATGAGGTTCCTCCTTCAACCGTGTAAAATTATACCTGCGTTGAGATTAAGTACAGTGCATCTGGAAAGTGTTCACATCTGTACACTTTTTGCACATTTTGTTATGTTAAAAATTCTACACACAACACCACACGATGACAAAGTGAGAACATTTTGTTTGACATTTTTGCAAATTTATTAAAAATAAAAACACAAAAATAAAACATGCACATAAGCATTCACAGCCTTTGCCATGACACTCAAAATTGAGCTCAGGTAAATCTTGTTTCTACTGGTCATCCTTCAGATGTTTCTACAGCCTTATTGGACGCCTACATTCAGTTGATTGGCCATGATTTGGAAACACCTGTTTATATAAGGCCCCATAGTATAAAGTGCATGTCAGAGCACAAACCAAGCCATGGAGTCTAAGGGATTGTTTGTAGACCTCAGAGACAGGATTGTATCGAGAAACAGTTTTATGGAATATTACAGATTGCATTGAAGGTCTCAATGAGCACAGTGGCCTCTATCATCCATAGGTTTGTAACCAGTAGGACTCTTAGAGCTGACCACCTGGCCAAACTGAGTGACCATGGTAGAAGCACTGATCTGTCAGTATGTAGAGAGTTAGAGAGGGAGGAGAGGTAGCTTTTAAAGGTAGCTTCTAAGCTTCTAAGGGGGCGGCCTGGTACCAATTGCTTGTCTTCTAATCTAATCTAATCTAATCTAACCAGTCACTACTTTTTTCATATTGTAAGTTTAAATTTGATCTAAATTAAGATAAACTGTGCCACCGCACTTCTTGTTGTTTACCTTACAACAAACCTCAACTCTTATCACAGATATTCCATCTGACATTTTTTAATAAACAATAGTTACCCTGTATTATAAACTGTATTGAATGTTGCCTGACAACAACTGTCTTTAGTATAAATAATGCATTTGGTATAAATACATTCAAACTAATAAAATAGCAGCTATAATAAAACAGTGGTCTCCTAGACAGTTACATTCTTTCAAATGCTGGATCCAACCTTAATCCACCCCACCGGATCCAACTAATTACTACCTTCAGAAGTCCGGGGCTGCTTTTCATTATGCATTCTTGTGTGTTCTTGTGTCCTTGTGTTCTTGTCTATTGTCATCTTCCACTGCCTAATTTGCAGGTCAATGTTCAAGAATACACTTACCAAGAATGGGTAAAATTCTGATCCTAACAACAACACACACTCAATGTCCACATTTTAACAAAGCTTCAAGCTCTCATTAGGTTGAATGGGATGCTGTGGGTGGAGCAGTAGCTCGCAGATGGAGGGTATCCCTTATCAGCAGTTGTACTGTAACAGTGTCTGACATGGAGAGAACAGACAGGGACCACTTGGTGAGATGGCACAGTGGCAGCTGTGTTATTTCAGGGCCAGTGTTTTATGGCTGGTCAGGACTTGGCTCTTTAACCATTTGGAATGCCCCACATTCCTGTAGCTAATAATAGTACAAGGGGGGCCAGGAGGGAGTCTTTTTCACAGAGAGTGGGCTGTGTGTTTGTAAGTGTGTGTACTTTGAGCGAGTTTTGATATGGCTAACAGTGGGCTTTTCTTTGCTCATCATTACACACCACTGCCCCCCTTTGCTTCTTCTACCCTGCCCCCAATTACTGTTTACCCTGCTGAGACATTAGCTATTATATGTGTAGATCACAAGGGCCTCTCTCTCTCTCTCTCTCTCTCTCTCTCTCTCTCCCTCTCTCTCTCTCTTTCTCTCTCTCTCTCGCTCTCTCTGTAGTACATTCAGTAGTAACAGGTTTCAATTTGGTACATTTGATTGTTTTCCACAGTTTAAGTCAAGTTGTCTATTGACTGAATAGAGAACACTTTTATAAACTTAAAGTAAACGAAAAACCTTTGTTTCAAATATTATTCATGAGTGATGTTTTGTGCACGGTGTTAGAAAAATTATAGGGCTAACAATCAGAGACGCTTCCCGTTTTCTAGGCTTCACAAATCTGTGTCAGAGTAACCTACAGACATGATACACATATCATAGTCATATCATACAAATATTACTCTAACTAGCCATTGTGTGACAAACTATCAGTGAGTAATCCAGCTCGGAAATTAGCTAAAATTCACTAGTTTCCAACTGAATTAGATATTGGGTCATAGAGGAAAATCAGAATTGAGGTGCTATTTGCTTTCTTCCTTTGCTCACATAGTGTTTAAAGTATTCTCCGTGCTTCACATTTTGCACATTTTATTATGTTACAGCTTTATTCCAAAATGGATCCACAAATGGACTGACAAAGTGAGAAGTTTGTTTGAAACTTTTGCAAAAAACAAATCAAACAAAAATATAACCTACGTAAGTGTTCACAGCCTTTCCTCAGTACTTTGTTGAAGCACATTTGGCAGCAATTACACCCTCAAGTCTTTTTGAGTGTGATGCCACAATCTTGGGTTTTTGGGAAGTTTCAGTACCAATCTTTCATTGCAAAACCTCTCAAGCCCAATTACAGACATTTTTAGAAATCTCAAGAGATGTTCAATCTGGTTCAAGTCTGGGCTCTGGATGGGCCACGAAAAGACATCCACAGAGTTGTCCCAAAGCCACTCCTTTGTTGCCTTGGCTGTGTGCTTAGGGTCATTGTCCTGTTGGAAGATAAACCTTCATCCCAGTCTGAGGTCCAGAGCTCTCTGGAGCAGGTTATCATCAAGGATGTCTTTACATCACTGCAGTCATCTATTCCTCGATCCTGACTAGTCTCCCAGTTCCTGCTGCAGAACATTTTCCCCATAGCATGATACAGCCACCACCATACTTCACTGTAGGAATGATATGATTTATAAACCCTTCCCCAAATCTGACATACACTGTCTATGTCCAATCAAATGAATTTACCACAGGTATCCAGTCAAGCTGTAGAAACTTCTGAAGGATGATCAGTGGAAACAAGATGCACCTGAGCTCGATTCTGACTGTCAAGGGCAAAGGCTGTGAATACTTATGTACATGTTATATTTGTGTGTTATTTTTAATAAAATGTCAAACAAACGTTTCCTATTTCATCATTGTGGGGCATTGTGTAGAATTTTGAGGGGAAAATGAATTTGCTCATTTTGGAATAGTGTGTGCAAAGCACTTTTGTACAAAACAATAAATCATTTAGTTTTAGTGTTTGTTTTTGTTTTTGTTGTTGTTTTTTTTTGTTGTTTTTTTTTGGGGGGGTGCACTTTATTTGGATTTTCAATAACTTGACACCAAAATTCTTGCATTTTCAAAACATTCTGGATGATCCATTTCCAAATGTATTTCTGAGATATAAAATGTTTTTACTCCTTATAAGCAAAAAATACAAAACAATTGTAGGCGCAAATATATGATAAACACATGGTAAATACATCTCAAATAAAGACACATGAATAACCGAGGATCCTATAAATACGTTTCTAATTTTTTGAAAATGTTCCACTATGAAAACATACAACACCATTGGCCTTGAGTTGAAAAGGTTAATTTGCTGAGTGCACTGTATTATGGATGTTGTAGTGAATTTACTAGTGCTGGCTTGACAACTGTTGTCACTGCCATAAGGAAAGATGCTTAGTCTTTTTTATGTTTACAAATTGAGCCATCTGCAATAAATTCCACATACTTGACTGAAAAGTGAAGGAGAAGTGCCAGAAAACAGGAATTACCTCAAAGCAGCCGGGGACTTAAACAGGGTCTTGAGGCAAAGATCAGGAAAAGGTAAACAACTGTATTTAGTGTAGTTCTCCTGCAGAGCCAGATTAGACTCAGCTGCAAATATTTTTTTTTTATAAGTTTAAATCACAGAAAAAAAATCTGAAAAATTGCAGGAAAGAATGAAGCATCACATATCACAAGAAAGACATCAGTAGCTTAGAAAACCAAGGATATTGATTTAAAAGTTTACACAAAATTTACAAGGACCACAATTAATGTTAGTAAAAATAAATAAAATTAAATATTTAATTTCTTTTGTCTCCCAGGCAGAAGGTTTTAAAAAAAATAAAATAAAAAAAAATAAAAAATAAAAACTTGAAGATTATTTGAAGATGTGTTAAACCCAACACATTGTTAAAACAACACTTTCTCACATCTCAGAAGCTTGCATGTCAGATAGTTTAGATAACATTGATGCTATGTAGCTGGTTAGAGAGTTGTAGTTTACATTGCTTTAAACTTACAAAAACTACACCTTAGTTAGTGAAATACCATGTTTTTTCAAACATAGTGGCTGAGGTTTTTGTGCATTGCAGTTCACGTTGCTTTCAAATTTACTAAAGCCAACATTAAAGCTCTTGAAATATTGGGCTGGACTTTTTAATAACAAACAAAAATGTTATTTGATGCTGTGTTAATTGTGACAGGTTGAGGAATATTTAGACCACTGTTTCTCAAGCCTGGTGTTGGAGGCACCCCTGTCCTACATATTTTAGAGCTTTCCCTGCTCCCAACACACCTGATTCAAGCCCTTTCAGGTGTTGCAGGGGTTGTGATAAAGCTGGAAATCCTCTGAAACTTGCAAGGCAGGGGTACCATTAGGACCAGGGTAGAGAAAGACTGATTTAGAGGTTGGAACAGATGTCATAGCAGAGGCCAAGATGAGACTAAATAGATGTTGTCAGTGACAGCGAGGAAGAGAAAAAGAGTGACCTAACAAGAGACCAGATGAGAGTAAATATTGAGCTGACTTTAACAAGTTGGCGAGGAATAAAAGAGATAAAAGGATGAATTGTAGATCCATAACATTTACCGAATGTAGGTTCATTGCAGTTACAGGGTCTTCATTTCATGGAGAAGCATCTGCAGGATTTGCATACAGAATGTAAGTGGTAATTTACAGGACCCAAGGCTTCACATTCTTAACTTGATGATTAATCAATAGTCTCAATAGTCCCATTATAGCATGTTCTGCACTGTAAAATCCAGATGTCTTCTCTCACAGTTTTGGAAGTCACAGTCATAAAGTCGTAGTACAGAAAATGTGCACATGACATAGTATTCACCCATAATACCAGGAGAAGCCAACATGTCCTTATTAGCTTTTTTGGGAGTGTTTGTATATAAAATGTGTAAATCGTTGTGCATACAGTAGATTTCTGTGTGCATCAATGTCCCATCCTGTCCCCCATTACCATTGATACTGTACACTGTGTTTTGCCCTCTGATTGTGTGTGTGTGTGTGTGTGTGTGTGTGTGTGTGTGTCTGTGTGTCTGTGTGTTTGATGTTTGTCTCAGATAGCTGATGACTATCAGCACTTGTTAAGAAGATTAGAGAGTGAGCTCATTTGCATGTGTTCGTTATCTCATTAGATTGATATCAGCGAGAAAAGGGCTTGACCGCAGTGCCTTCACACCCCTTCTCTCGCTGCAGGCTTACTGTAGCAAGGTTCACACAGCAAAGTTGTTCCTAACAACCCACCAAACTCTGCCCTGCTCAGCTAATGACTGCAGTTTTTTTTATTTTAATGTGATGTTTTTGGGGCTTAAAGGCCCTTTTTCTAAATATTTTATGCATCCAAAGGCAGTTTGCAGGGCTTACTGTTTCCAAACGTGTGCAAATCAGTGTCCTTATTCAGCTTGGCTTCATTTCAAAATACTGTAGCTAAAGTCATTGAAGACTATTAGTGTCATAAAGCCTAGGCTTATTATGTGGTTATTAAACTAAATACCATATAGACTTAAAATAGTATATGCAATGACAATCATAACAGCAATACTAATAGGAATAGCCTGTATATAGATGTGTACAGCATGTGCTATCAGTTACGTAAGTAATTTAACTTAATATATTTAACTTAATATACTTAGGGGTTTCTTGGATGTGTTGAAAGAGAGAGAAGATAGCTGTAATGATAATACTCTTTACAGTGCTTGGAAGTTCGTGAACTCTTTAAAATGTTTATATTTTTGCATAAATGTGACCTAAAACCTCACGAGACTAGGCCAAGAAGTAGATAAGCAGAATGATATCAATCGAATGAGATAAAATAATAAGATAATAAGATAAAATAAGATAAGGTAATACTTTTATTATCCCACTGGGGGAAATTAGCATTGTTATATATAAGCAGGGGTGCAAGCTGGGCTGAGGCAGGATCAGATACCAGATATCACATCAAATCTGTTGAAGAAGGAATTGAGGAACTGTCATTTGCCCATTGCAGGTTTCCTACAGGCTGACATTTGGACTCCTTAAAACCTGAGATGGTTTTAAGACCCCTCCAAACTCCACTCAATTTTCTCTGAAGAATGGCCTTCAGATTTAGGGTAGCCCAGGACTTGTTATTGGAAATTTAAGAAGCCTGTGTTGGAATCAGTGACACAATCAACATCCTTACCATGTGGGTCATGGAGAACCTCCCCATCTGTTGTTTCAAAGCAGTCCTTCAGAGCCTCATAGGCCTCGTCGGACCAACTTCTCACCTTTATTGTGTTGACAGTACACCTGTGAACAATGGGTTTGTAGACAGGCAGGCAATATAGCAGATTGTGATCCGACTTGCCCAAGGTTGGGAGGGGTCCTGTGTTTGCATAAAACTTGTCCATTGTTTTGGTGTCTCTTGTGTTAGAAGTTACATGCTATTTGAAGTTGGTACATTTGGAGGACAAGGAAGAATGATTGAAGTTCCCAGAGATGAGGACAAGGGCATGTGGATGCTGTGTCTGGAGTTTGCTTATGACTCAGTAGATGACGTCACATTCTGTGCATGTTTCTGTGGAGGGAGCAATGTGCGCAGTAGTATCTTCAGCTAACAATTACCAGCTAACAGTTCAACATCATTGCTGCATATCTGTTCTTTGATAGTAGTGTGTCCTGGATGGCACCATTTGTCTTTTATGTTCTACCTCATCATTTGTCTTTTATGATCTAAGCTTTGCTTTACGGATCTGGTGTGACCCCTTTTTGAGGCATAACTGCAACTGAACATTTTCAATAACCATCAATTAGTGCTGCACATGGGCTTGGAGGAAATTTAGCCCATTCCTCCATGCACATGTTGGTGGATTTCCTCCCCTGAAGTGCTTGCTTCAGATCCTTCCACAATAATTCAATTGGATTAAGTTCAGGACTTGACCATTCCAAAATATTAACTTTATTCTACTTGATCAATGTGTTGGTAGACCGACTTGTATGCTTAGGGTCATTGTCTTGCTGCATGACCCACATTCTCTTGAGATTCAGCTCATGGATACATTTCCTAAAATGTTCCCTTAATATTTGCTGGTGTAGTTTAGAATTCATTGTTCCATCAATGAAAGCAAGCCGTCCTGAAACCAGGCCTAAACCAAGGTACTTCCACCTCCGTCTTTAACAGATGGAATCTGGGGTTTTTTTTTTTGGTTTTTTTTTTTATTAAATTTTTTTCACTTTTCATTTAAACCAAAATTTACTTTGGTCTCATCCAGCCATAAAACATTGTTCCAGTAGTCTTCTGGCTTGTTTGTGTAACTTTAGCATTGGAATAAGGATTGTTGACCTTTTGATTTTCTTTAACTTAAAGTGTTAATAACAAGTTTTAGCTATTGTCTAGTGTTGTGGTCGTGTACATCACACAGCAGTGTAGAGAGGCCTTTTATTGACTGTCAGGACTACGTTAGTAAGGTTGTTGTGTTTCTCTCATGTTGCTTTACAAGCTTTGTCAATAACGTCAAAGCAGTGCACAAACCAACTCACCCTCCTCGTTTACTAGCCTAGGCTCAGCCTACACTGAACAACACCCTATTAAGAATGCCTATCAACACTCCCCTGCACCAGATGTTGTTGCTACTCAGACCCCTTTGACTGGAGATATAGGGGAAGACTTACACCTACATAGTTTATCTCAGCTGTAAAACGTATTAATCAAGATTTCACCCGATTCCTTATGATTCTTATTATAAGAAGAGATACTACTACAGCGAATGAGACCATAACTGAAATGGGCCTCATTGAGCATCAACTGGGCAACAACCCACCTACACAGCTTTCACAAACAAATGGACATTCACCTTCTTAGGATTTGTTCAATTTATGGGGATAGAGCTGCAAACAGTTCAGCATTTTCAATCATCATGAATCTAATGTGGACTTTTTGTTAGAGCTTTTCTCAAAACACGAGTTAAGACGAAATTCATTTTGTGATGTCAAATTATTAACTGTGTCTTTATTCCTGTCTTGGAAAAGTTTCGGCATTATGTCTTTTCTAATTCTGGCAAATCTGTAGGTCTGAAATAGCACGACAGGATCATCGAAACGTGCTATAGATCAAAAGTCCCTATCTTTCATAAAAAAATTGTAAATCAGAAATCAGTGTCTGCATACGTTTGGACCATTTGTATTGGTTGGTTCATCATGAATCGTTCACCACAAAAACAACAAAGAAAAAAAGGGCAACGTCATTATACAGTCATGCTATGCACAGACCAGTAGTAAACATAATCGCTCCTTCATTACCCGTCCTTGTGCACATCGTTTCAATAGGCCCTATGAACTGGCACCAGACAAAGATAATCAGATTAGTTGAGAATTAGGCTGAAGATCAGTGAATTCCACTGAGGGCAGTGTACCATAGCTTTGTCTGCAGTCTGTCTCTGATTAAAATCAGATCAATAGATATACATGGAGAATGAAGAGGAGCTTTATGATTGTTAGCCAATGTTTTGTTAAGTAAAGAGTGTATAAGGGTCTACTCTTGGTCTACTGGCGGGTCCTCTGCACAGTTTACAATCAACTCACAGCTTTTATGGAGAAGTATGATTTATATGACAAGTTTCGAAAGCAACATTGTACAGACACAGCCCTACTGAGGGTTTCTAATGATTTGCTGATGTCCTCTGATATAGGTGATTGTTCAGTAGTGGTACTGCTAGATCTTAGCCCTGCGTTTGATACTGTTGACCATCACATTTTAATGAACAGGTGACGAGATTGAGTGGGGTCATCAAGTTCTGTTTTAAAATGGTTTTTTAACTGAGAGAAGTTTTGCGGTTTGTATGGGAAAGTATGTCTCGTACTCTGCTCCACTGTCATGTGGGGTTCCACAGGGTTCAGTTCTAGGGCCTCTTTTATTTTCTCTGTATCTGCTACCTCTGGGTCAGGTTATCGATAGCTTTAACATTCCATATCATTTGTTTGCAAATGATATTCAGCTGCATTTCTCTTTTAACCCTAGCGACACTCAGAGTCTTCAGAGGCTGTTAGACTGTCTGGAAGCTATTAGAGACTGGACGGCTGATAACTTCTTGCAGCTAAATGCAGATAAGACAGAGGTTCTGATCTTTGCTCCTGAGAAAGTGAACCCCTTAATCAAAGATGCTCTTGGGTCCTTTTCCTCAGCCATACACCCAAGTTTGCGTAATTTGGGAGTTGTTTTTGACCAGTCTATGTTATTCGACACACATATTAAACAGCTGACGAGATCATGCTTTTTTCACCTGAGGAACATCAGTAAAATGAGATCTATAGTTTCAAATGCAGAACTAGAGATGTTTATTCACTCCTTCAGCTCATCTCGCATTGATTACTGCAATGCTCTTTTTACATCTCTCATTGTGTCTGCTCGTAATCGTCTCCAGTCAATACAGAATGCTGCAGCTAGACTGCTTACCAGATCTAATAAACGCTCCCATATTACTCTGTTACTGTCATCATTACATTGGCTTCCGGTCGAGCAATGGATACAATTCAAAATTCTACCACTTACACTACCGTTCAAAAGTTTGGGGTCACCCAAACAATTTTGTGTTTTCCATGAAAAGTCACACTTATTCACCACCATACATTGTGAAATGAATAGAAAATAGAGTCAAGACATTGACAAGGTTAGAAATAATGATTTGTATTTGAAATAAAATTGTTTTTACATCAAACTTTTCTTTCGTCAAAGAATCCTCCATTTGCAGCAATTACAGCATTGCACACCTTTGGCATTCTAGCTGTTAATTTGTTGAGGTAAGCTGGAGAAATTGCACCCCATGCTTCTAGAAGCAGCTCCCACATGTTGGATTGGTTGGATGGGCATTTCTGGCGTACCATACGGTCAAGCTGCTCCCACAACAGCTCAATGGGGTTCAGATCTGAATAGCCTTCATTTCTAAGAACAAGAATAGACTGTCGAGTTTCAGATGAAAGTTCTCTTTTTCTGGCCATTTTGAGCGTTTAATTGACCCCACAAATGTGATGCTCCAGAAACTCAATCTGCTCAAAGGAAGGTCAGTTTTGTAGCTTCTGTAACAAGCTAGACTGTTTTCAGGTGTGTGAACATGATTGCACAAGGGTTTTCTAATCATCAATTAGCCTTCTGAGCCAATGAGCAAACACATTGTACCATTACAACACTGGAGTGATAGTTGCTGGAAATGGGCCTCTATACACCTATGTAGATATTGCACCAAAAACCAGACATTTGCAGCTACAATAGTCATTTACCACATTAGCAATGTATAGAGTGTATTTGTTTAAAGTTAGGACTAGTTTAAAGTTATCTTCATTGAAAAGTACAGTGATTTTCCTTCAAAAATAAGGACATTTCAATGTGACCCCAAACTTTTGAACGGTAGTGTACGTACGGAGCGCTTCATGGTCAGGTTCCCATGTATATTTCTGAGCTTCTTCATCCACACTAAACATCACGTTCTCTGAGATCAAGTAATCTGAACCAGTTGTCTGTTCCGCGCTCCCAGTTAAAGACTCGAGGCGATCGAGCGTTTGAGGTCGTTGCTCCCAGATTATGGAATACTCTACCACATTTTTTGAGAGTTCCTGATTCAGTGGAGTCTTTTCAAAAGCAGTTAAAGATGTATCTGCTTAGACAGGTGTTTAGTTAATTTATGTATTGTACTTTCTTACTTACTTACAGCACTTTGGGCCCTTTTCCACTAACATGGAACAGGTTCCCTTCTGGTTCGCGAACCTAATTTTGAACCGTTCTATACATTTCCACCATCAAAAATAGGTTCCAGAACCTGAAAAGTTCATTCAAAATGGGAACGTGTCTGTGCATAAATCACTGTTGGTGTGTCTAGTTGTACAGGAGCAAGGAGCAATGATATTCTGTTCTGACACCTCTACAAGAACCTGCAGACCTTCTCTTCTAGTCAAGGCTATCAGTCGCTTTGTTCCTATGTGTAACACCACCTTCTTTTGATATAACAGAATACTGTTTTTTGACCTCGGTTTTCTCAGTAGGTGGCATCTTCTCTGGCCTCTTTTGTAAAGCAATGTGATGTTAATTGACCTGACTGTTGTTTATGTGAACACCCAGGTACTTGTAAGAGTCCACTTTCTCAATGTACATTCCCTGGATGTTAACTGGTGGAGGGGTGTGTCAATATATATATATATATAAATTATTATTATTTTTTTTTTTTTGGTTAATGGAAAAAAAAATGGTTCTTCCACATTCTAAGGCCTATATGATGAGTCTTGTAGACCCTTCATCCTGTTTATTGGTTTGAGGCAGTAGTGCTGAGTCTTCTGATTGACATGAGACGTGAGACTTTTATATATGAAATTTGTATAGAATTTTGTAGAGAACAGTGAATATATGCTCATTTTTGTTGGGGTGGTAAAGACAGTGAGATGAGAGATTGCATGTCTGTGATAGACAGCACACAGCAGGTATCTGGATATGCCCCTGATTCTTGTCTCCAGTGGCATTGTGAAAATCCCACTGTATCAAGGTGCTGAGGCAAGACAAGACGGAAAGCTGTGTGTGTGTGTGTGTGTGTGTGTGTGTGTGTGTGTGTGTGTGTGTGTGTGTGTGTGTGTGTGTGTGTGTGTGTGTGTGTGCCCTCAGGTGAGCAGGTAGGCAGGAGATAGTGGGGGAAAGCTAGACGTCGTCTCTATTCCCCTGTCTGGGCTTTTACTTCTTATTTAAGCCGCCCCTCAGTGGAGTCCCACCATCAGCCTTCACTATAGGCACCAGTGGGGATCTCCCATTGAAAATAAGTGCTTCCTTTTCGGCTTCTCTTTCTTCCAGTTTGGGATCCAGCGAAATGCTGCCACAGCACATAAGATCTGTTTTTTTCTGTAACTCTTAAAAATCTACGGTTTAAAGTTTTGATACCCGGTGCTTTTGAACCAAAGGGGACTATGCAGCATGGAGAGAAGATGCTAAAAAGAAGTGGATAGGGAGTGGAAAAGAGACAAAATGCTGGCGGGGGGGGGGAGAAAAAGTGCCTGATGCTTGTGAAAACTAAGGCGTACTGTACTGTTAATGTACAATCTCTCTTTCTCTCTTTTTCCAGCCCTTTCTCTATCTCTCTCTGCCTTCAACCTGCATTTCTGGGTCACGAGAGACATTTAAACTGCACTTATAATTAACAGCTATTTTTAAACAGAGAGAAAGATACAGAGGGAGAGAGAGAGAGGGAGAGAGAGAGAGAGCAGGAAATGGAGCAGTGGTGAGGTACAAAAGCATTAAAATTGCCCCAGATTCGCTATTGAATGGGACACATCATGGCAATATGCTGGGAGATCAAAGTGAGAGGGGGAGAAAAAGAGACAGGGCCGATCAGTGGGGATAAATGGATCTCTTTATAATGGCATAAGAATAGGGGCCCTCTTTTGCAGCTGAAACAATTTAATAACTGCATTCATTACTGGCCGCTGTCCACTGCCTGAGATGTTCTCTATCTCTCTCACTCTCTCTTTCCTCCTCTCTGTTTTTCTCAACTTCTCTCTTTCTCCTTCATCATGGCCCACTGTCCACTGTCTTGAGACATTCCCTATCGCTCTCTTGCCCTCTCTCTCTTTCTTCCAGTTATAGTCTCTCTGTTTCTTTCTGTTTCTCACCATTTCTTTTCCTTATTCATTATGGCCTACTGTCCACTGTCTCAGACATTCTCTATCTTTCTTGCACTTTCTCTTTTTATGATTTTCCTCTTTCACATTCACTTTTTTCTTGCCCCCCCCCCCCTTCTCTCTCTCTTTCTCTCTCCTCTTGATCCTTCATTGTGGCTACCATCTGGGACATTCTCTATCTGTCCATCTCTCACAGTCTCTCTATTTTTCACTGTCTTTTGTTCTCTTTCTCATTCTCCGTTCTCTCTCTTTCACTATCTCATTCATTACTGGCCTTCTCTCCACTGTCTGAGATGTTCTCTATCACACCAAGTGAATTTTGAAAAACCTGATAAAGATTGTCATGTTTGGATAAAGTGGGAAGGTTTGGATATTGTTAAAGCTTTTTTTCTTTCAGAAAATGCACATCATATCACAACAAATCACATGTCTCTCTTATCAGTTGCTATGATTGGCCAGAGACTGGAAACGACTGGCCCTACAGATGGCCCAATCATAACACTCAGCTTTTTAAAGGTTGCTGTTAACACTCTGAAATGCTGAATCCACAGCTGGCCTGAAACCCATCGTATAACTCCAGTGTACTGGATGGAAAAACAACTTACTACTTTGTCTTTTTTTGCCAAAATTTTGTAACTGAGCAAAATATTGATGAAAACTAAACCCTTTCACCTCTCTCTCTCTCTGTCTCTCTCTCTCTCTGTCTCTCTCTCTCTCTCTCTCTCTGTCTCTCTCTCTCTCTCTCTCTGTGTGTGTGTGTGTGTGTGTGTGTGTGTGTGTGTGTGTGTGTGTGTGTGTGTGTGTGTGTACTTGCGAATGCTTTTGGTAATGGCATTAGTAGTAACTGCTTGTGGTACTACTGCTGGTGGCAATAGTAGTAGTAGCCGTAGTGGCAGTAATAGTAGTAGTGACTCTAGTAGTAGTAGTGGCAGTAATAGTAGTAGTGACTCTAGTAGTAGTAGTGGCAGTAGGAGTAGTGGTGGTAGAAGTAGTAGTAGTGGCAGTAGGAGTAGTGGTGGTAGAAGTAGTAGTTGTAGTAGTGCAGGCAGTATTAGTAGTACTGGCAGCAGTAGTCATAGTAGAATTAGTAGTATTAGTAGTATTAGTAGCAGCAGTAGTAGTGATGGTGGTGGCAGTAGTAGTAGCAGTAGTGGTGGTGGTAGTAGTACTAGTAGTAATAGTAGTGACAGTAGTACTTGTAGTAGTGGCAGTGGTGGTGGTAGTAGTAGTACTGGCAGTAGTAGTAGTAGTAGTAGTAGTAGTAGTAGTAGTAGTAGTAGTAGTAGTAGTAGTAGTAGTAGTAGTAATGGTGCAGTAGCAGCAGCAGTGAAATGGCAGTAGTGGCATTAGCAGTGCTGCAGGTTGAGCTGAGCTGTGGCCTGTGGTCTGAAATGAAGATGTAGCTGCTCACTCTGACACTCTGAAATGAAAAAGGAGGAGGAGGAGGAGGCAGCAGCTATCAGAGAGCCTCCCGCAGGACGAGCCGCACGCTGCAGCCTGCTAATTACAGCCCATGCAAATGCACTCACTGTCTGCTGTGCAGCTCTCTTATTTATATATTTATCTGTTATTTATTATTTCATTCATTCTTCAGTCAGAGCTGCTAGTGTCAGAGGAGACTGGATAAAAGTGCAGGCTAATAGCTACCATTCTCTCTCTCTCTCTCTCTCTCTCTCTCTCTCTCACACACACACACACACACACACACACACACACACACACAACCTCTCTCTCCCTCTGTTTTTTCTGACTTCCTCTCTCTGTACATGAGCTTCTCATAGCAGAACTTCTATAAATATATTTCTATGGCATTTGTGGAGAGAAGGGTTGGAAGGGCACCTTTATTAAAACCATTTTGTCTTGTGGTGTGTGTGTGTGTGTGTGTGTGTGTGTGTGTGTGTGTGTGTGTGTGTGTGTGTGTGTGTGTGTGTGTGTGTGTGCACGTGTGTTTGCCATCTTATCTCTCCATTAGCCTTTGGTGGCCTGGCCAGTCCTCTCTTCCTCTCCTGCCTGCTTTAATGGGTAATTTAGTGATGCAGGTCTGACATATACTCCTTGTTTGTTGCCATGGCTACAAGACCTTATGGATGGCTCCATCTCTCTCTCTCTCTCTCTCTCTCTCTCTCTCTCTCTCTCGCTCTCTCTCTCTCTCTCTCTCTCACACTCTACCCCCCCCACCCCTCTCCCCCTCGCTCTTGTGGCATGTCAGGTCACTAAATACACACTCAGTGTCCTCCAGCCCTCTGTCACACATATCAGTATTTTACCTAAACATCTTTAGCATAGTCATTTTCTCTGCTCATTGCACCACTGTGGTCTGTCAGAGCTGGAGCTAACCTTTGCAGGTGGAACGAGGTGGAGAACTGAACCCCGAGACACAGACAAAGACTGGCCATTTGTTGTCATGGGACAATATATATGCTTGACCTTGATCTAAATAAACAATAAAGACTTTTAATCAGTGACTGTATAATAAAGATGGACAGCACACCATCTCCCAAAAGTGGAGCCACCACAGTTCAAGCACCTCTGCTGTTTGTTTGCAGTATGATCATTAACTCCACCCTTTCACATTCATTCCAATCACATTTTTCTCCCCTATTCTGTATTTTCATCCCGACTCTCTAGTTGGCATGCTCATCATAATGCACAGATTTGATTAGCTGAGTAGTGGTTCATGTGACATGTACACATGCAAATGGTTTATTATTTTCCTGAGCTCCTAAATCTGTACTGTAAAGACAGTTATGCAAAAAAAAAAATAACTGTGCTCAATAGTTTATCTGCTATAATAAAGTATTATATAGTACTATAAGTCCAGATATTACAGTGGCTCCCTTGCTTTTGTGATATAAAGGAATTTTATTTCATATGTAAACATTTAAAATATTTATGCATGGAAACTTTAATGTCCTGATGTCACAAGAATCTCCTAATTTTCGTAACTCCGCCCTATTCAGTCTACCACAGTTTAGAACCATTCAGTCAAATGCAGTTCTCAGGAGGAATTTCAGATGTGAGTGCTTATGACATGGGGTAAAATACAGGAAACCATTCAGAACAGAACTCTTTTAAACATTAAATCCTATCTGATTACTCTTAAAGGTGCAGTTAAAGAAACAGCCTGTTTAACTCTCAGTGATGAACGTTTGGAAAAATCAAAATGAATTATGAGTGATTTTGCAGCCTAAAACCACATAACTTTTATATGGGCTTGAAGGAAAAAGAAAACACAAGAATGTAGAGAACAGGGCTTTAAAGTGGTCGTTTTTACACTTCATCATTGTCATTTGACTCATATGATATCATGCAATGTTACTAATCTTTATTCATTGTTTCATGACTACAGTTGTGGTCAGAAGACACAGCGGAAGTGGCACTGCTATAAATGTACAGTACACAGCTTACACTCCACCCTTGCTCAGCCCCCAACCAAGGTCAACAGTCTTCGCCTCCACTGATTCCTTTAGCAGTTGGTGTAAAAAAGAAACGACTGATCGGCTGTTTCTATCTCTTTTGATTTTGTTTTATTGTCCGAGGATGGGGGAATAATAACTCGTGCTGGTGTGGTCGCAGCATTGTATTTTTCATCCGGCTTTATGGCCTCCGTCTGGGTGTTATGACAGAGCTGAGGCTTGGAGCAGGTCTGGGCCACTGATAAATGGCCGGCTTTGTACTTCCCCAAAAAGAAATCATATTTCCAGCTCCTCCACGGAGCACCACGCCGAGCTAGCCGTGATGGGTGGTGCCACAGGACCCAATATAAATGTCTCCTTGCTACTGAAGGAAGTCATAACACAGAGAGAGAAAGAGAAAGATTGTTTGTGGGTGTGTGTGTGTGTGTGTGTGTGTGTGTGTGTGTGTGGTAGCAGTGTCTAAATCATTGAAAAGTTTTGTATTGCTAGTCAAACATTAATGCACATGAACACAATTACATCAGCACTGTAACCTCTTTTATTTGGCTTAATATATATATATGGACACGTACATATTTGAATATAATAAATTCTATACAATGCATTTTATTGCAGGTACTTTATGTGAAATTATTCTAATACAAGGTACAGTCATATGAACAAATGATACCCCATGAATACATGGAAACATATTTAAACATATAGACATTTGATCTTCAGGAGCTGATATAACTAAGCACATAAAGCTGAAGAAAAGTCTTTTCAAATCATCTGTAAAATATATTTAATAGCAATGAAATTTTCTTGTGAAGATAAAAGTTAGGACACTTAGTTTCTTTAAAAAATAAATCTACAACCCTCATTCTGAAGAAAATTGTATTTCTATTAATTACTAATTGAACTATATTATCAAATGCCACTAAAAAAAGAATAAGGTCTATTATTTATCATCGTTTTAACTCTTTTTTTGTCCCAAAAAATAAATAAATAAATAAATAAAACTTCTAAAATACTGTTTTTATATAATATATATAAAATATTTAAAATGACATTGAATTAAATAAAAAAAATAAGTGATTTGAATATTATGAGTGAAGTTTACTCTCTGTTGTCTGTACATGCTGGCTGTTTACTCTCTCTATATATATATAGTGTTATTTTATATGACTTACTTAAAAGGTTGTATGCATGTGTCCTGTTCTCTACCTCCACTGTGTATCAGTGTGCCTCCATTGGAGGGTCATATGATTTACTGGACGCGGCTCATGGATAATTGCATGAACCTGATTAGACGTGTCTAACAATATGCAGCAGCCACGTCTCTAACAACTCAGGAGCACTTTGATGTCTGAGGCAGCTTCTTTTGTTGTGTGAGACAGTCTCACCCGGTGTAACAGCACAGAAGTAAAGGGGCAATTATAGACAGAGTGTATATAAAAAAGCTGCTACAGGATGAAGCACTTTATACAGATGAAGGGAGTGAGAGAAACAAACTCCTCACTTGAACCGCAGTGACCCCTACAATATACATATACTGTACACATACTCACTGTGCCCTACTAATCCTGGGTAGGGACTTCCTTACATGGACTTTATGGATGGTTTGGAGATTCTGGTACAGGTTGAGCTCAGTTTAAAGGAGCTTCAATGAATGTTCAACCAGAAGACTTGAACACTACGTACACTTTCCCCATCCAGTCACCAACCTTTTGGTGCGTTTCAGATGCTGATGTTTCCCACTCCATTACACAACTTCCAACAGGCTAGACTGCCGACACAAGGGTCCATGGATTCATCCTATTGGTTCCAAATTCTGACTCTACCCTCTGTTCACCTCAGCAGAAGTTCATATTCATCAGATGAGTTTACATTTCTCCGACTTCGACTTCAGCTGTGAAGGGTTGCTGAGCCTGTGCCCACTGCAGCTTCAGCTTTCTGTTCTTGACTGACAGAAGTTGAACCCAACGTGATCTTCTGCTGTGGATTCAGATGATAGTTTGATAAAATCAGTTTGATAAATTACAACTGTTTTAATATCTGACAGCTCAAACCAGTCAGACATCTCACATAAACAAACTTTATTTACACCACTGAGGCAACTCTAGTAAAATAAAAAAAAATAAAAACAATTGTGGAAAACAGTAATCATTGCCTGTGCAATGTGTGGAAATAGCTGTAGTTCTTCTTTGATCTGATGTAGTTAACCTCTACCTATGTCTTCTATTGAATATGTTTTAATTAGCCAATACAGCTATCTAGAATCTTGAATTCCACTGAATCAAACTGATTACACAGAAAGAGAGCAAGAGGGAGAGAGAGAATGAGCAAGCGCTTATGAGCCCTTAAACAAAATCCTAATTATAGCTGTGTATGTGTGTGTGTGCATACAACTGTGCACAGTTCTATGTGCATTTGCATACAACATGATCAGGGCCTCTTAGCACTTTTCCCTTTTTTAGAGCCCTCCTGTGGAGCATGCTCATTCATTTGAGGCACAATTTCTGACGTTCAAAACTTTTCTGCAGGTCAGAATTTCGAGTTTAGCGTGAAAAGGCCAGACTTTGGGTGAGATTTTAATTTCACAGTCCACACTAGATGCTTTGTAGAGGTTTGGTTTGTATTTACGTACCTTTAAGACCATCACAGTTAATGATTTTTAAACATTAATAAAAAGTTCCGAACTGTGTCTTTTGACAGCAAATTAAAGCAAGTTAAATAGAATATCATGGACATGGGAACATCATGTGTTAATTTGGGAGTGCTGACATTTTAGTCAGCATATACAGCATATGAGGTGCACAGTGACATCATGCACAGATATACCTTTTAGTATCTTTTTTTATTTATCTTTAAACAGAATGCTATATGCTATAATGTGAAAAGAGACAATGATATATGTATAAAATCAAGCCCCAAATTATCTGTATATTAGCTGAGGTGACAGATTGTTGGTTTAAGAGACAGTAACTGAGTAAAATTACAACAGTGAATATTCACCTACTGACAAAAATAACCAACTGGATTGCTGCAAAACTCTGAATGCAGTTCTGTCTCAGATAGATGTGTTAATGTTTACAGGTGTGGTCTGATTAGACACTGGTTCTTGGCAAAAGAAGTGCTTCCCCTTCTGCCCAATGAAAAGCTCTCAGAGGCTACTCTTGGGTAGTGTACCTCTTGGTCAGAGGTGCCAAAGGAATAGCAAAACCTTTATGAAGCAATGGAAAAATGTAGAGAATTATTCGATGGGGAACACTTGCTGTCCAGCCCATTCAGGCTGATAGAGTGAGTTTTTAAAGTGATGAGTGAGTGCATCGAATGTTTTTGAATGAGCCTCCTCTTTATATATTAATGAGGGTCATGAATGACTGACAAATTAGTTACACACATCAGTTACAAGGCAGGCTATACATAATCCTGCAGAGAATGCAAACTCAGCGGATACACTAAGCATTTTGGAGATTCTGGTGGCATGCCCCAGGGTTTAGAACTAGGACTCTCTTCATTATGATAGATAGATAGATAGATAGATAGATAGATAGATAGATAGATAGATAGATAGATAGATAGATAGATAGATAGATAGATAGATAGATAGATAGATACATACATACATACATAGACTCATAGATACATATATATATGTATATATATATATATATAACACATAGATAGAAACTATAACTGATAGCTTACTTGTTGTTACTTATATTATTATTTGGTTTTAAACAAAGTGTCATACCATTTCTCCCTCAAGCCTCAATTCATGAGCAAAGTGCAGCACTTAGTAGCCTTAACCTCTTTCTTGTCACTGGAAGAGGCCAGAATTTCCCTGCATTAATGTGGGGGTTGTGTTTTGCCCCTTGCCCCCCCTTTTCCCACTTCCAAAGTTGCCCCCTGGCCCCTCTCAGGCCTCTTCCCCTCCGCCGTTAAAGCACACCTTCCCGCTAAAGGTCACCGGGGTCACACATCTGCATGTGAAATGTGAACCCTTTGACATTCCAGGGCTGGCCAGAGCCCTGCCGAGCCCTTTTGTTAGCTCAGACGCTAAAGTTCGGCCTAACAAGCTCCCCGCAGAACGAAGCGTGGTAACTTTAGCTGTCTCAAGTGGCCGGCTAGTAAACAGAAAAAGATAGTGATTAATGATTTGGTAATGCTTAAGCGCAAGCGAGGGGAGGATAGTATATCAAAAACATTGGTATGGAAAAAGGTCACACACTATGGGTTACTGTGGATTTGTTTGTAGAAATATGCAGTGACACTCTTGGACTGACACAATACACAAAAGATAGAATAGGATATTCACATATTTCTTAACCACTTTAAACCCTAAGGGATCGTACTCTACAGCCACTCACTCACACATAACTTACATATCTGTTTCAAAATCGTTATTAGTTTGGAAACGCTTGAAGGTTGAAGGATCAAGAGCACTTGAACATTTGAAGGTTAGATTCATAGGGACTTCATAACATGCTTAAGTGTTAAATAAGCTTTTTTTTTATTTTATGACCATTTTATTACCTTTTCCCAGTCATCGTAAGAAGACAAGCAGATAGATAGATAGATAGATAGATAGATAGATAGATAGATAGATAGATAGATAGATAGATAGCTATTAACATGGCTCAAATGTGTCTCAGACCACCTCCTGAAGTGGTGTCAGTGATCAGATGTGGCTTGGCCTTGTCTTATGGCAGTGTGAAGTCTGATTCCGCAGTTCTGGATATCTGCTCTTTCATTGTTTCTTCCAAAATCAAGGGTTTTGTGTGGCTGTTTTTACTGCCCAGGGAAGGCTTTCTAGTAGATTTTAGAGCATTGCTGTGAGGATTAGATTGCATTCAGCGAAAAGAGCGTTAGTGATGTCAGGATGTTAGATGATCACCACCCAGACTCATCCTAGAAGTATTGGATGGAGTAACATAATTCCAGAGAACACTGTTGCACTGCCTTACAACCCTTTGTCAGCAATGGAGGAAGCTTAAAGTAGTGGACATTACTGCTCACTCTGGACACAGTGAAGCTTATCTAAAGCTTCACTCACAAGTAGTCAGACTCCTAGTTAAAAACACCTCCTTATGTGTATGCAATTTCAATTACTTCATCTCTTGTCACCTTGTAATTACTGGCATAAACTGTTCATAAATAATCATGTTGTCTATAAATATGTTCTTTATAGATTATGCCTGTGTAATGAAGTCCTTAATAAGGGAACATTTCAGTAAAACAAGTGTAAGCACTTATTTTAGTGTGCATTTGACTAACGACTCTGATATATGCAGCATGTAATCTCAGCAAATGGTATTCCTCTATGAGTACATGCATATTTGTGTGTATGTTCATAAAAGCCAGGCATTAATATGTCGATTCAATCAACGGCTTCATCTAAGCCTTCTCCAGCCACATTTGTTCTGAGCTCCATCTTTGCCTGTGGTTAAAGTGCACAGTAAAAAAAAAGCTGGAGAATCCCTTCCCCATAGCACACTCCCTTTTTATGATGTCCATAAAATGGAAGAGTGCAGCTTAACTTGAACTAATATCATCAGGGCTTACAGGCTGTGATTGATGATCTCCAAAGTGAGCAGGATCGCTCTCATCTTTCTTCAGATTTTTATCACTGACTTGTTTGCAGTCATGTGCAATCAGAAGATCCAGGAGGGGTAACAAGTGTTTGATGTATGATCCTCAAGCCACTTTTGTCAGAGATGCATTTCTTTGTTTCTCTCGGCTGCCATTGGCTTTTACGCGCCTGATGCCTCCAACATGAATCCTACGCACACTTTCTGTTTATTTTCTTTCTCTCTCTCTCTCTCTCCCTCTCTTATTCTCTCACTTTCTTTCTCTCTCTCTCTCTCTCTCTCCTTCTTTTTTAAATGGTGGGAACATCTACTCTTGGGGGATGGGTAAGAGGTGAGGCCAAACATTTTTCCAGTTTGAGTTTTGCCAAGAAAGGCAGTGAAAAAACAACAGTAGACCACAGAAACACCCCCTCCCCCCCAACAACAGACACACACACTTAAAACCCCCTGCACATCCTGCTATCAGAGACTAAAGGGCTTTTCGTAGGAGGAATGGGCCCTTGCCTCCCTTTGAGGACTTAATATCCTTCATAGTGTGCCAAGAACGCACATCTTTTTAAATAACATAAATCACATTTATGGGTTTGGCTGTTTGTCTATTTTAACTCCTCTTCTGCTCGTTGACTCTGGAGGAAATCCTTTGCACGGTGGCTGGGATTTGCTCACACTGCAGATGGAACCACCGCTGGGCCGAAAGCTGTCGACGGCTTTTTTGACAAGTTGTCCTTGTGGCTCCTGGCACTTCAAATAAGGCATCTTGTCTGACATGAACAGCACTTTGGCCTTTAACGTTTGACTTTGCAGGCCTTTCGTCTAAAAGGGCACAAGTGTGGCTTGGTCCCCGGAGGGATGCAACCAAGCTTTTACTAGAGATGTGTTCTTAAACATGGCCTTTAACAAAGTTTAGATGTGTTTTTGAATAGCAACATACATTACAAATGGTCCAAAAAGGTCTTCAGGGCAATGTCAAAGAAGACCCACTTGTCCCTAAAGAAGAGCCACTTATCCCTGAAGAGTTTTCCGTGCTTTTAATAAGATGGGTTCATGTGAAAAACCTTTTTATACATATTGTAAAGGTTCTACACCACAAATCATTTAGGAGCCTGTGTATGTAAGGACATATATGTCCAGGCATGTCCAGATATGTCTTATAATCAGTGGATTCAGATCAGATTAAGTTCTACCTGAAGACTCTTGAGTGGGACCAAACTGGTGCCAGCAGGGAGGATGGAGGGGAAAAATGATATGTGAGGTTGCTGAGATGCTGCAATTCTGTCATTAAAGGTCTTTTAAAGAAAGTTGAGGAACGTTCAGAAGGGGCCATACCATTCTTGCCCCTGGGTAGAACTTTTGCTGAAGCTTTCTGTGTCAGGTGCACCCATTTCTGACAGCTACGGAGAAAGGGTGCCCAATTCTGGTCCTGGATCTACCAGATCCAACACATCTGGCTCTATAAGCCACGTGTCCCTGCAGGACTTCATTATCTGAACAAGGTGATTTAAGTGCCTTTCACATGGCTGCCCAATATCTAAACCATGAAGAATGGGCATCTCTGCTCTGGACAAGAAACTAAGATCATCATGGATTAAAGAAGCTCCAACAAACACCTTCAGAATGAGATTTAGAGCATTTTCACACCTGAAAGTCCCAACCAAGGTCTGAACCAAGGTTAGTTTCAGTTTCACACAGCAGATTAACCAGCACACTAAAGAGCTTTCACCTACACCTACTGTATGAGATTGGTTGTTTTTGTAGACGGGTGCTTGACAATGGCATTTTTTTCAATTCTGGTGATCCAAACAAAGTGTCTTCACAATACCAACAAGCCAGACCATGGTTTAGGAGATCCGGACTGTGATCTCTTTAGATCAGACCAAATTCTGGTTCTTTGGTCCAGACTGTGGTCTGTGCCTCAAACAATGCAGGTGTGAAAGCACCCTTTGTTACTTTTGCAAGCTTTTTTATTTCTGAGGAGCAGACATAGATTGCAACTCTTCAGTAATACCCTTGATTATTGAAGAAGCTTGAATTAACTCAGTTGGAAGATCAGTAATGTAGTGTCTGATGTATGGAACCTCCAAATGTAAAGGAGGTTCCTAGAACCATAAGTCCAAACCAAGAGCCATTGAGGAACATTTAGTCTCCAAGTCCACAAGACCCTTCTAACTGCTTCATCCATCTACAAAAAGTTGTACCCATTGCTGATTTTTCCACTGCACTGCACCTGTGTAACCTCAAATATGAAAAATATGAGGAGGTCTCAGCATGGCAGAGCCGAACGTGACTTGGAGTGGACAGGAAAAACAAGCTCAGGTCGAGGTGATGGAGTGTGAGGACAGAAGTGAATTGATGTAAATTGTAAACTGGGTCGACGTGGCCTTGCTTCTCTGTGTCCTCTCTGAAGCACAGCTGCACTAACAAGAGCCATTTCATATTCATAGCACTTGCTGTCCTCAAACCCTCCTCTCTCCATGCCTCTCTCTCTCTCTTTCCCTGTCTCATCTCATTCTACCATTCTCTCTCACTCCCTTCCCCTCCTTCTCTCTCTCTCTCTCTCTCTCTCTCTCTCTCTCTCTCTCTCTCTCTCTCTCTCTCTCTCTCCAGAGCAGAAAAGGACTACCTCCTCCACTTGTCGGAGGCTCCTGAAATGATTGATTGTTTCTCAGTGTGTCCTGACAGGATATGTAGTAGCGTGGGGCCCCCGGGGTCCAGGACGGCAGCGCCTTCTGATTAAGACCCCCGCAGTAATCATTCCCACCAAGCCAGTGCCGCACAACACACGTCAACAGCACACAAAAAAGGAGCAGAGCAAAACACTTCGCTTTATTCCTTCAAGATAACGCTGCAATCGCCAGCCGCAGAGCCCTCTGAAAGTTTTCTTACTCAGAGCGATTGCATTTCTCGCCAGGGTTAAGGAGCAGTTTATAACAGTCGCAACACAAAAAAGGAAGAAAAGCAAAGGTCCTAAACCCAATAAACTCCAGCACTCCTTCACCAATGTAAACCAGACAAGGCTTTAAACCTATTATGGTGGTGTAATAGCATTAAAGATAGAAATCGTATTGTTCCAGAGGAGAAGAAGGGAAGGGAAATGAATGGACTCCAGTCAGTGTCACATGAGGGAAGCAAGAAAGAATTCAAATCATGCTGGAAGTTGGAGGTGTATCTTGCAGGGATTTGACTCACGGGGTCATTGCACCAACAGACTTGGGAAATAAGAACGCCTGAACCTTTTCAAATAGCAGCCGCCCCTAATCTATCATGTCTTTGCAAGCACATCAGAATAATCTGCTCTGAACTCACAAGAGTTGCACATTTTTTGTGGAGCACACTTATCAGATCTTTCATGGAGGCAGTGAATTCTTTCATTTGGAATAAGCATTTGAGAAGCCCTTTCCCAGTAACCCAGGTTACTGTGATCATATATGGCACAAATCTTTGACATAATCCATTTCAGTGTGCCCTAATGTATCTGACCAAGTACTGGAAAATCCCTGTTGCATAATATATAATATAGCAACTTAATAGAAAGGGAAAAATAAAAAAGGGCAATAGGCCTATAGTATAGCCCCAGGTCTGCATTAAGTTACACCCAAATCTACCTTACAATCAGAGTGTTTTTATCACACGGTCAAACAGAGAACAGAAAGATGAGCTCCGACTCCAGATCGTCTGGCACCAAGCCAAGCAGAGACGCAAGCCCCAGCCATGGGACAGCATTGATTCTTAATTATTGCCGCAGACAGATAGCACAGAGACATTGCGCCGAACAGATCGGGACATAATTGGTCATCTCCAGGCCTCGTCCTCTCTCGCTATCAGTAGAGGAGACACTCGTGACCTTTCGGCGAGTTAGTGTCTACAAGGGGCTGAATTACAGCCTGGCCCACTTCACCTTGATCTGACCTTATAAGCGGCTAATGATGACTTTTCCTCGCTGCCAAACTGCATTTGGTCCAGCTCGGGGTTTTTCTTTTACGAGGCCACCAGTGCAAGGATGAATGTATTGTGCTGGTGCTAGTGCTGAGAGTTCTACTTTTAAAATTCAATTGTCTGAGGTATATTTGAACTGCTTAAAATAGTCAATAAACACCCATTAGAACCAAAGGAAATGATACCATACATACAATGTACGTGATACAGTGTGTTAGACCACTGTGCCAACCAACAGCATTCTGTTTTGGAAAAAAATCTTTATTATGACTAATAATAATAAATGAAGATCATTTCTAGGATATAGGTATACTATCTATATTGTCCACGTAGGGACACCCTTTGCCACATATTCAGTTTGCATTGGAGTTCATGTAAAAAATCACTATTCAAAACAGGTTTGGGGGCAGCTCTACCTCTGAGGCAGCACGAATACAATGTATTCAGACAATAAGCAATTATAATAGCCATCATGCCAGCACAAAGAATACCATGACAACTTCATGTGACAGTGTCACACTAAGATGCATGTCTTCCATTCCTTCGTGTAAACACAGTTCTAATGTTCACGGTCAATATCTAAGTTAGAATTCTTGACGGTAGGTTGCTACCTACCTAATATACAGTATAAGCAGATGGCTGGCTAGTTTTCCAGGCAGTTTCCTGAAAAAAAACGTATAAGAAGAATTTCTTGAAAACAAACAAATCTCAAAGTGAATCATCCACATATAAATCTCTGAGAAGCAGATACACATTTGTAAAGATCTGCCTACTGAGTATTTAATGTGTTATTCTCAACCAATGGCAGTTATTTGAAACCGTTTTGAGCAGTGGTTTTGCACACAAGCTGCACTGGATTGCAAGGAAATGTATGCTATTTGTGAAAATGTAAGTGTATGCTAATTGAATATTGTGTGACATATGCACTCGTCTTGCCCAAAATTGGCATAACACCAGGTCTTGAAATGTCTGGGATCCCTCTTAGATCCTGCCAAGTATGGAAGGCAGGGGCGGAGCAAACACCCTGGACGACCAACGGGACCAAACTGGTGGCAGCAGGGAGGGAGAAGGGAAAAGCCAGCATCTGTAAAACAGCAAAGAGGCATGTGAGTAAAGGACTCTTAAAGCCAGGTGGGGTCAAGTGATTGGTTGAGGAAGGATGGAAGTCATTGCTTTTGTTAAAGCTTTAATTTCTAGTTGGTATGCAGAAATTAGTCATTCTGAAACTAAGAAGAACATTTTGGTGAATATGTTTAAACAAACATTTTCGAGTATGATTGGAATTATAAAAGGAATAAAGTGTTTGTTGTGTTTTTTTTTTTTTTGGCCAGATGGATACTGTCCTCTTGCTGCCCCTCTGGCCCATTGGTCTCAACCCTGCTCATTCTTTGCCATTTGTGAATAATTAAGTGCATCAATGGAGTTATTTTGTACACTTCTTCTGATTAGCAAGTGCTGAATCTCATCAGAGCAGATGAACATTAATGACTGCATTGCAAACTCCTGGGCCTAGTTCCAAAATGGAAGTGTTCAAGGTGCAAGATTTCTAATCGAAACCTGGGCTTGTTCCAGGCTCACTCATTATACTATATTCCTTTCTGTGAAGCAGCTGTCAGGCAGTGCATAGTATACTACGCCAGAGCTGTTTCCCTTTTTCCCCGTGTTGTTTCAGCCAAGGTCAACCTAAGATACCTTGACTGAGGGTGCACTTTGCTTTGGGACCCCATGCTTATGCTAACCGTGACACCTTTCTTTTTTGCTATTATTACTTAACGAGCATATTGATTTTAGTTATCTAGCCTTACTAGGTTTACTAATCGTATAGTTGATGCAGAGATCATTAACATGGCACTCTGATAAAACCCAATAAAAGCTGAAAACATAGGGAGCTTCAGCTTGAGCTTCAGAGACCTCCGCTTTGTCATCATGCTCACTCAAGCTGACCACAATTAGATAAAGCACTAAACTCTAGCTGTGTTGGACAGGGTTAATGAATGCAGTGCAGTTTGACTGGTTTGGCGTGGTTCAGGTTGACTACGCCCAGCCACCACATCTGTGTCAGGGAGCACAGTGCTGTCTGTAGGTATGGCACGCAAGTGTCATCCCCCCTCTGCCGAATCCCAACCCAGATGGTTCCAGCTGCAGCTGGCACAGTGTGGTGCAACACCTGACAGTGTGCTACACACAGTCTCACACACACATTGATTCACAGCCGTGGGGAACTCGCACATGTGTGCAGGCCCACATAAAGCATAACTGTAACAGCAGGCAAACCATTAATAGATAACTGTGTTCGAGCAGTAAAAACATGTATAAATATGCTTATTCGTGTGCATACAGCATAATTATGCACATAATGTATCTAAGGCACTAAGTACACCATAAACAGCACATTAACTGTTGGTTTATTTTCAATACAATGGCTACAGACTTTTCCTATATGAGTCTTTCTACAAAACAGTTGCCAATTCCATGTTACATCTTCTGTCTTCCATAAAAACATATTTTTCCACCTCAGGCATACAATCCTTATTCATATTCTCTGTTTATTTAGACATATAGAGCCATATATACAATAATACATGACAGGATGGCATGTGACAGTTCTTCATATGCCCAAGTTCCTGACTTACTACACATCAATCAACTTGAAATATCTTTTTTTTTGCATAAAGAGTGAAAAAATTGATACATTCGTCCCATATATTTTGCATTACTGGTGGCTCGGTTTAGCTTGATGGACCCTGTCAGAGTCTGCATTCACAGAACAGGAAATGTGACCACAAAATACACTAAACACAAGTACAAGTCAAGTTACACAGTGCTAAGGAGGTCAGAATGTCAGATGTTCACCACCCCACCTCGTTTCCAACTCCTGAGTTCATTTCAAAATGGATGGAGCTGCTGTACAGTTCCACTGCTCTACAGTTCAATGTTGGATTGCTTTATACCCCTCTACCCCATGTCTGGCATTAGACGTGGTGTAAGTAGGTTTATGTTGATGTGTATATATATATAATCCTGAAAAATAATTAACAATTGATAAAGAAATAACTTTTATTTGCTGATAGAACTATGATCCAAGGATTGCAGGTTTGAATCCTGGGTCATGCTTCTTGCCATCGGCAGCAGCAGTCTGAAAGAGCAAAATTGGCCATGCTCTCTCTGGGTGGGTAGATGATGCTCTCTCCCCACATCACACCCAGAGCGGTGCTGGTCGGCTCTGGGTGTTAGATGTTCGTCATCACTTGGCAGTGACAATAGCGACAGTTGGGCAGGGGCTGGCTTCACATGTATTGGAAGTGGCATGTGCTTGTCCTAATGGGGTTGGCTAATTGGCATTTCCAAACTGGAAAGGATAAATAAAAAAAAATAAATAGGTCATGTTAACAATAATTTTAAAATAATACATAGCTCTGTGTTTAATACACATATGTATGAATAAGGACTTTTTCACTGATATGCACGTTTTATTTAGTCTTAGAAAGCAGCCCACCTATTTACACACATTTTACATCATACGGCCATCAGCACACGCTCTACCTGCTGAATTCTCAGCACTGGAGCAGTTCCTGTCACATTGGTTTATGATAGATTCACATTATTCACCCGCTCTGCAGGTAGTCGTGTGAGCAGACACGCCGCTGTCAGCCATGCCGCTTTGATTGTAGCGAAACAGGGGAAACATTGACTTTTGTCTTGTTAACAAAATTTATTTCTCCCCAAATGACAATCCTTTAAGTGGGAGGCAGGCAGGCAGCCAGAGTGTTGTGTCATACATTGCCATTTGTGAGCGCTGTGCATGTTTTAAAATGTTTTCAAAGGCTTGCACACCCATAGATCTTTCCCGCCACGTGCCTTTGGTAATGAACAGACCTGTCTAAACTAATTCAGGTTTGGCATTCTCTGTCAGAGCACACCAGAGAGCTCACACCATAGAGAGAGAGAGAGAGAGAGAGAGAGAGAGAGAGAGAGAGAGAGAGAGAGAGAGAGAGAGAGAGAGAGAGAGAGAGAGAGAGAGATTCTCTCAATGTAAGGTAGCTAGTATCAGACCTGTACACAGCAGCTATTTGAACCCCCCACCCCCCCACCCCCCTTTCCCTCATTTCAATCAATAGAAATGCATTAGCCTCCGTGTTGAGAGGAGATGGGGGTAGGATGTTATGCCAACAATAAACAGTGTGGAGTTTTGAGTCTGGGCTAAAATATGAGCCTGCGTTAGAAACACATTCATCAGCCCTGCATAGAAATCAATTGGAAGATGAGGGAGAATTATTGCTTTGACTCACAACAGCAGTCATGCATATGTCGGCCTCACAAGAAGCGATGTGGGCAGTTGTACACTGTGTTTCTTTCTGTTTCCCCCTCTCTCACTCTTTCTCACTTGCATTCTCATTCTTCCACTCCATCCATCTCTGAGAAAGCCTATTGCGAAACTACTTATGCCTGAATGATACTGAGGGCTGTTACTGTAGAATACTAATACATGGTTTCTGTCCTACACAGCATGACATATTTAATGACAGTAAAAAGCTATATCATAGCAATAGAGGTACCCTTTTTGGCCCCCTTTTCAAAAAGGTTCTAAATAAAGCCCTCATCAATCTGAAGAACCATGTCATGATGTGACGAACCCTTAATCATTCGGTGTCGAACAGGGATGGGTTCCTCTCTTGAGCCTTGGTTTGCCACTGTTGCCCGCTGGCTGCTCAACTGAGGCTTGGACCTGGATTTCTGTAAAGCTGCTTTGTGACTGCTTTGTAACTTCATTGTTTGCTATATAAATAAACATTGATTGATTGAATCATGCAAAGGGTTCTTTGAATGTTTATGGTTCTATATAGGACTGTAGTTGTTGATTTTTTACCAAAAATCCCTGAAGATCCATAATTTTAAGTGTGTACTGTAAATGTAAATTCCTAAATAGTAAAATAAAAAAGGTTTGCTTTTCTACCTCCCAGACATTGTCCTGTCCAGACCTGGACCTGTAACTGGTAAATTATAAATTATTCCATTTTGACAGTGTTTATTTTTTACCAGCATTAATGTTCTAGCTTTACGGAACAAGTTTAACAGCCCAGCAAACTCACAGACCAATCACATGCATTGTACATATCACATGATTCTACTTCGCCAATCAGACATGCAACTTGAGTGAATGACATATATGGGGGATTGACTGGATCCCTTGGATAATAAAAAGAGCCAATTAGCTGGCTAGTTACATCGTAAGTGGAGAGTCAACAATATTGTAATAGTGGGCAAAAGCAGGAAAGTTGAGTGCAACTACAAAGTTATTAAACACTTTTTTTTCAAGTTAGACATTATGTTGTTCCAGACCTTGGCTTGAGAAAATGTTCTCCAACTGGACCTGAATTTAAATTAAATATCCCCTTTTATAGAAGATCTATGTTTGGGAAAAATGTAGACCTTTCCTGGAACTATGCATCCAAGCCTCGAATCATTAAGGATGTTTACAATATGTCCAAATGTTAGTAGACACCCATTTTATCAAATGCATTCATCTAAGCATCCAGTACTTTGGGTTTAAGTTGGGAATGGGGTTTGGGGTAAGCTTCCAACATCCTGACCTTACTAATGCTCTTCCCCCTATGTACAATCAAATCCTCACAGCAATGCTCCACAATCTAGTAGAAAGCCTTCCCTGAACAGTAGAGAATGTTACTTCAAGAAAAGCATCATACACCCTTTTTAATACCCTTCAGATTTCAGAAGAAGCAGTAAATGAGCAGGTGTCCAAATACTTTTGTCTATTTCAAAACACTGATGAATTTGAACTTCTTATTATAGAAATTGGTTATATTTAATATGCTCTATGTACTGACTTGTGTCTTTTATTTTTGCTATATATGCTATATCTATACACCACCACTTCATTGCCTTGTTTTTTTACTGTACATATTCTCTTTTGTGTGGTTCATAGCTTGCAGCATGCTGTGTATTCTGTAGAAAATGCCACTGGTTCATTAGCTCAGTGCGGTCAACATATTGGATTTGCACATTCCAATTTGCGCAGCATCACGTCTTTTCACTCTGCTGCAGTTATGTCTTTAGGTGATCTATAAAACGTTATTATTTAAAACAAGCCTCTTTATGGATTGCTTATGTGGCATGCTTAGCACCAGATTGATTTGACCTTTCCTGGATGGCTGTACCGCAGGAAAAACATGATCCTTGGCCTTTTTTCACTCTTGTCGAGATTTGGTACATACGAGGAGATGGAAGCATAGTAATTGCAACAGACACTGTAGGCACTCTGGTTTGTTTAAGCTCACTTTTCTGAACTGTGCTCTCCACATGCAGACTTTGAAACTGTTTAGGTCTCGGTGGAACAACAGAAAGTTGCAATATTGTGGTTCTTTAATATCAATAGTGTGGTTCTACTTTAATTGGCAGCCCATTTTAACTTGAGTTGCTGTTTTGACTAAACCTCTCACTTTTGTTTTTGTATGTATATACTGTATCATTCACAATGTCAGCTTAATGCAGTCATATGTATCAAAATTACTTAAATATGGTTTTATGTTAAGATACACTTTATGCCTTGAGACACCTGCTCATTCACTGCTTCTTCTGAAATCAAATGTATTAAAGAGTTTATCCTTTTTTTTGGACTAACTGTCTCTACTGTCCATAAAGGTTTCATATTAACACTGAGCTTGTAACCTACACATGGGAGCAGCCTTGTGACTGGAAGGTTATTCAATTCCCTGAACTGGCAGGATATGACTGAAGTGCCCTTGACCAAGACACTTAACTCTCCAGCTGTTCCCCGGGCGCTGGGGATAGGGCTGCCCACCACTCTGGGCACGAGTGCTCACTGGCCCCTGATGTGTGAATTCACTACTGTGTATGTGTGTATCGCTGTATGTATGTGTGCATAACACAGTGGGTCAAATGGGTATAATTACTTACACTCATTCACATTCTCTCTTAATGTTACTCACCCAGACACAGCCTGCTCTCACTTTAGCTATAGTTATTTAGCTAAATCATTATTTTACTCTTTCTGTCCAGTTCTTTTTGTTCTTCTTGTTCATTTCTTGTGCTATTCCGATGTTGACCAAAAGAGGATTGGTACCCTTTTCGAGTCTTGCTTCCACTCAAGGTTTCTTCCTCCCAGTCCGAGGGAGTTTTTCCTTGCCACTGCCGCCGTTATGCTGCTCAAAAAAGGCTT
The DNA here is from genome assembly GCA_034509495.1 of Acestrorhynchus altus. NCBI lineage: Eukaryota > Metazoa > Chordata > Actinopteri > Characiformes > Acestrorhynchidae > Acestrorhynchus > Acestrorhynchus altus. Next base: position 14,961,410 of record CM067522.1, on the reverse strand, counting down.
GGACCGGGATTTCTCAAAAGCTGCCTTGTGACAATGTTTCTGTTGTAAAAAGAGGGATTGAAGTTAGTAAGGTCAAGATGTTGGATGATTACCACCACACATTATCCCAAACTCACCCCAGAAGAAATTAAACATTCTTAACCAATTTGAAGGTTTCTCACATTTACACATTACGAAAAACATTTTTTCATGAAAGAACCAATTTTGTGCCACTTATCAGAGAAGGGTCTGGCTTGCTTGTTGGTAGTTTTAGAGTTCTCTGATTTCCTCCATCTCTTTTATAGTCTCTTCCCACATTGTTTATGTTAATGGGTTGTTCGAACTTGCAAAATGTAATGATCATGATGTTAAAGTAATTATAAAAAAAATTTTACTTAAGCTCTCAATCATGAATGAAATTAGTATTTCATGCAATAACTTTGTGACGTACACTATATGTCCAAATGTTTGTGGACACCGTTTCTAATGAGTGAATGCAGCTACTAAGTAGCATCAATTAACACAACTTAGTCCTTCCTGTAGAGAAGTACCAGCAGAAGAATTGGACTCGCTGGAGAAGAGTAACATGAACCTATTGGCGCCGAGGCTAATGCTAGAACGGGCTAGAGGGATATAAAGCATTGAACCAGCATTGAACTGTGGAGCAGTGGAACTGTGTTCTCTGGAATGATGGCACTACTTTTGGGATGAATTGGGGAGTTGGGGATGAGGTGGGATGGGGATCATACAACATCCTGACCTCACTACTCTAATCATTGAATTCAATAAGATACTCATGGTAATTCTCTGAAAGCTAGAGTGTTTTCCCTGGACAGTAGAGACTCCAAGAAAAACATGATAAACTCATGATGACTCTTCTAGTCACTATCACTGTTCTGTCTTAATTCTCAGTTGAACAACTTTATTTACATCAGAACTTTGCAGAAATGGTGAAAAATTGTTCAACTTTTTCTTTTCTGAATTTTTTCCTTATATCATATATCATACCATGTAAAATGCTGTGTATCATGTATATTAAAACTTTTATTTTTTAAGGTAGAAAAACAATATGAATATCAGCTGTATGAATATTGCTTTGAGCTTCTTGAGCTTCTACATCACCTTCTTCTGCTTCTCTTTGTGTCTTCACCATATTTCTATTTATTTATTCACTTTTTCATCAAGAAACCTGTCCACCTGAGCTCAGCAGCTCATTAATGTAAACTTCATGCTGTTCGCTCTGTGCAGGTGGCTATGAGTGGGCAGACGCATATGTGATGTAGACTGATGCAGCTACTCTGTTATCTGCGGATAATTAAAATCAACCTCATAAAGATTATTGACTCCTCCACCGCATCCGCACTGCAACCCCCATGCCCTGCTGGCGCTTAGTAAAATGCACTTCCTCGCTGACGGAATAGCGCATATTAAGCAGTGCATATTTCCCCTTTATGTAGCACATTTAGATGTGGTTAAGTTGTCATAATGTGCAATAAACCCTACATGGCAAATTTGTAATCCACTTTGGAAAATTGCTTACGATATGGCCTTAACGCAGTCGCTGAAAAGAGCCTGTGAGATGCCCATGCCAGCTTTATTGTGCCATAATTTAAACATTCTTAAACTCAAAAGGCAGTAAATATAAATTCATTGATGCCGTGCGTGACGTCTGGAAACTCCAGGCTAGTAAGGGTTCGATACAAGATGCCTGAAGCAGCTCACTGCTAACTCAGCTGTAACCCCTGAATGCTAAACGTCTTCGGTTTGAAATATGTCTGTTCTGAATTAGCCCTACTTTAATGTCATAATGGGCAGTTCCGGATAAATGATTTTAATCAGGGTTCACTGTTACTCTGGCTAATTCTGAAGGAGGGTATCCATGTGCGATGTGTGTGTGTGTGTGTGTGTGTGTGTATGTGTGACTGTTTTGAAAGAGTGGCAGTGACTTTCATGCACTGGTGTTGTAGTCTAAGCAGTCACAACCTCTTTTCACTTCATTTGGTTAGAAAACATGAAAGTATAATTAGAAACCTAGCAGAAAAGCCTGCAGACTGGACTCTTAAACACACGGAATTCACAGTATAGAGCCATAGAAAAATGTAGTAAATAAACTACATAGACTGCAAAACACTTATGGCACATATAGAGTGTCTATTTGTTAGTCTGTTCATCAAGATGCCTTAGCAGCTTTTCTAGTTATGTAGTATAACATAGTAACCACCTAGAGCACTACAGCAACTACAGCTTGATACAATACCTGCACAATTCCTTTGTATTAAATGGCAATTTCTAGTTTTTCTTAAAGATTGTTATTATTATTATTATTATTATTATTATTATTATTATTATTATTATTATTATTATTATTATTATTATTATTATTATTATTTACCATATAGTTTTATACCATGAAATGATAACCAGAAAATGGGCAAATATTACTTTAATAATTAACTCCTTTCACTTTTATGTATGTTAACATTTTAAAATAAAAGTTGTTAATTTCAGAAAGAGTGTAGGTTGAAAAAACACATCTTTCTACTTTAATGTACTACATTTTATACTGGATCACTTTTAATGAGCCAGGATTGCTAAAATACTGTAATTTTGTTTCCCCCAAATAATTCATTTTTTGACATTGAAAAACCATATAAATAAAAGCAAAAAGGTGCGGAATCTACAATATCCATATAGAAGGTAAATGTATTAGAAATGTAATTTATATAAATGTAATTACACATAGTTCATATTTTTATAGTTTATAATAGAGACAAATTAGTTAATATAGTATAGAAAAATAGTTATTATTAATAGCTAATAAGATATTCATTATTTTCAGGATAAGTCTATATCATTTGTTATTGTTCTAAGGCTACCAAATCAGTTGTAGCTTTAAATTAGGCTTAGTAGTTCAAGATGTAAGCCAAACTAATTAATTCTACTTCTAAGCCTAACTAAATAAAGCCTAACTTAATTCATCTTCTAAGTCTAAGTAGTTACTGTTCTAAGTCTAATTCTAATTAGTTATTGTTCTAAGGATAACTATTAGTTCTAATGTGAAGCATAACCAAGTAGTTCTAGATCTAAGACTAACTAATTAATTCTTGTTCTTAGGTGAATTAATTAGTTCTAGATCTTAGTCCAATATTTATAGTTCTAAGCCTAACTAATTAGTTTTCGTAATTAAGTAATGAATTCATGTTCCGTGGCTAAACAATTTGTTCTAGTTCTAAAGACAATTGGTTCTTATTTTTAAGAAAACACATGATGAAAACATTTTAGCATGGAATGACTTTCCTGACTAATCTGCTCATTTCCATCTACTTGTAGCTTGTAGGAAGTTTGCTGTGACAAACATTAAAGCTCTGAGAATTTCAGTGTGTGGGTGTTCATGAATGCGTGTGTTCAGCAGGTGTAGAGTTGACGGTGTGGGGCAGAAGCTGCAACATGTCTTATGGAACTTTGCCAGACTTCTGTACAATATGGGCTCCAGGTTCAGCGCTGCATGTGGGGCCAGGAGAGTGTTAGTGTATGTGTTTGTGTGGGTCACTGTGAACTATGGGTCCTTGCATGTTCTGGCCCTCATCAAGAACAGCAGTGGGACCCACACACACAAATTCCCACACACATACACACACACTGCTCATTGAGTCATACACAAGCTATTATCTATACATCACTCGCCAAAACAATTTGAAAACAATTAACGCTGAGGCCGGCTGTCAGTGACTAAGTGAAACTCATCCACCGTGCAGAGCACACAGTGTAATTACTGTGTATCTAACTGCTGAGCCTTACCATGCATTAAATGCGCCACCAGCATTCAAAATGTGTGTGTGTGTGTGTGTGTGTGTGTGTGTGTGTGTGTGTGTGTGTGTGTGTGTGTGTGTGTGTGTGTGTGTGTGTGTGTGTGTTTGTGTGAGACTGGCATTGCAAATGTAAAAGGTTGTTTTTCACACAGATAGATGATACAGTCTATCCTGGAACAAAGCTTTCCTGAGCCATATTATTCTTCTGAGGATTTTCAGTTCTGGCTAATCAAGTTCCTTCATACGGACAACACTCAGCTTAGAAATGGTAGGAGAACTTGCAATGACACGAAAAAAAAATGCACACAGACAGACATGACAAATGAGAATGCAGTTCTGTCTCAGGAATATATGTCTAATGATTACAGGTGTGGTCTGATTAGACACTGGTATTGGCACAAGAGTAATTGTAATTGTATTCCCTGGATCCATATTAAAAGGTGCTCAGAAGCTATATTTGGGAAGTGTACCTATTGGTCAGAGGCCAATGACTGTCTGATGTGCCTTTACAGCACTCAAAGACATTTTTCCGAGTTGACAGACCTTGAGAGGGCGTGCATCATTGGACTGGGAGAAGCGGAATCAAGGGCGTAGATTTAGCATGGATGGAGGTGACGCGTCCCCAGGCCACCAGTATCCAGCGATTATTGAATTGCCCCCATGAGCTAACAGCTCATGAATAAGTGCAGGACATCCTCTGGCCACATGTGTTGTCCCTCATGGCAGGGCTTCCAACAGGCATTTATATGAAAAAAACGTAACACGACGCAATCATACAGGCTACACTAATCTATATTAAATCTATATTAAATAGCTTGGCCTGAATTAAATGTTTAACCAAGCAAAGCAACTAAAACCTTAATTGGACTTTGACAATCAAACCACAATGTTCATGTGATCACAGCTTAGTTAGGCTATTAGTCCAGGTCAGATAAACATCAGATCATTAGTGTGCATGTAAGTGTAGTTAGTGTGGCCTTTCACATGCTTTCGAAACTTTTGGTTCTGTAATAGCTGTGATGAGGAACACGGATAGGTCAGTTTAGCTCCATTGCACAAAATGAGTTCCAGGAACCAGTCCTAAACACCTTTCCAGCTCCAGTTACATTCAAGATCCCCAGTGCCCCAGCCAGCACCTAAAAGCCTTGAAAGCAGCATGCAGGTCAAAGGTCATGGTTTCAGACCAGAGCCTAAAAACACATTCAAGAAAGTGTTGATACTTTAATTAAAAGTGACTGAGTTAGAATTATAAGTAGCCTGGAAGTAATAAGAAGCCTTGAGAAATAGAAAAGAACATGCCAGGCCTTAAGTACTGAGTATCCTATGTTGTCAAACCACTACGAACAATCAGACTTATTACAGTTTATTAGGCTATAATCTTCCCTTTTGGTCTAAAATAAGGTGTTAAACCAGTACAACAAAACAAAATTAAACCCACAAAAATAATTAGTGTGAATGGGTAAAGTAGAAGGATCCTCAGATGCATTCATATATACATGTAAACCTTAATTTCCAATAGAAACAAAACTAAAAGTTTTTATGAGTTTTAAAAGTGTTTTCACACTCTTTTCTTTAATGAACCACCCACTGAAAGGTTCTTTAGGAAATCAGTTTTGGTTCTCCTATGGCATTGCTCTAAAATTGTATACTGGGTAGGCACATGATTGTTTAATATGTGTAATTAAATACATTAAGTATAACGGTGTGAGTGAAACTAGTGACCTCCACCTCTAGTTTAGATGTTGCCAGGTGTTTGACCCAAAGCTGGTTCAGCCTGGCCAGCCATGACTCTTACATAAGGCCAGCCGCCTTTAGAAGGCACCACGGCTGCAGACAATCTCCTTGTTTTGGGGTGAGTGAGGCCAGGGCAAGGGCTGGCAGGAGTGGGAGCCGCTTGCATAACAGCAGAGAGCCCAGCAGGGTAAGCTCATTACGTCGTTCCTGGATTTGACCCCGGAAAAAAAAACACCACAATATAAACCAATTTGAAAAATGCCCACACGCAGTCTGCTGCCTTCAGGGAGCACTTCGTTGTGTTGGGTCAAGAAGTGCTGATGGTTTTGCAAGTTGTTTCAGAGTGTTTTCTGGTGTATGAGTCACATTTTAAGTGCTAAGGATGTGACATTTACACAGCCTGCCAAATACATCTGAGGTTAAAATGAACATATTTTTTTCTACATTTGCAGAGCTCATTACTTATGAGTCATGAGTCAATGGTTTTACCATAGACTTCATAGATCATTCAATTATTATTCTTAAGATTTACAGTCTGGTATGATCAAATGTTTGAGGACATCTCTTCTAATGGGTGAATTCAGTCACCACACACCACTTATCTAATACCTGTAGAGAAATACTGCCTATAGAATAGAATGATTTGGACAAGATAAACATAGCCAGGCATGGGCTTGACATGTTCTCAGAATGGAGCTGTGGAGCAGTGGAACTGTGTTCTCTGGAATGATGATGATCCATCCAATACTTTTGGTATGAGTTGGGGAGTTGGGGATGAGGTGGGGTGGTGAACATCCAATATCCTGACCTAATATCGTTGAATGCAATCAAATCCTGAGAGTAGAAAACCTTCCCTGGACAGTAGAGACAGTTGGTTTGACAAAATCAGGAAAATCTCCTTTTAATACCCTTGATTTCAGAAGAAACAATGAATGAGCAGGTGTCCAAGTTTGGTTACTTTACATCCCAACTCCTGAGTGTTGGCATATATTGTCTATTTAAAAAAAAGATGAAAAATGCAAAATATAGAAAATGTACCCTGCACTGCAGGGATGATCTGTCCAAGGGGTATTTCTGCTTTCAGGCAGCTTTACAATATGAAACACTGTAAACAGTCTTAAAGAGCGACACCAATGTAATCTGATATCTGATTGTGTATTCTTCTGATAGAGTGTGACTTTGCACTGAAATAATGTCTGCTTGCTGGAAAACCTCACATGATGTTGACAGGGGAAATAGGTTCACCTTAAAACAGTACTAACAAGGCACATAGCCAGCATGCTTATGCCACACTAGTGATTTTGGATGAAGGCCATAGCTGGTTGCAGCGGCAATGTTAGTGATAACATCATGGTAGCAATGTGGGATAAGGCCTGTAGCCAGAAGGCTAATGCTACATGAGCAATTTTGGACAAGGTCCATGGCTGAAGTGATAAGGCCACAGTAGGTCAATGATGGCATTGCTGGTATTTGTGTTGCTCTTTAACTGTAGATGCGAGTCAATGTGAAGCATTCTGCACCATTGCTGTTGGTCTGTTTATCACAATGACTCAATGTAAAAGGCAACTGGAGATCTGTAGCTGTTCTGTGTGTAGTTAGTCTTCCATACTTTACCGTTTCCATGTAGTTACACCAGGTTACATTGTGTGAAACACTAGGCCTCTGTAACTCTCATCTAAATATGTAGTAAAATGTAGTATGGTAGGAGTCTAAAGTCATGGCAAGTCACCCCCCACCACTCCTTCCACCCTGAGCTCTGTCATAACTTCTTGTTACCTGTGCACTAATCGTTAGTATTCAGAGTCAACCCTTCTCTCACCTGGGGGCTCTCAATCCTATTAGCCTAAGTGTCCTAACTGTACATATGTGTAGTGCCAGGCTGTTTGATCACTGGTGCTTAGCCGAGAGAGTTGTCCTCTCGCCAATGAAGGCAGAGGTAGGAGAGGGCTTTAAAAGCGCAGGCTTGGCAACCTGATCCCCTTAACTGTGCTCAGAGAGAGGGAGAGTTCAGCACCCCTGCACTAGTTTTGACACACCACCGTGCCTGCAGGCCTTTTAAGTCCTGATAGTGGATGAGAGGCGTGACGCTGCACATTACTCTTCAGCGTAGTGCTAGCATGTGTGTGTGGGTGTGTGTGTATGTGTGTGTTAATGGAAGTGTAGTGCCTTATCATCAACCTCATCACAGCAGTAAATAATCCATTCATGGGGTATTATCTGTAAGTGTGTGTATGTGTGTGTGTGTGTGTGTGTGTGTGTGTGTGTGTGTGTGTGTGTGTGTGTGTGTGTGTGTGTGTGTGCATGTGTGCGCATGTGTGTGAATTTTCTGTTACTTCATTTTGATTAACAACAAAATAAAGTACATATGAGGTGTGTGTTCAAAAAATGATTATCAAATGAAGCTAGGGAGCCATGGTTTGGTGCACATGTATGTTTCAGTTGGCAGTTCCATCACAATAATGCACCTGCCCATTTGAAGCAGTTTCCTGGTCAAACACCTGAGCTTCCTGATGCTCCCTACTCTCCCAACATGGCTCTGTGTAACTTTTGACTTTTCCCTAAGGTGAAAATGCCCATAAAAGGAACCAGATTTCAGACTAGAGAAGGCATCAAGTAAAATGCAATGAACCAGCTGCAGGACATCTCAAAAGAGGTGTTCCAGCGCAGCTTCCAACAGGGGAAAAACTGCTGGGAAATGTGTGAGGCAGCCCAAGCAGACTACGGACATTATGAAGGACATTAGTGTAAGATTGTTATATCTGAATTCAAGTTGTTGTTTTTTTTATGAATAAAGATTTGATATTTTCTGAACACACCTCGTATATCAGTAATAAATATATAATAAAACATTTAAATAATGATAAATAATGAAATATCAGTGATTTTACTATGGATACAGTGAACTCTAACTCAATGTTTTAACAGTTAGCTATGGTTGCTTTGCAGCATAATGGTAAAACATAATATGTAGATACCGCAACCTTCTGCTCAATATTTCCTCAAGTGTCCATTTCTTCCAGTTTGATGGAATTCAGAAGAATGGAGATGTTCATACACAAGTGTTGAACATTTGTCAAAGATGTATGCATTTCTGTTGAACCACACCAAACTTTAACAAACATTCGAATCCACTTCCTGAACCACAACAACCATGACTGAACACCACTGTATATAAGTATCTAACAATGTTGGAATTTTATGTTGTGTGGATGTTAATATTAGGAATGTTCAGCAGATGTTGGGTTTTAATCACCATACCTCACAACTTTTTACATCACAATGTTTGGAATTTCAATTTCAAACTGACACTGGAATTAGGCACTGTTCCTACACTGAATATTACATTAAATTGTATATCAATGTCTAGTAATGTTGGTGACAAGCTGGGCTTAAATGGAACTTGGCCAATTTTTAGAACTAAAAACAGCTTTCTTTTTTTACAGTGATGTTTCCAGTCAGACATTCGTTCATGGCATTGTCCATTTTCACCCCCTTCTTGTTACCTCCTGATGTTTCTTTCATCTCTAGTTTGTTTACCTCTCTCTCTCTCTCTCTCTCTCTCTCTCTCTCTCTCTCTCTCTCCCCAGTTCGGAGTCAGTAGTGTTTGGAGATGGCAGTGCTCCATCAGTCCTGCACTGAGAGCCAGTCTCTCGCTGACCGCTCCCTTGCTAAAAGACCCATGTGTTTTCAAATGCTTCTGGATGGAAAATCGAAGCTCCGCTTCTCTGTTTATCAAGCAGCCGTTCTGTCACCCAGCCGGCCAAAACACACCACAAATTGGTGACAGCATCCCACTATACTCACACACACATACACACACATACAAACACACACACATACACACACCTCTGCAAAGTAGAGTGGGAGCAGCTTGGGCTGTTGTTCATTTTTATTACCTGTGTCAGGAGAAAGAAGAGGGTGAACGGTGGCTAATGCGCACACACACACTCAGTCACTCGCTGAACCTAATGACAGAGAGCCGTGGTGTGGGACCACTGACATACTGGGACTGTGGTTAGTTAACCTGCTTGTCTCCAGAGAGGATAGAGAACAGAGAGCTTTTTTTCTGCTGGATCTCTGTAAACACACACACTCTATAAAATCAAGAAATATATAACTGACAGGCACACCACCTTATCGGAGTAGATCAGCGGAAAATCGTGTTCATACATTATGAATATGAAAGTACATTTAGACTATGTTTCATGTTATTTGTGACAATGTATGGTATTATGTTGTCTATGACTATATACAACATGCCTGTAGAGAATCTCAGTAGTAGAAAAACATTGTAGCTTCAGGTCCCTTAACATAGGCCGGTCCAAATATCGATCACTTCAAGGTCTTGAAGTCTCCCTTCTCCAATCATTTGGAGGGAATTCCCAATTTAGTCAATTCTGTTGGCTAATAAAACGAAGGAAACTAGTAGTTATTTCCAAGTCCCCCAAAAATGGAAAACATTTTGAACAGACCAATGACAGGTACCCCTAGACTAAAACCTATATAATATATATAGGTGTATATAGGTCTATACTAGTATATATATATAAATATGTATATATATATATATATATATATATATATATATATATATATATATATCTCAATAAAGGCTGCCATGGTTAGTCAGTGTATTCCATGATGTAGACACTGAAAATACGAATGGAGTGCTGAGAATGCGTCATCTCATCTTTTTATTGTATTTTCTTATGATATCTAAAACACAATGTTTTGGCCTTCAGTCATTTGTCAGCTTCATTTAGAGCTGCAGTTTAAAAGTAGTCCAACTTAGTTGAGAAACAGGCTTCTTAAAGTTTCCAAATGCCCATGGAGAAAAAATATAATGGTGGTTGATGGTAAAGTTGGTTTGAATATTGTGCATATTCGACCACATTGAATGCAGCACTGGTGAAGAAACCAACACATTCACTGATTCCGTGGTGTAGCTTGTTGCAAAACTAAAATGTCAATAATGGCAGCATTTTGGGCAAAAAACAGTCACCTTTGGCCAAAATAGTGACTGTGGTTAAAACTGGTCAGGGGAGTTTTTTCCATCACTAAGCTCCAGAGCCAGCAGGAGTTTAACCCATTCTGGGGTAAAACCCACTGGAATGACTGTACTGAACATTTATTACAGACAGTCTGAGCACAAAACAAAAGACATTAAAAGAAAGAAAAAGAAGTGATATGTTCATGTGCACACAACTAGGATACTCTCACACCAACATTCTGTAGATATGAATTATGAAATAATTATACTGCACAGTTGTTATGTAAATGGAATCCAAAATCCCCCCAACTGTTGTTGATGTTTGTCTTTGAATGTTTGGTTGGTGTGCTCTGACCTCAGTGATGTATTTTATTTCTGCTGTGATTTTAAGATCATTTCTTTGTGTAGGGAATGCAGTAAATAAAACAGATCAGGTTTTAATAACTGATATTAGTACACTTTATAAATTGGAACTTGGATTTCAGCAACAAGAGTGTTAGTGAGGTCAAGATGTTGGATGATCTCCACCCAACCTCATCCTCATCAGGGACTAGACAATCTTTATGTGCATTTGCACATCTGTGTCAGCAGTTTAAAGTAACAAAGTAGATGAAATAAAATTAATATATATCATTCTTGTTATGAGTACTACATAGAATTGTTCTATAGAATTGCACAGATGAAAAAATGAAACATTTATTAAAAAAAATATTTATTGATTTAAAGATCCATTATCCAGTGACATGAGTATTTCCTAAGCAGCCTTGAAGAACCATTTTAATAGTAATATCCTACAATCATAGCAAAAAGGAGTGCTGAAAATGGGTTATCTTACAATAGTAAAATCCTGTATAGCTTTCTTTCTAAAAAGAATCATCAATGAACAGATTTTCCTTGGATTTTAGGAGACTTTCAGATGGTTCTCTGAGTTGTCACGGTTCCAAGCAGAACCATAGCCCTTACTAAAAAAAGAAACTCTTCGAGACACATTTTAGTGAGTCATATTATGCAGGAACCAAATAAAAGCATATTTTATATTAATTAATGTAATAGAAATGACTAAATGACGTCAAGCACTTGTGTGCACAATGTGGATTTGTGATTAGAAAATTGATATCATAAGAACTGATCAAGTGCTGCAATTGTATTTTCAGTTATTTAGATACAACACTGTGTCCCCTGCTAAACTAAATAAATATAGCATGTAGAGGGCAGTTCAACTGCTTTGAAGTGCAGTTACATAACATTGATTGATCATAAAGATGGCAATGAAGATCAGGAGGAGAATAAGAAGCTCATACAACATGCCTGAGTGTTTCCCTCTGATTTGTATGTAGTTATTGTAGACTAATTGCATATTTCCCACTGTTCATATTTAAAAAAAAAAGATCTGAGTGTGATCTTCCCGCCTTTGATGTTCCTGTCTTTTGAGGTCAAGACCATTTCCATTGAAAGCAGCATTTTTCTCCTCCTTTGAAATCACATTCTCTGTGTTAATTGACCCACCATTGGACTCATCCTGCCCTGTGTAAAGACTAGGCCATCGTCTTGGAGTGTGGATGTCGCTGGAAGTGGCCTAAGAAAATTACGGTTATTATGGCACGCTTCTGTGTGTCTTTGTTGTGTGTGCATCTTCCATACATCCTGTATCTATGTTGCTTTCACCACCTTAATGACCTCCACCTTAATAATGCTAACCGTGGTTGAGATGAACAAAGGAGCCATAGGTTAGACAACCGAGAGCTCAACTTGTGGCCATTGTGCCTCTCCCTGCAATGATGCCATTTAATAGGGCATTGATCCAGAGGAAGCTGGGTCAATTTGTGGGGATCGATACAGTATGTTCAATGCGGAGTGAGTCAGGGAGAGTGAGAGAGTGTGTAGTCAGTGTATGGTTGGGCTCTAAAGAATAAAGAATGTCTTCTTCATTGTGTGCTTCTGGTACCTGCTGGAGCTGGGCAGTTGATGTTCATATTATACTAATGGTGAACCATGACTGTTAGGCCAGTTATGACTCTTCAGTTCCGTTCACTTTGTTAGCAGTAGTATGCTGCACTGGTACAAGTTGATCAGACACAGCAGCCTTTTTATATATGGTGGAGTGTTTATATATGGGGTCTATTCACAGCCCACTTTATTACACACATACCTAGTTGGTCCAACGTGCACATTTAAAGTCAGAGACAGAAGTTCATCTGTTGCTGCACACTTTGTGTTGGTCATCCTCTAGTATTTCAGGTTGGTGGACTATTCCCAGTGCAGCAGTGACACTGAGAGGTTTAAACACTCCAGCAGCACTGCTGTGTAAATTCCACTCATACCAGTGCCACCACCATGTCAGTGTCACTGCAGTTCTGAGAATAACCCACCATCCACATAGACTACGGTCTGTAATTATAGAACTGTATGGTTAGTGGAGCCAAATAAAATGAACAGTGAGTGTAAACTGACCAGTGTATTATTCTGATCGATCAGCCCATGGACCATAATGTGCCATGCTTACAAACCAGGGTTAATGGATTACCCACTGTAAAATTATTTAGGGAGCCAAAAGTGGTTCTCCTATGGCATTGCTTCAAAGAACCTTTTTAGGTATACATGAGTGAAGAACCTTAACCTCATTTCTCCACTTCTAGTTCCCTCCTCCTCCTCACCCCTCTGCCAGCCTACTCACACTCCAACCCCCCACAAATGGTAGGGCAGAGGGCGGAGGGCATGCCAAGCCTGTCAAGACTTTTAAGCAAAGATTAAAGCCGACCCTTTTTAATCAGTCATTTGGCAGAGAGCTAAGCCTTCCTTACCCTGCCACCGCTGTGGATCAATTTTTAATGCTGCAGCACACAGCACATCCCGTTTGACTGGCAAAAAAACTCTATTTACAAAGGACCTATTTACAAATATATGCGTTTGTGGTCACATTATTACATTTAAGGAATTGTATGCTCTTCCAAGGACCATAACATCTATGTTAGACTAACGTGACTCTACATTATATGCACAAATGTTTGTGGACACCCCTTCAAACACATGCATTCAGCTACTGTTACTTGCAATCATTGCTGAAACACACACAGCTTGTCTAGTCCCTGTAGAGATATATTGCCAATAGAATAGGACTCTCTGGAGAAGATTAACATAAACAACCTACTGGCACCATCCTTAATGCCAGGCCTGGGCAATCCCTCAGCATTGAACTGTGGAGCAGTGAAATTGTATTCTCTGGAATGAAGGTCCTCAATTCTGAGGATTTTATACACTTTAACTCCAGAGGTTCTCAAACCTGTCCTTCAGAAATTCCAGGTTTTTCCCAAGGCTAGGTTTAACCCAAGTTGCAACTCATAGATAGAGCAAAATTATGGAACTTAGAAGGACTGATCTCAGAACTACTGTTCTACACCCATTGTTTGAGTGATGCCACTTAAGAACCTTTTGAATGGTTAAATAAGCTGATGAAACGGTCTTTTGCACCACAAATATGGTTCTTTATGATACTGAAAGTTATTATACAGTGGCATTTCTCAAATAACCCTTTGTCGCACCTTTAATGTGTAGTTAACACTTATTATTGGACTTAGTGACCCTATATGCTCAATTTTGGTTGCTCTATCTAAACCTTTGGAATCATCGGATTGATTGAATTCTCTTAGGATCTTCTAAGCAGTGGTTCTTGAGTTCCACAGCTGTTAATTTTTGTTTTGCTGTTTAGAGTGGGGTCACCAGCCCTGCACCTGAAGAGTTACCTTCCTGCCCATTTCCACTCCAACCCAAATCTGGCACATTCCATTAAGCCAATCAGGTACTTCTGAAAGCAGTAATTAGTTGGATCAGATGGTGGGATTAGGGCTAAATCTACAGTCTGCTGGAAGGTAGCTTTACAGGTGCATGGTTGATGACCCCTGACCTAAACAGTACAGCAAAACAACAACTAAGATCTCTGGAACTCATGGAACCACTGCTTGGAAGATCCTTCTAAGCTCAGTATTTAGTGACTCCTCAGCCATTTACTATGAGATTTGTTAGGAGCCTAATAGATTATTACTGGCTTCGGTCTCTGTGGGTTGGTAGAATAACCCTCCATCTTATCCAATCACTCAGCATGATGTGGATATCTGTTATTTGATTAGACAATTAGTGTTCTCCAAATGTGTTGAGTTGTCCAATGATGTTGTACTATTGGCAGTTGCTACAACCTTCATTTTCCAGTGTTGGTCTTGAGACAGATCTGTGGAAGGGTACAGAAAAAGGTCTGCTGTATTGAAGGTCCCAATGATCTCCATCATCTGTATATGGAATTATTTTGGAACCACCAGGACTCTTCCTAGACCTGGCCACCATGGCCAAACTGAGTCATCATCATAGAAGTCAGGGAGGTGACCAAGAACCCAGTGGTCACTCTGACAGAGCTCCAAAATTGCTCTATGGAGAGAGAACCTTACAGATGAAAAACCATTTTTGCAGCACTGTATGGTAGAGTGGCCAGACTTAAACCCGATTGAACATCTCTGGAGATATCTAAAAATGGCTGCATAATGGAGCTCCCCATCTAAATGATACAGCTTTAAAGGTTCTGCAAAGAGGAAAGAGAGAAACTTCACAAAAACAGATGTGCCATGCTTGTAGCATCATACTAAAAAAAAACTTGAGGCTGTAATTGCTGTCATTTTAGTGTTTTATTTCTTAATGAATTTGCAAACAAACCTTTCTCACTTTGTCATTGTGGGGTATTGTGTGTAGAATTTTGAGTGGGGAAAATTAATTGAATTTATTTTGAAATAGGGCTGTGACATATCAAAATGTGCTAAAAAATAAATAAATAAATAAATAAATACTTTCCAGATACACTGTAATTAGTGAGTAAAACTGGACTAAATTGAATGATGAAAACACTGAATGGTAAAAGTGAAAAAAAGTGTACATTAAAGCTAAAACCCATTTAGGAAGCTTTGTGTTTAAGTCAGATCTCTGGTTTTGGGTAGATTGAGTGCGGAGGATAAATATTGAGCCTCCTGGAGGGCAGGCTAATGCAAATGTATTTTTCATAATTGCCTGGATGTGTTGTTTAATGTACTATCATTAGAAAATTAGAGTGGAGTGTTTGTAGTAGTTTGTCATGTGGAATAATGTTGTAATTATGGATTATGTAATAGTGCTTGTAATGTGTTATGTGTACTTATTACAGTCAGAAGAATGAGCAAGAGACAAGGACTTAAAGTTAGAAGAAAGAGGAGGACAAGGAGGCCGAGGCTTGCGGGTTAAAGAGGCATGCTCTTCAGTGGTTGATGTTTGTGTGTGTGTGTGTGTGAGTGTGTGTGTGTGTGTGTGTGTGTGTGTGTGTGTGTGTGTGTGTGTGTGTGTGTGTGTGTGTGTGTTTTCACTGGCATTGCAGAGAGGAGCAAGGGGAATTGAGAATCTGATATTAGAGAAACTGGAGCTCGCTTCAAAGAAGACAGCTACTATCCCCCACTGATAGAGCTCAAGCTAAAAGAAAACAGCAAGCAAGTAACACACACACACACACACACACACCAACCTCTTTGTTTCAGCCTTTCAGAAAATAAATCACATCCCTTTCTTTAATGACCCCCTCCACCGCTCCCTCCTCTGCCATCATCACATCCATGCACACATCACTCCATCTCTCCATCCCCTCAATCTCTCACTCACTCTCCCTCTCTTCCTCCCTTCCAAGTGTTTTCTGTCACTTTTGCCTTTCTTTTTCCTGACTAATCCTTCCCTCATCCTTTTACCCGAGAGCTCTTTTCTCACTCCTCCTGTCCCTTACTCTCTCTTTTCCTCCAGTACTTTTTTCTTTCATTTGTTCTCTCCCTCCTTCTCTCTCTCCATCTCTCATGCTCAGTATCTCTCCCCTTTTCATCACGCTTTCTCTATTTCTCGTCCTCTCTCCAGCTCTCTTCTTCTTCCTTACTCCTCTCTCTCCCCCTTTCTCTCTCCATTTCTCATGTCTTTATCTTTTTCTCGTTCTCTCGTATTCTTTCTTTTGTTTTCTCACTTTCACTCTCCCTTCTTTGTTTTCCCTCACACCCTCCTCCTAATCCATCTTACTCCACTCTCCTTCTCATTTATGCTCTGCTCTTTCTCATTCACTCTCTCACTCCTTTCTCTCTGTCTCTCATTTTATTCTCTTTACCTCTCTAACTGTCTTTGTCTTTTTGTCTGTCTCATTCTTGCTCTAAACATACACTTTCTGCCTCTCTCTCTTTCTTTCCTCAGGTTAAATCTATTATATCTTTCTCTCTCTCTCTCTCTCTCTCTCTCTCTCTCTCTCTCTCTCTCTCTCTCACACACACATATGGGGCCGTTTTGACATAAACCAACCAATAAGTTCCAATAAGACCAGTACACACAGCTCCATCTACGCAAAACAAACTCACTCACTGAGAGCATCCCAGTGAAAATGCAGCTGAAATGGTGAAATGGGCCATAGTCAGTGGATTCTCTCCTCCTTCCCCGGAGAGAACGCTTCATTAGCCAGTCTCTTTCCAGCCAGAGTGCAAGCGAGCACGAGAGAGAGGGAGACCATTGAATTATTTACAAAATCCTACTTAATTGGTATCAAGTTTTTAAATGGGGTCAAGTGTTGTGGTGCAATATCACACAGGCTTTTCTTCTCCCTTTCTTTGGGGCATCTCAGCTGATGCATGCTGCACCACAGCTCCACTGATTGCTTTGGAAGCCTTTGAAGGAGGAAACTCACTGTGCCAAACCAAGACAAAACCAGGGACTGGGAGTAGGTAGATAAAAAGCAAAACAAGTCAACTCTCCCCCATCAGTCTTTTGGCTCATTAGTTTATTATTTGAACCAGGAGCTAATGGCAAGGAGGTACTGAAGGCATGCTGCGGAGCATGACTAGTCTGTATTAGATTGTGTTTCTATAATAAAGCTAATTAATGGTGTAGCACGAGCACTTGTTAAGGTAGCCTTAGTGCATGAGGCTAACTTTTGGTCTTCATCTTCTCCTGCTGAGAGACGTTACTGGCAGAATGCTTGAAAAAGCCGGCAGGCTATGCTGTAGAATTAGATGAGGACATTCAAGAGCTACAATGGAAGCATGCCATTGTTTTATTATCTTGAGTTTGGCCTTGTGGCAACATAGCACTGATATATTTTTTAAAAATCATACGCTTTTACACCATTATACCCCACAACATAATAAAGGAACTATCATCAAATATAACAAGAAAAAACATATGTGCTGAAGATCTGTAGGTGCTCCTCAGGCCTTGACAGTTAACCTCCCTTTGCTTTGTCATTTTTAGTTTCCCAACACAATCCTGGGTTCTCAGTAGTGTTCAGACCTGGTAACTGTTTTGCTCATGACATTATCTGACATTCCTCACTCCTCATCCCATTCTATCACTTCAGCACAGTAACTCTCTTTCCTTGTCCTGTCCTGTCCTTGTCTCCTGCATGTTTTAGCTTTAACTCTTGAGATTTGCACTTTGCAAGTAGTTAGATGCTGTATTCTAGGCTTTATAACTCAGGATCAAAGTAACCTACAGACATGAATCACATATCACAACAAACTACCCTACATTGACCTTGTGGCTCTGACTAGTGATGTCATATATGCAAGTAATCCAGCTTGGAAAACAACTAAAATTCACTTGTTTCCTTGTCCCAGTGTAAATCCATAGCAACTATCCTGTGTATGTTTACTTTTTTACTTTTTTATGAACATTTTATTTGGACTACTTTCAAAATTAAGAATCCTTGTCAAATTCAGGCATTTCTCAATTCTGTTTATATTTCCATTTTAAATTAAGACTTAAGCTTAAAATCTTCTGATTTTTGATTTTTAGGTGAATAAATGTACATCCATCCAATGCACATTATCAAAATATCCCACACAATTGGCCTGCGGGCCATGAGCTTAACATACCCATGCAACTTTGAAGGTCCTATTAATGCACTGCTTAGTGGTAGGGGCATAGAAAGCTCAAAAATATGCAGGCTATCGGTGCCTTCAGGACCAGGGTTTAGAAACCATTTAGCACTATGGAGCTCCTGGATCTTTTTGTTGTATTCCACCAAAGAAAGGTTAAATCATGTAAAAATGTCTTTTTATAGCACTTTTTACAACCTGATGTCACAAAGCTGCTATACAGAAATCTTTAAATGTAATCCCAAGTGATCAAGCCAAAGGCAACAGTAGCAAGGAAAAATTCCCTCAAAGCTACAGGAAGAAACTTTCAAAACCAAGACACCCAATGGGAGCTCCATCCTCCTCTGGTTGAAATCACCTACAAATTACTAATAAATGGTATGAAATTACCTCACCACACAAGACCTTTGTTATACTCAGGTGGAGGGTCTTTGATAACATAAAAAACAGTAGAAACACAGTTGTGTCATATATATGTCTATGTCGCTCTTGTTGACCCCCTTTCTTTCTCCCTCCCTCCCTCTCTCTCTTCCTCTCTCCACCTCTTTCTCTTTCTCACTCTGCCTTTCTCTCTCGCCCATTTCTCTCTCCATCTCTCATCTTTTTCTTTTGCTCGCTGACTTGCTGACTCATGTACTCTCTACCCCTCTCTTTGCCCTTTCTCATTCTTGCTGTCATTTCCTTTCTTTCTCTTTTTCTCTGTCTCTGACTCATGTTTTCTCTATTCCCTTGTCCTCACTTTCTCTTTCTTACTGTTGTTTTTCTAACCTTTTCTTTTTCACTATTACACTCTACCTCTCTCCCTCTCTATCTCTCTCTATATCCTACTTCCTGTTTTGCTCTCTTTTTCTGACTCACATTTTCTGTCTTTCTTCCTCATTTTTCCTCTCCCACTCTGACTCTATTTGTTATTGCTTTAGCATATATTAACACAAATATGGTATCTCAGCAGGCTCCTCAAATCATTAATATGAACATTTCTCATGATTAGTTATAGAAGTGTTATTCCTTTATTCAACAGATCAGTAATGGTTGAGGATTGAGGCTGTAAGTGCATAAAGGCTTGATTCTCTAGCCAAACTGCACTGTAAAATGCATTTTGTCCCTTCTATTAAAAATTGCTACCAAGCAATTTAACTGGGTTTCTTCAACTCAAATAAAAACTTTGAATTTACTGTTATTTGATTCTAAGTATTTGAGCTGAATAATCCCAGTCCATGGCAAAAAGATGCAAGAAATCTAGTCCGAGCATTCATTTTCATGTTGCATGCTAACAAATCAGACACGTATCCAATGTAGAACCACAAATGAAAGTGATTCAAATCAGATTTCAAATGATTGGAGCAAGTGTTTTTCAAGCCTTATCCTTAAGGTACTTTGTGCTGCCCTTTTTTACTGGTTTCCCTGCTATAACACACTGCAACTCTCAACTAGTCCGGTGTTGGCAATAACTGTGCAGGGCTAGGGGCCAGGCTTGAGAAATACTGGTTTAATTCATTTTAATTAATGAAGGTTTTGGTATTAAAGTTTTTTTTACAGCAAAATAAGTTGTTGGGAGTAAGCGTTACACACACAAGATGTGCTATGAAACAATGTGTCTTTATCTGCCACTATAAGCAGATTATTGTTAAGCAAGGCTCATTCAGAGAGCGCCATCTACACAGAGATGCCAATTTTGCTCTCTCAGACTCAGGCTGCCGATGGTAAACAGCATGACCTCGGATTGGACCGTGCAATCCTGAGATCATAGTGTTAGCACTAAAAACCACTGTGCCACTTGGAGCCCAGGGAAGATAAACTGGTTTATTGTTTAAAATTACATTTTGATTGCACTCTGTTTAATTTCATTAGGTGTAATGAAACTTCTTTCCCATTAATGGATATATTAGCTTTGATATCTTTTTTAACAAATATAACTGTAAAAATACTGCCAGTCATAAGTTACATGCCTGTTTGTATATTTCTACATGTGATTTACACCCTTGGCCAATTCTCCATTTTCCCATCTTTAAGCACACTTTACCTTCACATCTTCTGTTCCATCTTGCCAAATAACTGTCTCTCACTCTGCATGACCACCACGAATCTATACAGGAAAAAAGAAAAAGAAAGAAAATGGCTTGTTGGGAATGGAAGACAGCCTAATGCATGTAACACACACTTTCTCTCAAGCCTTCTTTTACCTCCCCCTCATCCACACAGGTGGGCTTAGCCCGCTCTCCACTCACCCACACCAGGCTCTTTGATGGGCTTTGGTCCAGGCCGCTATGGGCCTAGTGTACCCCCCTGTGCAGCGATGCTCCATTTGATGGCATGAAGAAAAGCGTTCTCCTCCGCAGCGGCTCTGTCTGAGCAGGAGAAGTGCGGAAATGGCTTCTCATCAATCACAGGACGGGAGAGGGCTGGCAGAAGTGGTGGTCTCGGGGGAGGAGGTGGATGTGGAAGGAGTAGGGCAGGCCTGCAGCTGTCGGCGTGGGCCGCAGCCTAGAGACCAAGACCCAGACGGTCCATCTCCTGTATGCACAACGGCATCCAGACGGAGACGATGACGTGCCCGTATTGGTTGGTGGAGGGGGGCAGAATAGTGGACAGAGAGGGGACAGGGTTTGAACTAACACCTGCAGAGATATGTGTGTGTGTGTGTGTGTGTGTGTGTGTGTGTGTGTGTGTGTGTGTGTGTGTGTTTAAATTTTCTTAAAGCTTTACAGTGTACACAGTGCACAAAGATACAGAACATATTGTGGGAGGTGTGCTAAAAAATATCTGACCATTATTTTTCATGCGTAAATTAAAGGTGCATGTATGTGTATGTGTATGCTTGAATTTTTCCTACCTAAGGAAGCGGTCAGTCACTGGCAAACCGCTGATGAGTGAGGAAGTATAACTTTTCATTTTTGACTAAATGACAGAAAAACTTGAACACCACTGAAAGAGTTTCCTGGCCATACTCACACCTGTGCTTCATAAGGCTCCCTACTCTCCCAGCATTACTTCAGACTTTTCCTTAAGATGAAAATGCCCCTAAAAGGGGCCAGATTTCCATCCAGAGAAGACATCATGTAGAATGGGATGGACCAGCAGCGTGCCATCTCATAGGAGGCATTCCAGAACCATTGGCAGAAGTGTATGGCAGCCCTAGGGGACTACTTCGAAGGAGATTAAAGTAAGATTTGTTGTAGCTGAAGTATTTTTTATGAATAAAGGTCAGATATTTTTAACACACCTCATATTAATTCATCATCATCATGCAAAGAATATTTTGTATTCTGATTCACTAAATGTTCTTGAAAATTGGATGTTGTATTTTTTCAGACAATCAAATTTTGATACAATCTTGATCAGACAAAATCTGATTTGGGCTGGCAGTCAGAACATAGCCTGATGCATCAAAGTAGATCATGTACATTCATGGTACATGTATTGGCAATCAAGTATTGGCACCCCAGGATTTTTCCAAAAAATGCATGATTTATCCCAGCAAAATATTGTAATTACACATTTATACACATCGTTATACACATTTATTTCCTTTGTGTGCATTAAATTAGAAAAGCTCAACAAATAGTACCCAGTGCCAGAAGCAGCAGCACAACCCAAAAACGTCTTTGAACCTCAATCATATTTGACTGTAGGTACTGTATTCTTTTCTTTGTAGGCCTCATTCATCCACTGAAGAATAGTTGTCTCTGACACTGATGCACCCCGAGTCTGCAGAACAGCTTGAATTTCTTTGGAACTTGATTGGTGCTGCTTATCCACCATCCAGACAATCCTGCATAGCTACCCTTCTTTCTTGCATCCATGTCCAGGTATATTAGCTACAGTGCCATAGGTTGTAAATTTCTTGTTTATTTTACACACTGTGGACAACGAATCATTAAAGGTCTCTGGAGATGGACATGTAGCCTTGAAATTGTTGATATTTTTCCTGTAATGCTGGTTCTCAAGTCATTTACAATTCTCTTCTTCTGTTGATAATTATTGCGCACTTACCTCTTACTTGCCACAAGCGAGTTTAAACAAGCATCACATGCTTAAAACAACGTTGTTTACCCACAATTCTGAAAAGTTGTTTTGGGTGAAATTATGTCAGATTTTTTTGTGTTATTTTAATACAATCTAAGGAAAGTAACAGCATGACCATTCATCATTCATTTTTGCCAGTGTGCTAGATTCAAATTATGCTAAAATTGAACAGTGTAAAAATGGAGATTCATAGTTTTCACTGGACATCAAATAAATCATACATTATTGATTTTAGGCGTGTGACAGCTGTGTGATAGAAACAGTATTTACAATTAACTTACCATCCAGTACCAACTTCATCTACTCAGTCTTTCATTACAGTAAATTAAGTAACCTGCTGGTAGTCAGAAGTCAGAAACGGTGATCTTCTAACTATGTTCTGCAAACCATCTATGTTTACTTGTATTTATTCTAGTGCTAGATATTATTTACTCTGAGAATTCTTTCTCTGCAGTGCATAGCACCAAATGTCCACCTGCATCTCAGCATGCTTTGCAATCACCCTCCATCTTGACTCTATTTGATCATTTTTTATGTAAATCAGCAGAGGTCTTTGTGGCCAACCTGGCTGACGACTCACTGCTAGGAGAGTCATGTCCATGTCAGCTGATCCATTGCTGTCATATAGATGTCCAAACAGCACTCTCAGCCCGGCATTTGGCCAACAACAGCAACTTTTGACCTAAGCCGGATCACAGCAATGGACATGGCAAGGATTATGGAGGACTCAGTGTTGGCAAAATGCTGCTTTTTGTTTATATATTTTAGTCATTATGTTTTCAATGGAGGCTTTTTGGCCACCGTGCATGTGCAGTCGTAGGCATATGCCTATCACTCTGAGTCATGCTTTGGAGCGGCTCTGGATCTCTTGTAAGTCATTTCACGGTGAGCTGTTGCTCTGTTTGAAGAATCCCTTCCTCAATCACTCCCATGTGTACACTTTAATGCACAGAGCTCTGTGAGAAACTGATTCGGTGAGAATTGATGCGATGTGGGTTTCTTTGTGCAAACAGGGTGGTTGTTGGATCGACTTGGTATTATTTTCTCTGAATAAGGGGAGAACGAGAGGCTTTTAACTGCTCATGATCTGTATTTCTAACCCAAAACACGGCAGCCATAAGTCCTTCTTCCAGTGTGGGATTTCTTTGCAATCTCTTGACAAAATGATTTAATTTCAATGCTCTGCTCCCTGCAGAGCTGTCAAATCCATCCATGTTCTACCTACTGTGTAGTCATATGTATCTCTGTTCATACAAATTGCTGTGATCACAGATGGTTATTTCTGCATAGAGCTAGGTTGATGATGACAGTGGTGGTGATGATTACAGTGTTAAAAATAAAGGTACCACAGAGTCTTAGGAACCTTTCAATGCAAGGTTCATTAAAAATTAATATGAAGTACAGAATGAAATCCTTAGGATGTAAGTTTAAGAGACTATTTGATTATCCCAAAAAACATTAATTTAGATTCACATATAATTACATTTTATAGCCAATGGTGCAAATTACATTATTATTAATATACTTTTCTGTCAAGACTTTTATTGATATATGTTGAGTCTATTTTCATAATATTCACATATTACAAAACAGGTTTTACATATAAAGTGTTAGCTTTCACAAGAATATCATCAATGCCATGCAAAAACCTTGTCCAAAATGGAGCATTTCTGAAACTGTGACACAAAGAACAGCTGCCAGATTCAAGTGAAAAAATGACAAAAAAGATTTTTCTGTTACACCCACATGTGTAAATGTGGTAATTCCCACCATTACCTACATTGATCATCATCATTTACCAGACCAAATCTGCCCCCCTGCCTAATCATTAGCTCATTATAAGCTAAATGCCTATGAATTGGCATATAAGTTGAACATTTGAACTTTAATTTTGATAAAATGATGATTGTATTGCAGAAATATGTAAAGTCAAGTGGTTTTGTTGTTATTCCTAAAAAAATACATTGGAAGAAAATGTAATTTTTCAGTCTTCATAAAGTGCATTTTATCGACAAGACAATGTGCACATAGGACAGTACATGGATACATATAGTACTAAATTAACTCTTACAACCCAAAATCTGCACTTTGTGGGCAGGTATCTGCTAATGGAATCATTGACTGAGATATTTTGTTGAGGAGGAA
Source organism: Acestrorhynchus altus (assembly GCA_034509495.1). Taxonomy (NCBI): domain Eukaryota; kingdom Metazoa; phylum Chordata; class Actinopteri; order Characiformes; family Acestrorhynchidae; genus Acestrorhynchus; species Acestrorhynchus altus. Next base: position 14,936,823 of record CM067522.1, on the reverse strand, counting down.
AATGAGATGGAAGGAGCTTTTTTGCTCACACAGTGCTCACATTTTCAGAATGCATGTCCAAAATGATGTTGTTTTACATTTTATTTGGGCTACTGGCACAGTGGTGCCACAGTTAGTGCATGTGTCAGCTCCAAGGCCTTGGGGTTGTAGGTTTGATCCCCACTCAGGTCACTGTCAGTGAGGGGTTTGGTGGGCCCTTCCTGTGTCAGGAAGAAGCAAAAACAGGAGCTAAATTGACTGACTGCTAAGTATTCTTAAGAACTTATCATCATAAATATCCTTGTCAGTCTAATCATTACAAATAACTCATCAATATTAGATCATTTTCCGCTCAAAAACACTCTGGATGATCAGTTACCAAGTATTTCTAAAATATAATGTGTTTTAGTCATTATAAGCAAACAAAAAAATGTAGGGACAAGGAATGTGTGAGTAAATACTTTTAAATAAATACTTTTTTACTGCCAAACTATGAAAGCATCCCACAAAGAAATTAGCCTAGGGTTCTAAAGGTTAAGCAGAGAAAAGAAATTAACAATACTGTGAAAATGGATTGTTGGATGTCAACTTAATGCAATGATTGTTAACTGTACACTGTGCAGGAGAAAATGAATAAAAGTATCCAATAGCCATATTTAATGAACATATGAACATTTAAAATGCAGGAGGGTTTTTTTTTGTCATTTTTTGACATCAACACAAATGGAAAAAGACCAAGAATACATATTAGATGAATGCTGTGTGTAAGCACTTTCTATTGTTTGCATGTCTCTCTTTGTCTCTCTGCATTCCACAGCCTAGGCTGCAGTTTCTCAGTAGGACTGTCCTCTAAAGACTCCCTTTTAGTAGCGTATTGGTCACACAACTGGAACAGTCTAACAAGGCTGCATTGTGATGTCACCAGAAATATCCTGCCTCTTGTAATTATGCTGTAGAATTAGTGAGGGCACTCAAATTCCACCCTTGAATTCAAGTTCATGAACAGCTAATATTTTATAAATAAACTCTGCATTTGGTTTTGTTTGTTTTGTTTTTTTTCGTTCACAGCGTGAGAAGAGAACTGTGGGTAATCACGAAGGATGCATCAGTTGCATCCTCCGACTCACTATTCCAACTGGACGACGCTCAGTAGCATACCACATACTGCTTCCATCTCAAGCGCTTGCCTTGAAAACACCAGTACTATGCCATGACCAATCACAGTGCCCAACTTATCTCTGATTGAAAATGTGTGGGATGCTATTGGTCATTATCAACACTCCACCCCTACCATGTTACCATACATTCAGTGTGTAAATATAAATTCCAATCTAGAAATAGATATTTGTGAGCCATCATATCCCTAGCAACCCCTTTCTTTTCACTTGCTCTGAAGTCAGTCAAAGACTGACAGCCCTAACATACTCTCTCCACTCTCAGGCATTGATTCCAAGTCCTGAGGGTCGATCAAATTCCATTCTGTTAGATTCCATCTCTCTCTCTCTCTCTCTCTCTCTCTCTCTCTCTCTCTCTCTCCTCACTTTCCTCCAACTGCATTATATTGATACTCAACAACATCTCCATTGATCCCTCCCCTCCGCTTCTCTTCTCCTGATGTGGTATCGCCGTAGCTTTAATTTGTGACAGATTTACACCACCTCAAGCTTATTCTTTAACTCTTCCATCTTCTACAGGCTTGGTGATTTAGCGGCTAAAGAGGAAGAAGAGTTATTGTCAATGTGGACGTTCCACAGTCGAGGAGAAGGTAGAGCCTGGTCGTAATTCAGTGGACGAGTGTCTAGTTAGTCAATCACTTGATCTGTAATCACAAATGCTGCCAGATATTACATGAATGATGAGTGGTAATAAAAGCTCTTACTTTTCCCCCGTGCTGGGGACTTAAGTGTTATTGGTAGGGGCCGCCTAGTCCCAGGAGACCCAACACAGTGAAACACAAGCCCTGATATAACCTGCCTCATTGGCTCCAGTTTGTGTGTGGACTGTAAGAATTGTATATATTGTGTATGTTGAATGCTTCTAGATGTTTATCATTGTTGAATCAATGACTTCAGTTTATATATAGCTGTGTTCATCCTACCATCTTTTCATATACACCAGCCAGCCATTACAGCAAAACCATGTCATTGGTTCTACATTCATTGTCCATTATATCAGCTCCTCTGATCACACAGGAGCACTTTGTAGTTCTATAATTACAGACTGTAGTCCATCTGTTTCTCTGCATTCTTTGTTATGCTACTTTCACCCTGTTCTTCAATGGTCAGGACCTCGCCAGGCCACCACAGAGCAGATATTATGTGGGTGGTGGGTCATTCTCAACACTGCCGTGACACTTGACATGGTGGTGATGTGTTAGTGTGTGTTGGGCTGGTATAAGTGGATCAGAATCAGCAGTGCTGCTGGAGAAAACTGTCGTCCTATTCTTCAGTGGTCCTGACCATTCAAGAACAGGATGAAAGGAGGCTAACAAAGTATGCACATTAACAGATAGCAGTCTGGCAGTGAGTGTAGAAACAATTTACTAGGTAAAAGAAACTGGAGAATTATATTTAAATGCTATTTCACAGAGCATTAAGTATTTGTTTGCTCAGACAAACAAATATTAGATCAAATGCAGAAAGCAGTGATTTCATCTATCTTAACTCTTTCCAGATGGTAGCCCTGTAGTTATCATCCATCTGGTTTGGGTGATTCATCCTTCATTGTAGTAAAATCAGGTGGGCTGCTGATTGTGAATTTGAAAAAAATCCATACAGTTACTGTGTATTGAGGAGAATTCTGAATTTTAAACCAACCTTCAAATCTCTGCCTTCTGTGTTCATGACAAAGTTTTCACACTCTGCCATGAGCCAAACTCCTTCCTCTATGAATTCATATCACTTAATCATATCCTAGATTTACTTTTTAGAGAGGAATCTGGATTCTATTCTAAGTCCGTCCGCCCCCATTGTTTTCCCATGGACTGTTACACTGAAGTTATTTCACAGCTCACCTCAAGACTTTACACTGCATGAGCTCTGGACAACACTTGTCCTCATACTGCTGCCATCTCAAGAACTTGGCTTGAAGACACAGATACTATATACTAATTATTTATTGTTCCTGCTAACCTTTACCTTCATACTGGATATGAAGATATGAAGAGAGTTTAAGAAGGTTTTTGTGTGACAGTAATGATCTAGAGTAATAATTTCAGCATTGTTTTCACCCCACAGCTGTCCAGAGAATCAAGCATGACAGCTTTATTGATACAAAAAGGCCACAATAATTACAGCTTGCACTATTGATCACACCTATTGATAAAATCATATTTTACTGTAGGGTGTTGTTCATCTCATGCAAACATGCAGCCAGTGTAAATCTCCAAGCAGGCATGGCTGTCTAGCTACAAAGCGCTTCATGTGTCTAAACCAAGGATGCAATCTTTCTCTGTTTCACCCACCAACACCCACACACATACCAACAGATAAAATGCATTAATCTTTACATTTAAGCCATCCTAGACAAAACACGGGATGTTTAGATACGTGCAGTTGAAGACCAATTCTTTTCTCTTTTCTTTTTTTTAAGTGACATGTATTTCCAGTGAGCTGCAACTTGATAGTACTTGCAGAGGGGCCCCTCTCGACCATTTCTCCATAAGAGATTATATCAGATATGATAAAGGACCACGCTGATGCTGTTTCTGTCGTGTATGATGATGATTTGTGCTGTCAGTGCTGGAAGAATACCCACACGGAGGACAATGCAGCTCAAACGTCTCACGGTAAATATGAATAGAGATTAATAGTACTTTGGGGGGTTGCTGCTACACACAGTGTAGACCGTGAATGGGATGTAGACATTGAAGTGTTAAAGGGCCCATGTTTAAACCTAAATAAGAGCAGCAGGCCAATAATGTTTCAGAATTCCCTATCTGTCTGGTCAAAAAATGGAAACTTAATAACAAAAACAATTCATTGAATACAACTCATTTATATCCTCGTGCTCAACCTACAGATCAGCCTGAGTGGGTGTGGCTAAAGTTATAAGGAGCTTGGACTGCATTTGGAATGAGGCCCAAATCAGAATAGCCAGGCAGAACATAGAACAGAGGTCATCTTAATAGTACAGTAACAAAACAGCCTGTTTTATCCAAGGGGTCTCCAAACGTTTGTGTCCAGTGTGACGAGGATTGCTAGAACCTTAAAACTGATCAAATTTAATGTTTTTTTTTTAGATATTATTTTGCTTGAACCGTAGGACAGATTAGATTTAGGTCTAATCATTATTAATCTTTTGCTGGTATTCTCACAGTACTTTTTAATTTTAAGGGTTTAGTTTGTTAGAACATTGAAACAGATTAGAATTTGTTCTATTGTCATTGTATTATTAAAACCAGACTTTGTGATGTCATAGTTCTACTTGAAATTAAGCTGATTAGAGATGTTGTGTCATACTTCAAATGACATTTCTTTTGGGCACATTTGAGAACCCTTAGTTTACAAGATACAGAAACAGAAAGATATTAGAGCTTCAACTGGAAATATTATTCTGAAAATGTTTTTTACAAGGCTTTTTAATATATACTTTTCTGCATGGATTTCTGTATTTCTGCCTTGAGCTGCCAAACTAGACAAACACAAACAGTAGTATAAAAAGGAAGGTCCAAATTTATTACTATTGAAAGGAAAGAAAATAGCCGCTACGACTCAGGTTAAAATGTGCTGCACTAGACCGTGTTTCCTTCTTGGCCAACAGTTCAAAAGAAGATTTCTCTTTTTTGTTCCCGTTTTTTTCCCCTTTGCCAAGGTCTGAGCCACTGGGGTGCCATTACAGAAGGATCTCAATGCAGAATGGTTTTCAGATTTAAGGGCCAAAGGCTCGCAAATGTTATTGGCCTTGCTGTTCAGTGACAAAGCGTCCCAGTTTCGGCTGCGATACCAAGGCCGCTTTTTGGCAAGGGTGTAAGAACTGCCTTGGGATTCAATATAAAATCCCAAAGCGTGGATTCCATTCAGTGTAATTAGCAGTGAATTGTTTTACACCCACTAAGTATGCAATAACTTAATCTCCTTATGTAGCCAGGTATATGTGATGAGCGCTGGAGTGGATTTGGTCCCATTTCCATTTCAGATTCTAATGCCAGGGAAAGGAACTCCTTGTTCCTTTCCCTTTGGCGAAGAGAATGAAAAGAGTTTTGTGGTAGGAGGCTGGCCACAACATTGTGGAAATAAAAATCAGTCTGCTGAAGGAGTGAAGCTGTAATTCACACAGCACGAAATGTGTAATTAGATTTTAATATTTTGTATTCAAATTTGTATCCATAATCAGCATTTAGTCTTATGTATATGCCCTGAATCGACTTGATTCAAATGCGTACACAATTTCCACATGAATACATTATTTTAAATCAACACAATTTTCTCTTATCATTCCCAGTTAGTTTTGGTGATAATTGCATTGATATATTTTTCTGTGCCCCACATTTGGATCAGTTAAACTCAATGAATCGGTACATCCCTTACTCAAGTGTGTATAGAAGAAGCTTTCACATATCATGATCTTGAAAACGAAGGCATAAACAACATCGGTAAACAAAGAGATTCTTGCACACAACAAAAACATTAACAAAATGTGTGATATTTTCTTAGAACAGCCCTGTCGGTACCAGTCAAACATTGTTTTCTTTTTTTTAGTAATCGGATCTGAAGGCAAAGAGAGGAGATTTCCTGTGACAGTGTGATGGATATGGAATAAGTAAACAGTGAATTTACAGAAACTGACGGCATTTGAAAAGGAGAGCTTGTTTCCACCCATCCCTCTGCTTATCTTACTCCATAAATCACTCCTGCTGGGCTGCATAAATAGGTCTCATCTTGTCATCCACTCTCAGGCACCATGTAGTTCCACTTTAACCTCTACATGTGGCAATGGTCACCCATGCCAAGTGCACATGGTGACCCTCTTGACCTTGGTCATTCATATTTAATAACCATTAAGAGTCTGTGGCAGTCTGGACTACAAAGACGGTTACAGCTACTGTAAATGCACATAGACAGAGCCATTATTGTCATTATCTAGCTCTTTTCCATAGGACATTGTGGTCTGGTGCAGATAAGCAGATATCAGCCTAATAATGACCACCATTCATGCTTGTCTTTTATGCAGTCTAACACACAAAAATTCCTTAATGGCTCTTGGATTTCATGTTCGTTCTAGGAAAAATACAGTTGCTTTAGAACACCCAATCATTGGAGGATACTTAAAGGTTCTTCAGGTCCATCACAAAAAAAGTTTTTTTGTTTTGTTTTTGTTTGTTTGTTTCATTTTGTTGCTTTTGTTGGGGTTTTTGTTTTTGTTGTTGTTGTTGTTGTTTGTTTTTTGTTGTTTTTTTTAATGCAAAGTGGTTCTCCCAAGGCATCCTTCTGCCAAAGAGGTTTGTCTCTGTCTCATTCCCCCTATATTTCATTTTGCTCCTTAGCCCGTGTTATGGCTGTGCTAACCTTTGACTTGGGCCCCCATTTTAAAGGCTTTGCTCTTTGCCCTGTGTCCATTAGACCTGGTTGGAGTATACTTTAATAATTGCCACGACCACCATCAAACGAACATATGAAGGGCTGGGTTGGGCCAGGAGAGGAGCCTGTCCAGAAACCTTTTGGCCCCTGGGTCAGTGCAGCGTAGCATATGCTTCTGTTGAGACGATCCATTTGACCTAGAGCTCCATACAGTACAGGTCTGCATGTCAGAGTTATTGATAGACCCAGGCCAATATTTTATAGCTCACTCTCGACCTCTGACATCAGCAGACCAAAGTGACTGCCATCCGCAGCAACCAAACACATGATCAGATGGCTGTCTCAGGGTTGCATCTGAATGAGCTGAAAGATTGATGGTTTTCATGTGTATATAATGTAACGATTGGGAGCTGGGGGACCATAGATGCATGTGGCAAGGAACTTTATTAGAGCTGTTCTAGGAAATGTGTCCAGAAGGCAGGCAGGATTAATAAAGCCAAATATATGTTAGTATATCACAACATAGACAAATGAATGTAAGCAGATGTTTAAATGGGAAAACAACAAGGATATGAGTTAAAAATGAAAAATAGGGTGAACACTACTAGGATGTGAGTAGTGTACACCAGCAGTAGTCTGAGAAAACCTAAATCTGAGAGCACTGTAAAATGTCAAAAGGCTAATTTTAGAAAATTGTGAGCATTTCAATTTTGATCACTATGGCTCATAACTCATGAAAAGAAAGATATCAGAAATTCAGCTACTCAGAGTATTAGAAAATGTCATAAGATCTAACAGAAATATGTACAGTTCAAAAATGTCCAAGTTCTCGCCCCTGATCCAGGAATGGAAGCAATCAGCTTGTGATACACCTGAGAAGTTATTAAAGTCTAGGTTGCTTTGAGTGTTTCTCGTCTTCCTCTTGATAATACTCTATAAATATGGGCAAACCATTTGGTAGAGGTTTTGGCATTGAAGTTCTGCTGGAAAAGGAAATTGTCATCTACATAAAGTTTATCAGCAGATTGTAGATGCTGTTCTGACTCTGGACTTGATAAAACACAGTGGACAAGCACCAACAGATGATATGGCACCCCAAACCATCACACGCTGTGCATGGTGGCTCTTGATGTACTGACACCAGCCTCAGTCCACTCTTTTAAAAGTCTGTGGTCATGCCTCTTGCTTGTGCATCTTTTTTCTACCACATTGTCACCTTCGAGATAACTTTCCATTAATATGCTTTGATACATTCAATGGCATACCCTCTTTGTGGAGGGTATTGATGACTATCTGGACAATTGTCAAGTATGCAGCATTCTCCATATTTGTGGTTATGTGTGCTGAACTAGTCATGATACTAATGTTATGGTGATGTGTTATATATGAATAGTAATTTGTTCAAACTCAAAATTAAATACTTCAATAAATATGATTTTACCTCTTTAAAATGAATCATGAGAAATATACATATGTTATGCATGAACAATATTCTATTTCTCTGAGATGCAGTAGTATATACTTTTTAAACTATTTTATTCTTTATCATAGAAGACACACACAAACAAAATAAAATAAAATATGTGAAATAATACAATTTTAAAGAGTGATTTGGATTTTGTAAAATGTAATTTTGAGTATGAAGGACTTGTTTGCAGCTTTCAAGAACCTCCACATGACATAAAGATTCAAGGAAATTACTCTACACTGATTCCTCTCAATTTCAGACAAGCTCCAAGACAACCAAAATTCCTGTCTTGCACCCAAAGATTCCAGGTAGGCTTCAGATGACCAGGATGAAATGAATATTACAAATGAATCAATTAATCAGGGAATCAATTAACAAGTTCCTAATTCAAATTATTATCATTGCATTTAAGCAGTATTCAGAACCTTAATGTAACCATAATATACTATAATGACATCAATCTAAAGACTTTCTGGATGTACTTACCTGTTGATTTGCTGAGATGTATTCACTGGACATGTTTATTCATTTTTGTTATTTATGGATATCAAAAATGCAAATTTGTTGCAATTTAATGAACAATGTCATTACATAGTTAGTGATTACAGTATTTTTCACTGCCTCAGTAGGCTGACGTCAATGAGGCTTAAATCATTCTCACTTACTATTTCCAATCAATTTGTGTGTCAAAAATCACATGATATACAAAAGAAACTATACTGTAGAAATGTAAATTTATATGTACAGTGCAGGAAAAACTTTAAAAGCCCTAAGTATTCAAAGGATTATAAAATCATGATTTTAAGCATCTAAACTGCATTTGAAGTGATTTTTGGCATAAACAGTGTTCTCCAAAGAATCCTGCATCTTATTATGGATGCTATATGCATCTCGACTCAGCCCAGACTCCTTTAATGGTGACGCAGCAACAACAGACACTTCAAAGGCCTTGGCTGCTCCCCAGAAGCTGCTCTTTACAGTGTGTCAATGATATACATAACAAGCCATGACAAAGTGATTCCACCTTGACTTGCTTGTTTCTCGTGGACCGTTTAAGGTGCTACTGCTATGCATTGTCTTTCACTCCTAGTGTTGCTTTCTCTGCTTCCCACACTGTGGTCATTTACCATCTTTTCCCTCCAAGTTCCCTCAGTGAATTGTTGTCAGACTATCTCAGCACTCCAGGCTTGAGAAAAGAACAAGGAGAAAAAAAGAACAACAAAACCCTCCACCTAGTTTCCTCCTCCTCTTCGCAATGTTAGCTTCTTCATAACAGGGACTGGAGAAGGAGCTCAAGCACTGTGATTAAGATAAGCCCAACCAGAGCTGGACAATTACCTGACGACTAACCTTTTCTGGAGCCACTTAAGGATGTAAGGACCCCTGAGAACCGTTGTTTTCTCTGCGAGGAACACGGCACTTGACAGCAGCAGCCTGGAGAGAGACTAGTGGCTAGTGGTATCATGTTTGAGATTACCTAATCCTCCCACGGCATCAGAGCTGAAGGACTTTGTCACGTCTGAGGGAAAAGGGAATGGCTGGATTGCTGGGAGATAGTGCTCAGCCCAGAGTGCCTTCAGTGGATGGATGGTAAATAAAACTTTGAATGATGAGAAAAGCAGGGCTTGACTTGGGCATAACTTTCACATATTTGGCTTTGGCTTGTGAGGGTTCTGTGGATGTCCATGCATCGGAGCAATCCAAGCTTTTTGGCTTTTGGGAGGCGATGTTTGTGGTGGGCCAAAGGCCCAACAGACATAAAAAAAAATGCTGACAGCTGAAGTTATTAACATTTCAGCAGCACCTGTCAAGGGGTGGGATTTATAGATTAGGTAGCAAGTGAACCATCAGTTCTTGAAAAAAAATGAGCAAGTGTTGAGGTCTGTGCCAATTTTACTTAATCCAAATCGTGATGCCTAGACTCTCACAATGCCTTACACATTTTAGTTTGTATTGATTATACTATTCAGGAATTACCTTAGATATTGACTAACATTACGTATTTGATGGTATTTGAAGTATTTAAGTATTTCAAGAACTTCTATACTTCTCTGCAGCAATTAAATTTAAGAATGGTTCTCTGAAGAAACTTTGAATGGATTAAATTAGATGTAAATATACATTTTTCTGTGTCAACAACCTTTTAAGGACAGTTGTAGGATTCGTTGTTTAATAGTAGTTTATTAATTTACTGTAGATTAATGATGATTTGCCTTAGAAATGTAAGATTTGTTATATTTTCTGGAGTCAATCCTCAGGTTTGTGTGTTTGTGTGTGTGTGTGTGTGTGTGTGTGTGTGTGTGTGTGTGTGTGTGTGTGTGTGTGTGTGTGTGTGTGTGTGTGTTCATTCCAGAAGCCCTGAAGGAAACACATGGGCAGCCCTGGCTGCAGCATTACACACACACTCTCTCCCATCCGCTGCCCAGGCCTGCCACACAACAACCACATGCCCCTAGCCACCCACACACAGGGGTTAGTACCATATGATACATTCAGTAGCCGTACTAATTGTACTGTACATACTGGTGGTAAAGTCAATCTGTGACACCTGTGTTTCAAAAACAGCAATTAAACCAGAGAAAAAGGCAGAATACCTGCTTGTTCACATTATCTGTGATGGAAAACAATGCTTAACCTGGGCAGCCAGACAGGTGGTCATTACCAATCCATTTTGAGGTGTGAGTGGAGGCTGTAAGTATAACAGACTTACAGCTTTGTTCAGCCTCCTTCTGGGGTTAATGCCTGCTGTGAATGCAGCCGTCGGAATCAAGCGTCCCCCTGGTTGCACTCGCAAGGCAAAGTCAGGGGTTATTTGCTGCTATTTTTACAAGAAACGGGTTGATTTGTCTTAGGCCATTACCGTCTATTACAGCCGGGAGTCTCCGGGAAGGAGGTGGGAAGCGGCAAACGCTGGCATTCTGCCTAAAGAGAAATCAATGAAACAAATTAATCCTTCGCAGGCCGCGGTGACACAGTAATCCATCATTCAGGGGCGCTTTTACACACCGAATCAGAGAGCCTGGGCTCAGGGAGAAAGCCCCAAGGGAGCAGGCTCATACAACACACTCTCACACACACATACACACATAGACTCACACACTCTCACAAGGCAAGATCCACACACTGGAGGCAGCCGCCACACAGCTGCAACCCCACAGCCCTGTGTCTGAACATAGAGGGATGAAAGACAGAATATAATCACAGACACCACACGATGCAGGACATAATCCAGCAGAATGTTGTCTCAGTCACCTGCCTTCCGTCTGCTGGGGTCGGTGTCCTCTTCCTTCCATTTTAAGATGATGACCAAAAAGGGGTGCTCTTGTTTACTTATTTACACCCTTATTGAAAAGCCCTGGGGGCATCTACAGGAGGCTAGGCGAGGAAGGAGAGAACAGGGTTTAAGGCGAATGGACATTAGGGTGGAGAGAGAGAGAGGGGAATCACAGTGGGGGTGGGCATTGAAAACAGCCATCTCTTTTCCACCCACCATCACCTCACCATGTGGTGTTGCATTGTTCATGTGGCAGCACATTCACGCACATTGTTCCAATGTTCTGATGCTCTGTTGCAGGGGAGCATTCCCATGGCTTCTCCTACAGCCTGCTGAAAAGGGCAGGTGTCATCACCCGCAAAATTAAGGCTGCAGCCCCCCCACTCATTGCCAGGGATGGCTAAAAGCTCAGCCATGCTCGTATACAAAGGTTAAGCCCTGCAGATCCACCATAAAAAAGCCCCAGTAATACATTCCACATTGCTGCCAACCAATAAGAAAATCATATCTACACACATGATCAGGTCACATGATCCGTCGTGGCAAGTGTCTCAGTCCTTTGAGAGCTGTACATACTAATGCCCTCCATAAACCATGTGATATATCAGACAAAGGAAGTAGACCCCAGAAACGAGGGTTAAAAAAAGGAAGGTACAGTGAGATATGGATGCATGTGGTCATTTTATTTAAGTCACTCATTCAAATACAGTTTATTTCAGCACTGTTTTATATTGTTCATACAGATGTTAATAACAATAATAAAACTACCAAAAACAGTATAGACTAACAATATGAACAGTATGCAGCGGAGCTTAACAATGCTGCATGGCTGCTTTAACACTAGTTGTATTTTTCTCCAGTGGATTCGCTGGTCGGTGTTCACCTGTGGCGCCCACATGCTCTCAGAAAATGTGGCAAAGCAGACGTGCCCAAACCACAGGAGGAGGGGTTAACCTATAAATAAGTAATGCAGAACCAAGGGGACAGACTGTACCATTACTTGCCTTGTCATCATAATAGAGGGTGCCACTTACCTTTAACCATGCTCTGATAGATGAACAGCAATAGCTTTTGTTCGTGCTGGCTTGGGGGAGCTGCATAGGAAGCTGGAGAAGGAAGTGCTAAAGACATGAGAGGATCAAATAGAATCAGAATCTACTCAATCTCAGTGCTGGAGTAGACATGACATTAACATCAAATGATAACAATGAGCATCCAGTAAGCCAATTAGTGTTTAGTAATGGTGCTAAGAGCAGCCATTTACAGTCGCATACTGTTCATTCACGGTTAGAATTGAAAAAATATATATGGTAGAAATGACTTAAATAGTCTTCCTTTCCTTTTTTACATCCTCTCTGTATTATGTTTATCCATTGTTACTTCTTTCAGTATTTTTTCAGTATTGTTTTCAATTGTTTACCGAAAAAATTACTTCTTGATAAATAGAAGTGTATGATAAATGAACTAATATAAATGCTCCACAAACTACTTGCAATAAAATAATTTTACACTGACTTCCCATGAAAGACACGTCTCATGTGATGTCAAGGTTTCACTATGCTTTGAGTCTATACTGATGTGTAGTTTTCTAAGAAAGGAGCCCCACATTCTAGCTTTGGGGTTCCACAGCTGTTGATGATGCTAAGGCCCCTTTTGTTTTGAAGGCTTGGTCTTTCGCTGAACAATAAATGAATTTTGCATTGCATATGTTAAAAACGTGTTTTATAAAAAGAATGACATTTTTATATTGTATCAAAATTTCATGATGAATGAATTCATTTTACACTGACCTCTACTGAAAGTTCAGACATTTTGGTCTTCTCCTGTTGCTGCTTAAGAGACAGGATGCTTTTGAGTGCAGCATTGATATAGAATTCATTCAAGAAATCCCATGCTAGCCAGTGCTAGTTTAGGAGTGCCACAGCTGTTAATGCTAGGACACCTTTTGTTTTGAAGGCATGTTCTTTTTCACTGGGCAATAAATGACTCTTATCCTACATTTTTTAAAAATGTTTTGGATGGGGATATGATGAATCTAGCCTGGAGGAATGTGTGTGCAAAGGAATGAAGGTGGCATTCTTTTCCCCTCAGAGACTGATAGAGCTGATAGAGGAGACATTCGGTGCAAGAGAGGGACAGAGTATAAACAGATATGTAGGCACAGTACTTCCTGTGTTTGTTTTTCCGTGGGTGTGTGCTATGTGTTAACACTTATGCAGACCATAAAATGAACATTTATGACTACATGGGTGCATTAACATCAACGTCAAACCACTTGATGCTCCAGCGCTGATGACCTCATTACATATAATGCTAGATCGATGTCCTAGAGGGCAGAGAAATATAGAAAATGTAAAAATACTTTTAGAGAGCAAAAATAAGACAGTGAGTCATAGAAAGTAAGTGGCAATAAAAACTGCATTGTAATATAGTGTAACACTGTGCAGGTCAAATAGGTTAAACTAGAAATCAGTGCATCTACATGGATTTTAGGGCTTAAAACCAAAAGGCATATAAATGGTTCTTGGCTTGGACATGCAGTTCTAGCAAAATGTTTTAATTGGTATGGAACTTGGACATGACAGACAGGGCCATTTGTTAAATTTTAAATACTTCATTGACATTTTCATTACAGAACCTTAAGTGGTGATTCTATGACATCGCTCCAAAGAACCCTGTTTTAAAGAAGGTCTTATGTTATCATATATTGAATCCATGTGACCACAGAATTCTGCAGCATCACTGACGAACACACTAAAACAAGAGGCAGAAAGGAACAGAACGTATGGGTGGACACACATGCTTTGGTGGCCAAATTGCATCATCTGGTTGTCAGATGAGAAGAAATGACAGAGTGTTGTGCCAGTGTCCAAAAGCCCACACTTAGTCAGTCGCTTTGTCAAAAAATGACATTTCAGCATGACAGTAATGATGAGGAACCATTTTACTCAGTGACAAGATGGACAGAGAAGGAAAACTGACATTCTAAACTGCCCCTCTCAATCCACAGACATTTGGTGTTTAAGCCCACAGTAAGAGTATCAGGATTGAAATACCAGCATGACATATGACACTGTGTTTTTTATAGAGCTTATATAGGGTTTTTTTTCACCCCAACAGTCAAATTTCAGTTTCCAAATTAAAGGAATTTATATATGCTATCCTGCAGACCTTGTATCTCCATGTTCACCTTTTCAGTTTAATTTCAATCAGTTGTTCCTTAAATTCTATCTAACTTAATTAATGAATGGACCAATAGAAATATTCCAAAATTATTGGAAGACAAATATACATTGACTTAAAAAATTAAGAAGTATTTTTCTCCAATAAATGTTTTGGAGATGAGCAAACTATGATGTGCGAAATATCATTACAAATAAATGCTAGTAGCTTTTGAGATTATGGTTATAAAATTGTTATTTCAGACATTTGGAGCCAAGAGTCTTGCATGAAAATGACAACATGCAAAGATTAAGTAAATTAACACTAGTGTTTAAAACTCTGACTGTGTTCTAAGACTTTAGGTTTAAGGTTTAACTTTATGAAAAGTGTTATGGAGATTAATTCTCATCCTGTAAATATAAATTGTGTACATTTTAAATGCTTATCTATAACAGTGTCAGTGTTTATTTAAGTTGTTCTCATATTTTAGAAGAAAGTGGTGGACAATTGACTCAAATAAACACTAGTGTACTCCCAAATATTTCACAAAAAAAATGTGCTTAAAATTTACAATTGCTTGATGCATTCTTATATTGTTGAATTCTGTTACCGGTGACGTTATGAAATTATGGTGTAGGGTGTGAGCATGTGTGCATAGACATACCTGCAGCTGCTCAAGTTTTGCTGTTAGCCAAGCCTGTCAGGAAATCAGAACAACTCATTAAACTAGGTTTTACACACATACACACACACACACACACACACAGGGAAGCACAACAATTGAAAAGATGTAATTAATACAAATGTGTCAAAACTCATGGGTCCAGATGATGACTCAGGGAATGTCTGATCTGAAATTGCTACAACAGTGAAGATTGGCGGCTCTAATAAACACACACACACACACACACACACACACACACACACACTTGGAATGTCAAGAAAGAGGACAAAGGAGGATGCCATGAAAGGAGAGATGACTAGCTGATGAGAGAATAAGAGAATCCTTGACAAATGACTAATGTTCATTTTGAGATTGAATGTCAGGGAGATTAGTGTCTTTCAGTCAGTCAAAGCCAGTTGCTTCACTGATGTGGCAAGTCAGGCAAAACACTTCTATGACACGACGCAGTGTAAGCATAGCATATGTGTGTGTGTGTGTGTGTGTGTGTGTGTGTGTGTGTGTGTGTGTGTGTGTGTGTGTGTGTGTGTGTGTGTGTGTGCGCGCGCACTTAAACATGAAGGCTATTCATTGGGTCTTACACTGACCATTTTATTCTGGATTATTAAAATCATGTGGAGGATCTCAAAAAATCTCTTTAATAAATATGACCTTTCTTTATGTAATATCTCTGTAAAACTTAAAGCATCATCTATAAATGTTTTGGAGATGGTCCCCTTTTCTTTAAAAGGTTAACATTAAATGACATATCTGTTGAAATTAGATAAACATTACTCAACATAGAATTGAAATCCTTAAAACAGGGTCCATCAAGTTTTTTTTAAGCAAAGGCAAAGAATCTTCAGTATATATTATAACTTAAAGAGTCATCATTTGAATTGACATGTTTAATAGTAATAGTTATAGTTATATTAACCACTAACCTTTATTTTGACCCAAAACTACCGTAATTCCATCAAATTTCACCTTTGTTGTGAATGAATTGGGATTACTAATAATTTGAGCATATTTCTATAATAGCAGGGGGAATCTCAAATAAGCACCCAGAACTCATTTTTAAAGAGTATTCTACTGAAATATTATTTAGGAAAACATATGATGTGTGCTAGCTGTAAGATAGTGAATGACAGGGAATTTTTGCCAATTTTGTAATTTCAATTCATTTCAGGCATTATTATACAGCATATTTCAAGTTAATAACTGACATCAGTTTAAACAATCTTTTCCAGATCATTACAGGTAGAAAACCTAAAGGCCATATTTGGTCACTCTGGGTATGGTGTGGTGTTTTAACAAGCGTATCCATGCTGCAATCTCATTAATAGAAAGGAAAAAAGGAAAGAGAGATATGGACTTAGTCATTAATTTTGGAACCTCTAAACACACACACACACACACACACACACACATTTACAGAGAACCAGTGATAGCCCTAAAGCCTGCTAACTACAGTTAAAATGACTCAATTACCACTAAGCTAATGATTTAGTGTTCCTGGAAAGATGGGACTCTTTTGCAATCACTTACATGTAAACAGGCATTTCTTTAATTTAACACTTTATTAAATATATAGTTATGCATTCTCTCAGTGTCAAATATGAATCATTCTTCTTTGCTTGTTTGTTTGTTTAAATTTGGGTTGTAAAATCTCTTCTTGACCATTTTTTAGTTTTATCCATGATTCGAATCCTGTAGCTGCTCTGTACACTGTGTAACTAATTCTAGAAATGCTCTAAAATAAATGTTAATTACTCTTATTTTACATTAAGTTCAATTCGAAGTTTAGAATATTTTGGAGGGGACAGGCTGGTGGATTCAGAGGGGACAGGGTTTGAACTAACACCTGTGTGTGTGTGTGTGTGTGTGTGTGTGTGTGTGTGTGTGTGTGTGTGTGTGTGTGTGTTACTAAATGATTTAAGCATATGCACTGTCCACTAAGAGTCCAATCAAATCTGCATCATTACATTTCTTTTGCTCCATTAGATGTTAATTTATGACCCTTTTAGTCTTGTCTGTTCTAAATTTCTGCACTCTTAACTTCCTAAAACTTGTCTTTTCCATTCTTTCTGCTATTATCTCTCCTTCACATGGACTCCTGCACCTGATTTAAACCATGAGCTGCGTTATAAATGACCAGTCCTGCTCCTGCTAGGATTTGCCGCAAAAGACGGCAGAACACTGTAAAAATGGAGAGGAAAAATAGACTGCAAATGCGGAGCGGGCTGTTTTGAGAAAGATACTGCGAGAGTGTGCTTTGTCTGTGCTCTATCTCGCTCTTCCTGCTGATCATATGGGGATGTGCGCTAAATCCGTGCAAATTTCCACAAGCTTTGCTTCGCTCTGCTTTCCAGCGCGCCTGTACCTTTGCCCTGCAGTTTCCTGAAACTAATAGCAGGGAATCCCTTGAAATACCACGGCAGAGCAAACTGTCCTGTTTGGAAAGCGATGGCTTTCCACTAATAACAGCTCCTTAGTTTAGATGGTTTGTTTAAGGCTACAAGGGTGAGATGCTAGAAAATTAAAAATTGGAATTTTCTTTAGAAAGTAACCAGTTCAAAGAAAGAAAGAGAGCAGTGCTTCTGAAGACCCCTTTTGCTTCTCTGAAGACCCTTTTTGTGGACAGTTTATTTAGTAACCATTGTTATAAAGGAGATTTGCTGGGTTTACGAATATTCGCAAATGAAAACACTTTAAAAGTCTTTGTTTTTAGAAGTTTAACTTAAAGAGAGACAAACTTCCATGATCAAAAGTATTTTTAACAGTATATTTTTCTTGTAAAACAGTAAAAGAAACTTTCTGAAGTTCTTTCAGAAACCACAAAGTCCATTACTTTCAGTAGAGCCAACCTGTCCTGATAATGTCAAACTTTTAAAGTGAAATCTTCGCATTACCGCAACCGCAGATCAATTGCGCAGTTTCGCTGCGCATGCGCGCTTGAGTGCGCCTGGCCTCTGTTTTTCCAGAGGTGTAAGATGGCCTAATTGCTGTGGGTCCAGACTTGTTTTAACTACTGTCGAATTTATGGTGTTGCTCTCAGAGACCGTCCAACGCAATTAGCACATATGCTCCAAATAGATGATGGTTTGTGTGCAATAAAGCCATTACCTCCAGCATAAATTGACAGTCCCTCTCACTAAAGCTCCTACAGCGGGGTAATTGGAAAAGCCATTCCGCCCCCATTTGTCCTCGCGCGCGGTTTCAAAACGAACACCAACTATTAAGCTACGTTTTGCGGCCGCTTTGGAGCCGCTGGGGGTGTGTATGCGTCCCCAACACCTTTGCTTTCGGACGTCTAGTAGGTGTCCTACAGATGCAATAATAACATTGGAGCTGAACACTGGTGAAAGATGACTGGAAGCTGAAAGATGAATATTTACAGAAAGCATAATTTTACATTTTATGATGTAAAATAAAAAAGGGAACATATGTGACTTTGTAGGTGGTTTAACTTGAGTAAGCCTGTTGGGCTCTGACATTACTAACCTGAACACAGTTTAGTCTATAAATCCCTAAAACCAAGCATGCATTGCTTCACTTCACCAAACTGGTGGGATAGTTACAATCACTTCCCTTTCGATTTTTTTAATCGTTTTATTACCCCCACATTAGCCATGTCTGTTAAAGAGATGTCCTAAGTGTGCTAGTTTAAGATATTTTCCCCACATCTACGACTACGCTTTCCATTAAGAGCGATTAGATGATGGCCATTGAAAGTTGCTGATCCATAGAGAAAATGGCAGCGGATAAAAGGCGATTTCGAGTGACCTTCTCGTCCCTTTCACACCAATCTGAGCCCCCCAAATAGTTAGGGATCAGATCGGACAAAAGCCCCCTCCTCTTCCCTTTCAGTCAGAGCCCACTCAAAGCGAAGGGGCCTGCGACAAAACCCCTCCACCGCATTAGAGTGGGGCTCTGCGTGGGTTAAAGAGAAAAGCTCGGCACCGAGGCACAGGTCCAGATATGTTTACACCGTCCTGCAACAGAATGTCTGATTCACTTCTGGTTTATTTCACGACTGGAAAGGTTTGGGGAATTAAACATTAAACAGGAGATTCTGTTTGTATTGCGATACGTTTTGTCTCTTAGTTGCAAAAGACTTTCAGTTTTTTGAAAGATGATTGGAAAATGCCCTGCCACCCTGCAGCCTGTTCAGACCCCCACATTCTCATTTATGCATTTTTATTGGTTTATACAGGAAATATTAATTAGATAAAAATAAATAAAATTAAACTCAGTCATTACTTTATTGCAGTGTACATATTTCTACATCTTATAAAGGCGCTTTTTAATTACGATAAACACACATACACACACACACACACACACACACACACACATATTTATATTTTATATACATATATATATTTATATATATATACGTCTTAGTGTTGTGTTTTAACTACTATTTTAGCTTTTATATGTTCATAGTGTTTAAACTAACTAACCCAAATGGTTAGAATGAACTTTATTGTATTATCATCTTAATAAATCTACGGACAAACGTTGAGTAAACATGGTGGCCTGCGTTTTAAAATAAACACAAAAGTGAATTTAGCTAATGTTTCACTAAATGATATCAGAGGGGTGTTATTTATGGGGAGGTCTTTAATCTGCACCATGACTAATACTGTGTTATGAGGTATTACAGCATTTAAAGACGGTTTATACTTGCTGTTTTATATCATTTTATCACAGTTATAAAATTACTGACAATTACTGTTAATTACTATAAAAATATATTACAAATAATAGCTACCAGGATGACACGACTATTTGAACGTTTTTTATAGTAAATAACCAGGTCTATATATGTTTGCATTTGTTAATATTTATCAACAAATCTATTTTCAATTTCCTAAAAGTTTGAAAGACACAACGTTGAAGTGATTTAAAACGCAAAGCTGGAGAGTATGTTTAAGTAAATGAGACCCAGCCTACTCTTAAACGCAGCACTTCGGTCCAGCTGTCCTACTCGATCGTATAATTGCCCCTTTAATCCGCTGACATTATCGCTCAGACAAACAGACCGCTATCGATCCTGGCATTAGGTGATCAAACGAGCTGAGCAGGACCAGGTGAGGGTCCAACAGGGAGGAGCAGCACTTGTGGTAGACGCTGAGACCCCATCCCAGTGAGGAACCCATCACTTAAAGTTAAGAGCGTTGAAGAGAAACAGGCACATTACTGTTTAGTGACCAATAGTCGGGTCTTCGCCTTACAGTGAGAGCATCACCTGAGGTCGGACACATGTTTAGGTCTGTGTATGCCAAAATTAGTCGGCAAGACTGCCTTAAGCACAGTCGATTATATGATGTAAGAAAGACTGGTTTTACTTGCCTTCCAGATTCAAGCCAGACTGGGGAACATCGCTGGTGTCCCAGTGTCCACTTTGCACCTTCCCACATACACACACGCTCTCCCACTATCTCTCCCTCTCTCTCTCTCTCTCTCTCTCTCTCTCTCACTTCCAGTGTCCACTTTCCCTTCTCTCTCCCACTGTCCACTTTTCTCCCCTCTCTTGCCTCTCTCGCTGCTTGGCTTTGCTCGCTTTGCCTTGTGCTCCCATTCGCTGTCCCTCTCCCTCTCTCCCCTCTCGCTCTCTCTCTCCCCAGCCCTGCGGAGGAAAATCTTGATGATACACTTACAGAACTTTCCCTTTGTCTCCTTTAATCGTATTCGTTTCACCACACTCTCTCTCCTCTCTCTCTCTCTCCTCTCTCTCTCTCTCTTTCTCTTGCTCTCTCTTTTGCTAGCTTGAGTGGAGCTCCTCAGAGAAGACCGGCACACACCGCTGTGTCCGGCAGCTGTGGTCATTTCCATCCCCATTCCCCAAACGTGACATTTCAAGCGCAGTTTGTTCACATTAAGAGCGTATGCGCGTTTTGTTTCTCCATAAAACGTTCTGAAATTGCGACATGAAGCATTATTTATTTATTTAGAATTGCACGCTTTATTTATAATTTTTCCAAACTAATAATCACTTCCAACTTTGTACTCTCTGTGTCCGGAAGTGTGCTGGGTAATTTGTAAATCAACAGGTGGAAAAGTGTCCAAAATATAATGGGACAAAAGTCGTGAAATGCAAAAAATGCAAAATAAATAAAAATTAAAAAATAAGAATAAGAAGGAAAAGAAAAAGAAAATGCACGCAAAATTATTACGAGATAAAAGACATGACAAAAATAAATTATGCTCTTCCATTTGCCTGTAATTGTCTACTGTACGCTAGATGGCAGCCCCATCCAGACATTATAAGCCTGTAAAGCGCAGGCTGCGATATTCATGGACATAAAGCCGCTCTGCTGTCCGTTACAACCGGCAACTTCTGCCGGTACCGAGTCTCTGCGACCCCACGGGGAAAGCTGAGCACCTAATGCCTGATCAGAAAACACTGGAGAGATGTGTTGGACCATTTGCGCACAATCCATCGTTTTA
This sequence comes from Acestrorhynchus altus, assembly GCA_034509495.1. Classification (NCBI taxonomy): domain Eukaryota; kingdom Metazoa; phylum Chordata; class Actinopteri; order Characiformes; family Acestrorhynchidae; genus Acestrorhynchus; species Acestrorhynchus altus. The sequence continues at coordinate 14,915,305 of CM067522.1, read as the reverse complement.
TCCCTGATATCTAGACCGGCCTGTGCCATTATTCTCTCTCTCTCTCTCTCTCTCTCTCTCGCTCGCTCTCTCTCTCTCTCTCTCTCTCTCTCTCGCATCCCTCCTCTCTCTCTTCCCGGATTACAGCTCGGTTATAGCGGGACCACGCGGCGGTCAAACCCGCCTACGAGCGGTCAGTCTGGCGGTGCGTTTCAGAGTATAAACCCCCCAGATTCACCACCAATTCTGTCCTCCCTAAACTTTAAGGGGGTCGTTCTGCTTTTTTTGGCTTTGTTTTTGTTTTGTTCATTAACCCTTCATACTAACCGAGGGTCTCTCTCTCTCTCTCTCTCTCTCTCCGACCACAACAGACAGTCCATTCTAATCAGGTTTCAAAGTAAATAGCAGCGCGAGGAAGGAGAGCGCGGTGTAAATCGTGCATGTCACAAACACACCCCCCACCACCTCCATCTAAGCCCCCCAAAACCCTCCCTCCTTGAGTGCGCGCGCGCGCACACACACACCCCTCCCTCCCTCTTCAGTCGTAGGTAGCCAGGCACTGGGACTCTAACCAATGGAGTGAAGGAGGCTTGGCTAACCTTAGCCTCCTATTTTCTGCCCCCCACTCTCAGCCACATCCCCCCCATACCCGTCCGCCCCCTCCGCGCAGGGTTCTGACCAGTCAGTCGCCTTTGATTATCAGTCGCCAGCAGCCCCTCTCTTGGCTCCTTGACACGAGCACCATATAAGGCGCAGCGATCTCCATAGAAACGTGTCAGTTTCAATAGTCGTGTCAAAGTTCACTATATACAGACACTCGCGCGGATCTCCGTTTCGGAAACACTGCTCCTCCGCTCCTCCCGTCCGAGCGCGTGCATTTTTTCGGGGGCTTCTTCTCCTTCTTATTCCTCCTCTTCATCATCTTCCCTTTCTCCATTCGTTGCATATTCTATTAGTTGTGTTGTTTTTTTCTCCCCCTCTCTCTCTTTCTCTCTCTCCTCTCTCCTTCTCTCGCTCTCTCTCTCTCTCTCTCTCTCTCTCTCTCTCTCTTACTCTCTCTCTCAGTGTCAGTCTCTCTCGCTCCTGCTCTCCCTCTCTCCCTCTCTCTCTCTCTCTCTCCCTCTCGCTCTTTATCCTCTCTCCGCTCCGACTGGAAGAGGTGAAACTGCATAGGCACTCGGGCGACGTTGCTGTCGGTGTGTGCGCGAGCGTGTGTGTGTGTGTGTGTGTGTGAGAGAGAGAGAGAGAGAGAGAGAGAGAGAGAGAGAGAGAGAGTGTGCGTGCGTGTGTTTTTTGGGGGTCTTCTCTTCTTCTTTTTCCTCTTTTCTTTTTTTGAGCCTGGACCAGATGAGCTTTATTCATGAACATAGATAGAGAATCCCGCTCTTCGGCGTTCCCTTCTCTCCAGCAGCGGCGGGGACGGAGAAAGGAGCAGGGCAGGAAAAAAAGACGGGAATTTATCTCGCGCCGCACTTTGGATCGCGGATCCGCCGGAGACAGCTTTGCTTTTCGGCTCGACGTCCACGCCGAGCGCACGAACTGAGGCATTTTTGCGCAACAGCAGCGGCAGCAGCGGCGGCGGCGGCAGCGGCAGAAATAATAAGACAGAAAAACATTTTTTACCGCTTTTCTATTTTTGGGACTCTTTCTCCATGCGACCGGGGCACCCGAATGGCTGACTGCAATTTACCGTGGAACTGGCCTCCCGACAGCTGCATATCCTGATCGGGCTTCGCCTTCTTCATCTCCATCCACCCTCCGTGCATTATATTTTTATTTTATTTTTTTATTTTTTAATGCATCGATCGTTTTAGCTTCCCATTCCCCCCTCAACCCTCTCTCTCTCTCTCTTTCTCTCTTCTGCTATGAGATTGACCGCTCCGGCTTGACTCTGTTCGCCTCTTTCTCTCTCTATTTCTCTTTCCGTCCTTCTCTCTCTCTCCCTCTCTCCCTCCCCTTTACCCCCGAAGACCCCGGGTTTTTTCCTTCCCCAAGCTCCGAGACCCGAGCGAGCCGTGTTCGCTTGAAAGCACTTTTTTTCCCTGGGCCCGAGATATGGCAATGGTAGTTAGCGTCTGGCGCGATCCGCAGGACGACGTGGCCGGTGGAGCTCCGAGCGGGCCCAATCCGGCAGCCCAGCCGGCGAGGGAGCAGCAGCAGGCGGCGTCGGCGGCGCCGCACACCCCGCAGACCCCCAGCCAGCCGGGGCCGCCGTCCACCCCGGGCACGGCCGGAGACAAGGGCAGCCAGAACTCGGCGCAGAGCCAGCAGCACATCGAATGTGTGGTGTGCGGCGACAAATCGAGCGGCAAGCACTATGGCCAGTTCACCTGCGAGGGCTGCAAAAGTTTCTTCAAGAGGAGCGTGCGCAGGAACTTAACGTACACATGCCGTGCCAACAGGAACTGTCCTATTGACCAGCACCACCGCAATCAGTGCCAATACTGCCGGCTCAAGAAGTGCTTAAAAGTGGGCATGCGGCGCGAAGGTGAATATATGTTGCTACTCCTTCTCCCTTCTGATGTTTACTTGTTTATTTACTTCAAAACAGCAAACGAAAACAATGCTTTCGCAAACATTACAGCATTGCTAGATTCCCCAGACCGTCTTACAGAGCCGTGTTACGTAAAGGTCGCGCTCTGCATACACACAGACATCAACACACACACACACACACACACACACACACACACCAGAGAGAGATGTACGTTGTCTTATTCGTCTGTATAGTAGATATAGAGATATAGATAGAACAGCTCGAGAAACGTATACATGCATCCATTGCAACTCGCTCAAGTGCACGAGATGTTAGAGTCGTGCATGAACTCGAGGAGTGTGTGTGAGGAGAGAGAGAGAGAGAGAGAGAGAGAGAGAGAGAGAGCATATGCATATAGAAATGCATACACACGTACGCATCATGCAACTATGCATGTCGTTGTTCAACTATTGAACTTAAATTGATAATGGGAAGTTCTGTGTGTGTGTGTGTGTGTGTGTGTGTGTGTGTGTGTGTGTGTGTGTTTAGAGGCCTGTTTCAACCTCAAAGCCATGTGAACAATGGCGGTACCAACTTATGTACAGCACTTGTGTCAGCAGAGTGTAGCACAGCTGTATTTTGGTCCGAATCGTTCTTCTAGAGTGTTGTTATTTAACCCTCCATATCTGTATATTTATTTGAATTGAAGCGCAACATTTGCCCTCGATTTACACCACAGCTAACACATCTAGTCGACATATATATATATATATCAAATTATTATATGGCTATATATATATATATATATATATATATATATATATATATATATATATGGTGTGCAAATTAAATGACAGCATTTGCTCTGCTTCTGAGTGTGGGGGTCCTGTAGGCAGTAGTGTAGAGTCAATGGGATGTGTACACAGCCTATGCTGTCTGAAATGCTTGTGGCCAGCAATCAGTCGTGGAAATACTCAATTAAGTATGAGCGTGGTATTATGTTTTGCATGCACAAGAGTGCTTAAAGGGTGTGTGTGTGTGTGTGTGTGTGTGTGTGTGTGTGTGTGTGTGTGTGTGTGTGTGTGAGAGAGAGAGAGTCCCTTTAGCTCTGTGAAAGTGCAAAAATGCAAACGTAAACACAGCTACTTCGCCGAGGCTATGACCTTATAAAGACTCCAAAGATACCCATATAAAATGCTATATTCTTACATACCCTGCAAATGAGCATAAACACGAGCACTTGTTTTCGGACCCCCCACCAAAAACCCTTCACATTGAATGATATTTCTCAGTTCTGGATGCACATTTCCTCTCCCTCTCTCTTTTTTCGTCAGCGGTTCAGCGAGGAAGGATGCCTCCGACCCAGCCGAACCCGGGCCAGTACGCGCTCACCAACGGGGATCCCCTGAACGGCCACTGCTACCTCTCGGGATACATCTCGCTGCTCCTGCGGGCCGAGCCCTACCCCACGTCCCGCTACGGCAGCCAGTGCATGCAGCCCAACAACATCATGGGCATCGAGAACATCTGCGAGCTGGCCGCGCGCCTGCTCTTCAGCGCCGTGGAGTGGGCCCGGAACATCCCTTTCTTCCCTGACCTGCAGATCACCGACCAGGTGTCCCTGCTCAGACTCACGTGGAGCGAGCTGTTCGTGCTGAACGCGGCGCAGTGCTCCATGCCGCTGCACGTGGCGCCTCTGCTCGCCGCCGCCGGCCTGCACGCGTCGCCCATGTCCGCGGATCGCGTCGTGGCCTTCATGGACCACATCCGGATCTTCCAGGAGCAGGTGGAGAAGCTCAAGGCGCTGCACGTTGACTCGGCGGAGTACAGCTGTATCAAGGCCATCGTGCTCTTCACCTCGGGTGAGTCTAGGGGCTGTGTGTGTGTGTGTGTGTGTGTGTGTGTGTGTGTGTGTGTGTGTGTGTGTGTGTGTGTGTGTCGCGGGCGATCGAGAAGCTAGAGCTAAAGCTACAGCTCGAGCTATTTTTTGGTGTTTTTAGAAGACAGTGCAAGCAGGCGCATACCACGTAAGTGGTGTCATTTGTTATTTATTTTAGTATAAATAAGGATAATATAGCAAACTCTGTATTGCAAATGAATGCCTTTATGGCCTAAACTCTTTACATAATTCTATGTAAAAACACAGCTTTACTGCAATCCTGACAGTATGAGACAAAATAAAGGGATGTCCAGTCTGAGCTCAATGTAAATTTTCAATTCGTTTTTTACATTCGTCGTCGTTTAAAAGAAAAACGTGTACTCATCTAAAGAGTGGGTGCTCAGGAAAGATTTGAGCTCACTTGTAAAGTAGAATGATACAAACAGCATGGTGGGGAAATAGTTATGGACCTCACTGTTCTGAAAAACGTTCAAACAAATGCGTTATAACCGTAAGTTGGAGGACAGAGGGAAATTTCAAAACACTATCCTGACCTCAACGCAACATACATAATTCTCAAAATATTTCAAGGTGTGCAGAGAAATTCATAGTTTTTGCCTAATTGTTCACACAACCTTTTTATCTGTCTGTCAATTATTTAGGCCTATCTCATAGATTAAAAAAAATATATGTATATATATTATTTTTAAGTGAATAGTTTTAAAGGTTAAAAAAGTGAATGTGACTCACTGTCACGTTTCAGTCGAGTTCCTATTTTTTTTTTAAAAACAGCATTTTATGACAATATTTTGTAAAAAATAGAGCTCTGTTGATCTCATTTATTATTCGTGTGCTTGCATCACTATTATAGACTCAATATCTCCTTAAAACCTTAAAATTACACTATATATATATATATATATATATATATATATATATATATATATATATATATATATATATATATATATATATATATATAATGATTCCACTAAGCATCTCATGTGGTTTGATATTCCAAAAACAGGAGTTAGTGGCCAAAGGGGCAGCATAGGAAATATTTCATCGCGTGCAAATTCCCCACATTGTGGCTTATTGCTCTGCCATGTGGAGGAGCTGACATTAAAAAAACCTGCTCGTCGCCAAGTTTATTTGTCATGCTTTTTCATTAAAAATGGTATTAAATGCGCTCAGCTTTACAGTTTGACTTAATAGGCCGCAGGCTTTGGGGCATTGTGTGACCTGGCATAGCTTCCCAGAAGCATTGCGATGTTAATAGTGAAAGTAGTGGGAAATCGTGTGTTTGTTTTCTGTAATTCTATCGTTCGTCTGCTTGCTGTTAACTCTTTAAAAATAAAAATAATAAAAAAGTTTGATCTTATATCTTTCATTAAATTCTAACGCCACTATTCAAGCTCCCTGCCAATGACGTCAGTCTCGAGATGGACATTAGTTATCAGCCATTCAGCTGCTCTGAGTCCAACACTTTGCACATGGGTTTTGTAAATTGAAGTGGGGGAAAGTGTAACACATTTGGTCTCATTACATCGCATCCCAGGTCAGATGTAATACATTTGAGCTGAAACTAGGTAAACGGCAGTGACTATATATATTGATATATATCACGATAATTGTGACTGTATATATATTTTAAGAATTATAAAGTTTACTTGAAATTCTAACTTAAATTTGTAATTTATTAGATATATAAAGGATGGCCCATGGTCAGGAACATGGTCTGGATCTTATAGGCCAGAGTGTGTTTGGTGTCTTATTAAGTTGAATGCATAAATTATTAACGAACGTCTTTTCTAACGTCCACTTACTTCTCTCCATTAATTGCACACAGAAGTATTCTTTTTCCTCGTGAGCCTGCTATTTGCACATGCAGCACGAGAGCCAGAGCATGAGGTCACATTACTGGGAGATTTCAGCCTGGACTTCACAGTTCAGAAGTGCAGAAGGTCAATGTACTGAACCTGAGTGCGTTACAGTGCAGTACAATTAGAATACATCCCAGTAGGGCTGTTGGTCTTGTCATATAAATTATTAGAAATATTACCAAACTTATTGGTTCACAATATTTTGAAACCAGTTTCTAATTCTGATCTGATGTTTACATTACGTGCTTGGGAACAGCTATGCAGATTGTATAAGTCCATGTAATAAGAGGCCTAATATATAAATGGAGGCTATATGGGATATGACACACTCCTATATAACTGAAGCGAAATCAGTTCCTAAATTGGAGTGTTTCAACTTAAACCCCAGAAATCTCAATGTTCCCTTCATGTACTGTGTGTGAGATTTGGTCCTATTCCTAGATGTGGGTGATTGTGTCCTCGGCTAAAGCTCTTGTCATAAATTTGATTGCTTCCAGCGGCCTTGTCTCTGGTATGTGTGGGGTTTGGTGGGGTTTTGGGGGGGTGGTGGAAACAGAGGGAAGGGGAAATGATTTGATATCATCTGTACAGTAATTAGGTCATAATTCGGATAATAACATATCCAGACTCTTTTTTTATGCATTTTTACGCTTTTAGCCCAAACATGGCCGCCTCTTCATTGCTCTTCTGCTTGCCAGCCGTCCGACATCTCCGACAGCGGGCTTTGAGAAGCCACACAAGAGGCTGGAGGCTCGGACTGGTTTGCTAGGTCTGATTTACGAGCGCGCGTGTGGTATCTTCCGTGCCACGCGGGGGAATCCGTCGCGTCGCTGTTTGAGGGATTGCGCACTCGCCTTGTTTATTTATAATGACGGAGCTCCTCGTGCGCTGCGTGATGCATGGTATTTGCGTTGGTGTGTGTGTGTGTGTGTGTGTGTAGCCTACATGTGGGTGTGGGTGTTTACCTCAGTATTGGAGCGTCCGTGCTGAACGCTAACCTGGCCTTCTTTTTTGCCGTTTGTTTGTGTGTGTGTGTGTGTGTGTGTGTGGTTATTCTTCTGCCTGACCAGACGCTTGTGGCCTGTCGGACGCGGCGCACATTGAGAGCCTACAGGAGAAGTCCCAGTGCGCTCTGGAGGAGTACGTGAGGAGCCAGTACCCGAACCAGCCCAGCCGCTTTGGGAAGCTCCTGCTGCGGCTGCCTTCTCTGCGCACCGTCTCCTCGTCCGTAATTGAACAGCTGTTCTTCGTTCGCTTGGTAGGTAAAACTCCCATTGAAACCCTCATCAGGGATATGTTATTATCTGGGAGCAGCTTCAACTGGCCCTACATGTCCATTCAATGATCCCAATGAGCGAGTGAACACACACAAAAACAAGAAACAGAGAGAGAGACATGAAGGACCAAAAAAAAAAAACTCTGTTCTGAAGCCCTCTTTCAAGAAGACAGTATATAGGACCTGGTTTCTGCTCACCTTGGAAGACTTTTTCCCCACTCTCTCTTCTTTTTTCTCCTTTTTTTTTGTTTTCTTCTGTTGTCTTCTCGGACCGAGGTGGAATACGTAATGTATAAAGATGAAAGAACTGGACTTTACTTCCTTGTAAATCCATCGCCATCACCAAGAACACGCTCCATTTTGTAAAATACTAGTCTTTATTTTCTTTTTTTGTACAAAAGAACAGAAAACCCCACAAAAACAAAAATACGTACAGATAAATTGAAGAACATCATATGCGCAGTAAAAATGAAGACTTAGCAGGAAAGTAATGTTTCCAAGCAATTATAAGAAATGTCCTGTGTCTATGTATCTCTGTTTTGTATTTTTTTCTGGTTCTAAACCAGTTTTCTGTGATTCTATACTAATGATTTTTTGATATAACCTTTGCTTCTTATAATGAGTGCGATATATGTTGTTGAAGCTATGTTCTCCAAGAATTAAAATTGAAGTGAGAATTTAAAAAACATTAAAGAAAAAAAAAAATAAAGAAAATTTTAGACAAATAAGAAACAGTCTAATCGCAATGACAATATCACTGATGGTTGAACTTGCCCCCATCCCCCTCCTTCATTCCTCCCAATTGATGCTATGGACATGCAACTGCGGCAAAAAAAAAGAGAAAAAGAAAGAAAAAACTGACCTCATGGACATTTTAAGGAGAGGACACCGGTGAAACCTTTCTTTTCTTTTCTTGGTTGTGTGTGCGTGTGTGTGTTTGTTTGAGAGCGAGAGAAAGAGTGTGTGTAGAGTCAATCATCAGTCAAAGAGGAAAGACATGAGAAATCAAAAGCACTTTTAATATATCATTTTTCAAATACATTTTTGTTTGTTTCGTCTTGATATTTTCGTTGTTTCTTTTTTCTTTCTTTGATTTTTTTTATTGGTTGTTGCTTCCATTTTGCTCAATCCATGATATGCTTGTGCAGAAGGGTCGCTTGATGAAGTTGTGTGATGGTGATTATACTATTAAAAAAGAAATAGGCAACTATGTCTCACTCTCAGCACGTTTTATGTGGGTCGTGTTCAGATGTTCAGATGCTCAAGTGGTTCTGGAGACTTTACAGATTATCCAGTGCAATTTGTTATTATTTCAGCCTGCTTTTGAACCTACATTACACATATATGCACAAGTGTACCACACGATTTGCAGGTGTTTAGATGTTACTGGGGGCTTAATTGATAACCTATTGAAAAAGACTTTGTTTAAGGCTGTGTTTAGCCTACATTACACGTTTGCTTGATTGCATTACACAGATTTGAGGTGTTATGGTACGGGGGCTTCATTGATAACCCAATGAAAACAAACCATTTCGCTTTCGGCTGCTTTAATCGACTTTTAATACATGTGCTCAGTTGACTTACACAATTTTCTGGTGTTCAGATGGTACAACAAACTGCTCACACACGTGAACATGCATCACACACGTGCTCAATTGCATCACATTATTTGCAGGTGTTACAGTATTTCGGGTTTGGTTGTGGTGCAAAACTACTTTACACACGTGCTCAATTGCATCCATTATGTGCTTAAATTATTTGGGGCTTCATTGTTTTACTAAAGCAAATCTCTTTTTAAACTGTTTTTGTTCTACTTTACACAACTGCTTAATTGCATTACGTCATTTTAGGTGTCATAAATGTTCATTGTTAACCTAATTCAGTTTGTTTTAATTTAAGCTTATTTTAGCCTACATTACTCAGTGCAATGCATGCTCAGCTGCATTACACTATTTTCAGGTGTAATGACACTATCTCCTCGTTTAAGGCAATTTACACACGTGCTCAATTGCATCACACAATTGGAAGCTTTAACAAGCATCTTTCCAATGATGATCAATGATGCAGTTTTATTTTTTTTTCAGACACATAATAATAATAATAATAATAATAATAATAATAATAATAATAATAATAGTGACCCAAATGTCACAAACGCAGATATTTGATTGTACATGTGATCCACCTCCTTTCGTGCACAGGCTTCTTAACTGTACTCTATATTAACCGCGGTATAGAGCACTGAATACGATTTGTGTGACGTTGCTCCAGCACCAGCTCCAGGGATCTATGCCTGCTTCAGCACATTAATGTTTCATATTTTTCCCAGGCTAGATTGAAGGGGTTGCTCAAGGAGAGAGAAAGAGGGAGAGGAATAAAGGTCTTCGATAGAAATAAAGAGACGAAGCCTGTCACTACAGATGCGAAAAAGAAAAAGGGGGAAAAAAAACACCCACTAATATTATTTTGCTGTGGGGCTACGAGTGTTTCACAGCAGCAGTTACGCGTGATCAATCTGGGAAACGTACACCACTGCATGCGAGGCGATAGCTCGATAGCAAGCACTAAATGTGATGTATTGTATAAAGACAGTGCGAAATTCGTGTTCGGCCTCAAACCATTGGGCACGACTATGGGAAGTGGAAAACCTGCTTGTTTTCTCGCGCGATTGTCCCCCTCCTCATATTCCCACATCTGCACTCCAGCTCTCATGTTCTGGGGGTTGGAAATGATGCTTGTTTTTTCTTTTTCTTTTTTCTTTTTCTTTTTCTTCACTCTTGTAGGGAAACGATTATGCTGCAAGTCTGTTGCGCTCAGTATTAGTGAATTTGTCAAATGTGGCTTTTGGAAAATACCAACTTTTTGGAAAGTGGTCTGCTGCTCTGATGTTGGCTCTGCTCTGCTCTGCTCTGTTCTGTTCTGCTCCAGCAGAGGTTGACCTAAGCTAAAGGATGCTGTGTTTTGGGGACATGTCCTCATTATGGATCCAGATCGTTTTTATGCGCAAAAAAAACGCAAACAACGGAATAAAACGCGTCTGGAAAACGAGCATTTTCTTCCTTGTGCGTTATCATCGATTGCTTATTGAGGAATAAAGTTCCCGAGTAAGGGGGTTGCCAAAAATTAACCAAAAGTTTGGGTTTGATTTATATTTTGGTGGAGTGGGCAAAAACGGCAGCTTATGTTTCGTTTCAGTTTTTTTGGTTTTCAGAAGAGCTCGATGCTTGTGGCAAAAGAGATTAAGAAGAGTAGAAGCAACCTCACGCTGCTTCTGTTTATATTTGTCCCAGCCTAATTATTCACATTAGACAAACAGAATATTACTAAAGCAAGCCTGGTTCACCAAGTAGACTGGTTTTATGAAGCAGGCTGAAGCTGGAACAGAAGTTAGACCACGAAGAGCTCAGACGTTTTGATTGATTACCACAAAAGTGCAGAGACAATGGTTCTTTGGGGGTTTTGTTTTGTTTTGTTTTGTTTTGTTTTGTTTTGTTTTGTTTTGTTTCTTCAATTTTTCTCAAGTTGAGGGTTTTTGAATTGAAAAATAGTGCTTAGTCTCGATCAGGAATGAGAGTTGAGATACCCAGGGGGATTCCACTGAGCTTTTGTGTGGTAACACAAAGCATGTAAATCGTCAATGTTTAAATTCAGCAAGTCACCCTGAGTGTGTGTGATGTGAATATGGGCCTGATGTCATGCAGCAAGCCCTTGTTGCACCATAAAATATGATAAGAACAAGAAAATAAAAGGGTGAGTGGAACCTTCTCAGTGTTATATAACACTTCCACCAAATTGTTGACCATTGCATTGAGCAGAAGCTCCAAACACTTTCATGTTCAGCAATAATGAGATCAAAATCCCCGAAGATCTCGTTTTTATCTGTTGCATTCTAAGCAGTGCGCTTTCTATTGAGATTTCCATTTGTTAGACTAGAGGCTATATAAAGCAATAGTTGCTAAGGACTGAATTCGTGCCATGTGTTACTAATTAACAAAGCAAGATTTATCCATAAAGAAACATGAATCATATAGCCTACATAGGCTCACAAGAAAAACGAGCTATTCTGGTCTCCATTAGATTCGCACTGATAAGCCTGTATGCTCATATTTTAGCCCTCACACCTTCACTGTGGTTTGGCCATCCCCGTTTTTTCTTGCGTTTTTTTTCGTCAGTCATCGCTTACGTGACAGTTTTTACCCCACCAAGCTGAAGGAACTGGGTACCAAGCGCCTTCCTATAGGAAACAAATCATCTCTGTGGGCTGAGGATGTTAAATGGTCTCTCTGGACTTGGTGTGTCAGAACTATTAGCTTAGTTGCGCTTGGCTGAGAGACGAGTGTTTATCTGACACTCTTTGGCTGTTTAGTCATATTTTATGGATTTTGGTGTTTCCTGCTTGGAGCTGTGGGCTCTGAAGGTGAACAGAAACGTTTGCAAGTCGCTGGCACACTCCATAAAAAGTTACACAGATCATTTTTCCTTTTTTTTTATTTTTCAGATGAACTTTAGAATTCACCTCACATTGCCTTGATCCTGGAAACACATGAGCTCAGATAATACTTTCGTCTTGTTTTGTCTGTCTGTCTGCCTACCTGCCTATATCTCTGTTTGATTTATTGATATGCATGCTTAAAGCTCATGAATGCATAAAACTTAATTTGAGAATTGTCAAACAACCGGAACGAACGTGGTGGCTTCGTTCATTCTGCCTGTTTGCTTTTCTACCCATTTGTTTATGCATCCATCTGCCCACCTACACACCTACCCATTTATGTGTCTTAAATGCTTAAAAATGGAATCAAATATCTGAATCTTATTGTGACTCATCAATATATCTCTGTCGCTTTTTAAATATATGCAAACGTTTCTAAAAATGTACATCTATCTGCAATCAATCTATCAATTTTAAACGTTTAGCTTCTAGAGTCTGCCTTTATATCGAACTACTTGTTTGTCGTTCCACGTGTAATTCATTAAATACAAATACTTTTTTTTTTAACCACATTTATCTGTAAACATAACATCTCTATATCTGTCTGTCTGTCTGTCTACCTGTCACATCTATCTGTCACATCTGTGTCTTGTCTTTTCATGTATAATATTTAGATTGTGTGTGTGTGTGTGTGTGTGTGTGTGTGTGTGTGTGTGTGTGTGTTCGTTAAGCACAAGGTCAATGCAAGCAAGGTAATCGAGAACACTGATCATACTGTGTGCTGATTTCTGTAGTGAACTTCACTATCACATAGGGGTCTGTATGCACCATGCGACCATATGTAGGCAACCTGGGGTGACGCTGCATTTACTGTTAACATCCTCTCTGATCACTGCGTAATTCTCCTTCCGCGGCAGAGCTTTAAGCCATGGATCAAATCCAACACAACAGGATATAAAATAACCCCAGTTGTGAACGTAACATAAGGCGACGCCTCAACATGCATGTGTGCACGCTTGTGTGTGTGTGTGTGTGTGTGTGTGTGTGTGTGTGTGTGTGTGGTCGGGCCTGGTGTGAGAGAGGCAGCCCAGAACGCTGTGTAAGCGATCCTTTTGTGTTGATTTAGGAAGACGTTTGCTGTATATAACGTTCAAGGCTGATAATATCATTGCCTGGTCAGATAAATAAAGCAGTGGCCAAACCATCGGGTCAGCTATCGATCCCTTCTGCCAGCTGAGAGAAAGGGGAATGAGACGACACAGACGAGGAGGAGGAGAGAGAGGAGAGGAGAAGAGAGAAGAGGAGAGAAGAGAGGAGGGAGGAGAAGGGGGGGGGGGGTCTTATTAGCATTCCATACCCATGGACCACCACTGACAACTGAAAGAGATATCTAACTCAACACCATGCATTTTCTTCTCTACTCTTAGCCGTCATTTCAGCCAACACATGTAGGCAGCTTCTTAATGGCAGTCAGTCAGCACATGTTAACAGAGCTACACTGCATTTATATTGACAACTTGAGCCACATCATGTTCGAGCTGTTTACGCTTGTAAATAGTCTATTTATAGCTGGGCTGTCTTCCCCCGCACTTTGGAAATTCTTACTACAAGCTCTTCACACTCTGAATGGTTGTGTGTCGTGCTGATGATTCAGTTTTGCACAAATAAAAAAAAAATATGTTTAAAAGTTCACTAATAACATAATGCACTTGTTGATCTGACAATGAAACCACATTATTTATTGCGCACAAATTAGTAATGTAAACACGCACATCTAGTGCTGGACGTAAATATGAGTGTGATTAATCAGCAGCAGTTGTACAGACTGAGTAAACAATGGTGACCACTCTCAAAATATTTTGAGACATGATTCCTTATTGGTGCACGTGAGAATTCTTTGGGAATGCTTTGGGAATACACAGCCCAATACGCGCGCAAAATCGTGTCCAACAATGACAGCTGTTTATCACTTAGTGTGTTCTTTCCAAGTTTTTTTTTTTTTTTTTAGTTTTTTTTTCTCCTCCTCCTCCTCCTCCTCCCCCTCCTCCTCCTCCTCCCCACCCCGTCTCTATCTTGCTTTGTTGTTTTAAAATATGCATGTCTCTCCGGAATGCCAGTCACGAGTCCAAACTTTGCGTCCAACCTCCCACATGAAATGATCCCCCTTAAAGGGGGCTCAATATGTCTCAATCTGCACTGCACTTCACTCAAAGCGTTGGGCTATGGAGGAACGGGGGGCTGCGAAATGCACGCCTGAGACGGAGCTGGGCTCGGACGTCCAGTGCTGTTCCTTCCATCTCCTTCTTTTCCTTCATCTGCACCTCTTCCTGCGCCCTTCCTTTCCTGACCAGGACCGCGGCGACCCTCATCATGGAAGTTCAGCGAAAAAAAAAGAAGTAAGAAATTTGTTTTCTTTTTTTTGTCCTCCCCTTTTTTTTCTCAGACGCACATGTGAGTGTGGGGCTTCGTGCGCGCACCCGTGGGGAGTGCGCGCGCGTGCCCGCGTCTTTTTGGGTTTGGGCAGAAGAGAGAGTAGAAAGAGGAGGAGGGGGGAGGGAGCTATGGTGAAAAAATAGAAGGGAGAGCGAGAGAGAGAGAGAGAGAGAGAGAGAGAGAGAGAGAGAGAGAGAGAGAGAGAGAGAGGATGAGCCCGGCTGTCATTACCAACAAATTAATCAACACGTAGTTTAAGGTGGCGAGCTAGCTTTCCATGTCGGCTTTGGAGAAATACACCAGGACAGGGAGAATAGGGGGAGCCAAAGTGTGTGTGAGAGTGGGGCGGGAGGAAAAGTTTGCTTTGAAAGGGAAAGCAAGAAAGGGGAAGCACTGGGGTGGTTGCACTGAGGTGGTTGCACTTTCATTCCTTTAACACACTTTATATTTTGCTAATAAAAAGTTTGACTTTTAATGTAAATCGTGAATTGCAGAGTTCTCCAACTTAATAAATGTCATTTATTCCCGAGATCGGACTGATACCTGTTGCTGAAAGCCCCCCATTAACACCCCCCTCTGCTCTGAGCCTGAGAGCGATAAACACTGCGTAGTGACGTCAGCTGATCGTCAGATCTTCCGAACCCTGCGCCTGTAATTAGGGGGTTAATTCACTCCTGCAAACGCGCGTCCACGCGGCCGTTCTGCTCCTTCCTACCTGGAAGACCTGAGTCTGCGATCTGTACTGCCGACATCTCTCTAATACACACCAGATGAGTTTGCGCCTGCGCCACCGCAGCCAGGGCTCCTCAGTTTTACTCAGCAGCACTTTGTTGCAATTACACTTCACGCTGCGACCAAATGTAACGCTGACCCATTTCACACACTTTCACACTTTCACAGAGCAAAAAGAAAAAAGGAAAAAAGTTTAGAAGTTTTGATCATTTTTTTCCCTCATTTCTGTACACAGTCCACCACGTGTGTGTGTGTGTGTGTGTGTGTGTGTGTGTGTGTGTGTGTGTGTGTGTGTGTGTGAGAAATAAATAAATTAATAAATAACACACTCAATCTATATATACTTTATTATAATCTTAATAAATAATAATACGTTTAATAAACTTTATGTATATATTTGTTTGTTTATAAATAATTAATTTGTAGATTTTTCTATGTATTTTTTTAATTACTGGAGATTATTCGGGTGAACGTAGTGTACCACCTACTGTCGAGTGTGGAGTGTGTTGCACAGATTATTATCCTTAAATAACCTTTCAAATCCGGCTTGAGGTTCGCTTTCCAGAAAACTCCACTACAGCCTCACACTGAACACTGTACAATGTTATATCTGTTATATACATTTTATATATAATAAACAATTATATATATATATATATATATATATATATATATATATATATATATATATATATATATACACACACACATACACACACACACACACACACACACATATATATATATATATATATATATATATATATATACATACATACATACATACATATACATATATATAAAGAAAATAATGCAGAATGAATAATCAGGCCAGAGGCGGCCTAGCCGATCTCCTGACAGGCTTGGTGAATTATGTTGTTGTTAATATCGCTTCTAATTTCGCTTTTTATTTGACTACAATTTCTCAGCATGGCTTTCTATTTTCTTTTGATAATAAATGAGACTTGAGTGTTTTAAGACATTTTCATCACACTCCATACTGCCGCCAGGACAGAGGTATTATGTCTAAGTGTTCTGCTCCTTCCGC